>WEKY01009527.1:0-34977 GCA_013390045.1 Picathartes gymnocephalus | reverse complement strand
GCCCCCTGCCGGCTGTGACCATCACTGCACCCAAGGGGACAGTGCCTGCAGGCCAGGGGGCCGGGACCGGGTTCCTGGTTCTGTTTGTTGTTAATGCCATAGGAGTTGTTGTTTGTTTGCTTTATTATAAATACTAGTAAAGAACTGTTATTCCTATTCCTATATCCTCGCCTGAGCGCCCCTTAATTTCAAAATTACAATAATTTGGAGGGAAGGGGTTTACATTTTCCATTCCAAGGGAGGCTCCTGCCTTCCTCAGTTGACACCTGTCCTTCAAACCAGGATAGCACAGTAGGTGACATTTACTCAGGAGACATTTCCTGAGGAGCCATTTTCTGTCTGTATTTCTCACTGGGTGACAGCAGCAATGTCACATAGCTAACCTTGGTACCTTCAGTAGCTTAGGTTTTAGGTTATTGCTCTGGGTTGCAGCAGAAGAAATGGGGAATTTAGGAGGAAAATGCTGCCATATTCATGACAGAAGCAAATGAAATACAGGCTTTCAGTTTTCAGTACTTGTTCATTTGCTGTTTAATATAGTTGACTTATTTTTGTCTGAGGATTACACTGTAATAGACTGTCAGGCCCAAGCCCACAGTACTTCAAAGATGTAATATTTTCACTGATCACTGATACTGCATGTGGAAAATGTTAGGATCAGGTATATGGTCCTTTGCACTTCACGAGAAAGTTAGGGAGTGGGGAATTCACTTATAGACAAATGATTCATAATAGTGCCAATTCCATAATCCTCATTCTTTCCAGAGAATTAGTACCTACTGTTCAGCTCACTTAGATTTGTCTTCTTGCAGGATAAAATCTTTTATGCTCATGTTGTACAACCTGTCTTAAGGGAAGACAGTGAGGTAGCTCGATCACTGTCGGAGAGTGAAGACAAGATCAAAGGATCATTTTCTTTAATGTCTCTGTTTGACAACATCACATACAGCAAGGTAAATAAATAGAAAATTCTTCCTGTTTCTCACAGATTCTAAGCTAATGGTACAAGGTAGGTTTGGGAGGAACTGTTAAACAAAACTGTTTTGTCATTCAAAATGTGTTTCTGGTGCACACACAAGGTTACTGGGTGTTGCAAATCTACTTGGTTATGAAGGAAGGGATGAAAACATTTTTAACCTCTGTGAAATATGAAGTGTGGGTGTAGAGCAACTAGCATCTCTGGAATACTTGAAAAAATATTGCAACAGTAATTGCAATAATAATTCGTTTTTTCTCATACTTTTGTTTTTTTACTCCAGGGGGCTTCTATAACTTGGATGATTTCTGGTTTCCTGACTGAAAAGTTGTTCATCAAAGCACTTACTGTAAGTTTGGAAAAACAGCCCCTTCATCTTGATTTGTAAGCTTGAAAATGTCAGTTGTACAAATTTCTTGCCTTGCTAATAGTTTTCATTGAACCTTCATGAATTCTGATGCTTCTCTTTGTTTCTGCACAGTCGTATCTGAAAGAATTTTCCTTCTCAAATGCTAATCAAGATGATCTCTGGACCCACATCCAGATGGTACTCATTTTATATCTCTAGTATTCTTTCTCTGGTGTTTGGCACAGTCCAAATTTAAGGCATAAACTATTTGTAGAAGACCGCATTGGAATGTGGCTATCTGTAGTGCAGTCTTCCTCCTGCATAAAATTTGCTTTGCTGGTTCATTCAGCTAATGTCTTCTCGAGTGTTTATTTGGCTGCTTTGCTGCATCTGAGGTCAGTGGAACTAAGTACAAGGAGTAGAGAGATGAGATAGGAAATCAGGATGAGGCAGAGCTTTGGGTTTCATGGTAATCACATAAGCCTACATGAAATTGCAGAGCCTATTGTTCTGGAGCTTAGATTTTGCCAGATCAGAGTGTGTGATGCCTTGGGCTTGATTATGAAAGATGCTGGTGTGTCACAGATACAGCAAAGTCAATACCTGAGGCAGTAGCTCAGCATTTCACTCTTCAGTGGTTTTGGCAGAGATCTGACTAAGAAAACAGATGCTAATATTAGGTTATTTTTTTTAAATGCACCTTTCTGGTCCTCTAAAGAAGGCTTCTGTTGTATTGCAGATTCTGTCTTAAGAATGGGAGTGCTAGAATTTCAGATATACAACGTTGTCACAAGTTTTAAGCCAGTGAAGACTGTACCAGTTCACACTGGTTGGGACTCCAGCTTGATGTCTTTTTTCAATTTGTCTTCACTAATTCAGTTTGTTAGGTCAAACAAGGTCACTTAAAAATGCTAGTGTTCCTTTTATTTGAATGAAATTAACTAATCAAGTCTGTCATAGCCATACAGATGTGTAGGTATTAACACTAAAAACGGAAAGGTTAGCAGTCAGGCTGTAGAATGAGAAATGTCATCTCAGTATTTCGTGATTCCTGAAAAAGGCTTATGCCTGTATTATGTCTTCATTAGAATGTCAGAAAGGTTCTTTGGACTTTTTGCATTGATTTTTTTCATGAGTCAAAGACCAGCAAGCTGCTAAGTGTTTTCTTCTCTATTGTGTTAGAACAACTCCCAGAGATTCACTGAAACAATATCAGTGAGTACCTGCTCATCATAAATATTTCTAATTCCTCTTTCTCTTTCAGGTCATAGATGCACAGGATGAAGTTCACTTGCCAGCACCTGTAAAGCAAATAATGGATTCCTGGACATGCCAAAATGGGTTTCCAGTTTTAACATTGAATCTAACTACTGGAACAATCAGACAGGAACAATTTTTAAATAAAAACAGTAGAAAGAGTACTGATTCTTACAAGTATGATTAGCTTGTGTTTTTATTGTATGTTTATACCCTGTTTTTTACAGGAAATGCTTCAGTTATGACGTGTTTTGACCATCTGATTTTTTCACTTGTGTTTTTTTCTTGTTACAAGCAGTCAAGTAAAATCTGTTTGAGAGTGGAGTTTGCAGTAGTTCTGCAAATTTTGCTTGTTTTGCCAAAAAGTTGCTTTCCTCTGGAATAATGACTTTTCCAGCCACATAACAATAAAGACAGATGTAGGCAATGAGTGTGTTGGAGGGAGGATTTTTGCCTGGCATTTTCTCCTTTCCTCATCCCTTAGACTGGGGACCTGGATGAATCGTGCTTAGCTTGTTTCCAGTGTACATAATCCCAGCTTCTTCTGCCTGACAAGGATAAAAGGATTGCATTTAAATACTAAAGTAAATGACCCATTTCTCAGAAAGTGCTGATACCTGAACAACAGTTTTAAGTTCTTGTCAGTGGGCATTGCTAAGTGCCGGAGCTTTTGAAATCTTATTTAGATGTGTGAAAATGATGATAGCAGTAGCTGCCTTTCATTACCCACTATGGAAACTCCTAGCTTGGGTTTGAACATTTGTGAAGGAGCAGTTGACATGAGTTCTGGGGTGCATGGATGGAGCCCATGAGATGAATTATCACGTGAGGAAAAAGTATAAAGAACAGCAAAATCCAAAGCAATTTTTTCTTGGAAATTATTGCTGGTAATACAAACAGACAAAAGGAATTTTGACAAGAGCCACAAGATTTCCTTTGCTCTCATTCTCCAGGAACTACAAAGTATTAATTCATTCAATATTCTTGATTAGCTCAGATAAGGAATTCAAAGTTACAAGTGTGAAGTCCTTTCCAGTTAGCAAGCACAAATCACCATGTGAATGTACGAAAGCCCAGGACCCTTATTACAGAATTTTTCAGGCATTTGAGGCTTTTGTCTCTTTTACCAGAAAGGAGTTTTACATTCCCTCAGAAAAGAAATTACTGTTGTATTGCTTGACTGGGACCTTTTTTTTGGTAGATGTGCTTCTGAAATGTAGCTTTAAGGTCTCCAGAAACAGGGTGAAGTGTAGTAAGTGAGGAGAACAAAATGACTGCCTAGAGTAGGAAAGACAGCACAGAGAGACTATGGTATTTAAATACCTAGTGCTGAACCATATTCTTGATATGAGTGCCTTTTTAAAGCCATGCTGAAATTCCCTTTTGGAGAAGCTAAATGCTGATCCAGCAGAAGTACCATTATCTGATGAGGTTGAATGCACCAGAGAGGACAGAAGGTAGATGGTTATTCTTGTAAAATAGAACTAATCTGCACTGTAGTTTAGCATCAGATAAGAGGGATTTTTAGGTATAAGAATTTTAATCATATCCTTTTATTTGTTAAGTAACACCTGGATTATTCCTATTTCTTGGATGAGAAATGGATCATCACAACCCTTAACCTGGCTAGATAAAAGCAGCAGTAAGTAAAGTATTTGTTTGCACGTTCTCAAACCAAACTGATGAAAACATTCCAAAGTCTTCTAAAAACAGAGGATATATTTGAATCAAATAGGGAGATAAAACTTTAATACAGAAATGTCTTTGTTTATCCACTGTAATGTTTCCATGTTACAATAGCAGTAGGTCAATATGGTGTTCTTTTCTATGTTGTATCAAACTTCAGTGTAATCTTGAGTTTTTAATAATATGGTACAACACATAGTATGAGTAGAGATTTCCACAGAAATTTTGATTTTGTAATTTTTTACAGGAATCTAAACTCTTAGGTCTTCATGCTTCTGGTTTATTCTTTCCCCAACAGATCTCATTGATGTCAAATGTCAGCTTTTGAGTATAGACAGGATCTCAGCTGTGAAATACCATAAAATTGTCAGCTCAAGTAGTAGATACAAGACTGAAAAAATTAATGCTGGCTGTGGGAAGTGACCCAAATATCATTACACATCAATATCCGTTACAAAATGTTTTCCACAGTTTATTTATGCAAATTAAATTTTAAAAATATCAAAATAATAGGATTTTTAGGATTTCTAAAATCTTATAATAGAAAGTGATTTTATGGGCATCTCCAACCAAATAAAAAATTCAGTTCTTTCCCAACTCAGTGCTTTCCAATAAACAGCTATATTTTTCTTGAGAAAGAAATGTAGTCGTTAGAATGGGGTAATCATTTTGCTTTGACCAGTCAGCCATGCATCAGGTTTTAGATGAGTCAAAAGAAGATGCAGAGATTAATGTAGTGGAATGTTAGGAACAAATCTTCAATATGCTGTGTGTATTGCAGCTCTTCACCCTCTGTTTGCAGTGGTTAAAAGTTATTTCCTCTCTTTTTCAGGCAATAAGAGCGCTTGAGTGATCATTAGTTTGACTATATACAGAGAGGCAAATAAGAAAAAATGGATGTATCCTGCAGTACTTGCTCTGTCTAGACATTGGAGTCTCAGTCCTCTGTTCAGAGTAAAGCACTGATGGGTGTAGACTACTCACCCTCATCACTACTCAGTATTGACTTACTGTCTTAACAGAGTTTGCCTTCTCCAATCAGGATGTGAAAGCAGCATTTGAATACTCTTCTGATGAGGCAGCTTAGAGCCTTCAAGGCTGCACTGGCTCCTTCAGTGCCAGTAGGCTCTCAGGAGCAGTCAGTCAGACAAGAACACATGAATAAGTGAGATGGACTGCAGAAGGAAGCTGCTAGTGAGTGATGTAACTCAAAAGGACTATGAGACTCTCTTCTTTAAAATAAGCATTTGCAATTACTTATCTCTTAGTTAAACTTACCAGTTTTTTTTTCTTGATTTCCATTTATCTACATGCTGGGAGCTGTGAGGTGCTGAGCACTATGTTTTGGAGCTGGAAGCAGTAGGTGTGCTGTGGGTGCATGCCTTACAGCAGGCATGGGAGGGTATTGCTTCTCATCCTGAGAGTTTACTCTTGGGTGGACTTTCTGAGCTCTTACAGTTGCCTTTGAGCTAAAGGGTAGGAGCAAAGTGGGCCTTCAGCCTACCCCTCAGAATCTCAAGGTGCTCAATACCTCAGGGATCATTGGCTTGTTGAAGTCATTCTGCTGTGCAGAGCAGAGATTTCAAATGCACTGAGCTTTTGGGGGATTCTTTTTGAGTCCAGCCTCAAACTCGTGTCTCAGATCTCAGAGGATCACCAAGTCCATTGCTTATAAATGCAAAAGAAGCAGTGCATAGAAAACAAAATGATACATTCTAATGTCACTTTACAGAAATGTTTCCTGAAATGCAATTATTAGAGTCAGAATATGACTGGATCTTGCTAAATGTAAATTTAAGTGGATACTACAGAGTGAACTATGACCAATTAAACTTGAAGAGATTAGCACGCTTGCTTGAAAATGATCCAAAGGTAAGATCGTGTTTGTTTTCTCAAGCTTATGACCACACTCTTCCCATGTATTTTTTTCTTGCAGTTTTTACCTGAAATCACATTGATGAAAACCTGGAATAATGACAAATTCACCATTGCACCACTAAAGTCACTGGCTTTTCATAGTGGAAAATGAGAGGCCTGAACAGTTTCACATAAGCATGAGAAATAACTTTACATGATATTCTGTCTTCAAATTTGTGTTAATAGCTTCTGGTTCTTCTAATCTCTTTAAGTCCAGCTCAAGGAGCTTTCAGTGTGAATGTGGGACTCAGCTTTATCTGGTATAAAGCAACCATGAAGAAGGAAAGTTGTGAGAAAGGTTTTTATTTCCATGTTTTGTCGAACCACAATGTTTCTGCCCGTGGAATTGAAAAAAAAAAAGCAACCTGACTTCTTTTTTGGTGGGTTTTTTTTTCGTTGGTTGGCATTTTGTGGATTTTTTTGTTTGGTTTTGTTTGGCTTTGGATTTCTGTGGAGAGTTTTCCTAGAAGTTCCAGTCAATTCTATTTGGGTTTTTTCAGTCCTCTGTAGGCACTGACTTAGAATAGATTTCAACCCACCTTTGACTTGCCATAGCCTGAACTGAAGGTGAAAGTGGTACAGAACAAATGTGACTCTATATGGGGTTGCATGGTTTCCAGTGTTGCCTAATCCTACAGCGAGCCAGAGGCTTCAGTAGTAGTGTAAGCTCATTGTTTTTGGTAAGAAAAGTTAGTAAATTTTACCCTTCAACCTAATAGTAATCAGTGCAATCTTTCTCTATAGAGTCTGGGCACAAGGCTGAGCAGAGCACTTTAAACCTTCCTGCAGTGGCTTCGTTTCTTCTGGGCTTCTTGCTTTCAGAGCAAATCTACTTCATCAGGACATTGGGTGTGTGCTGACCTGGGTCATTTTTCGGCACCATGCAGCGTTGCAAATATGTAACTATGGGCCGGACAGGAGGTGCAGGGATAGTCTATTTTTGGTCACATTCAAACAAGACAGGTTTGCCAGTACAGGGGTTATTAAAGGCAACAAAGTAGTTATTTTGGAGTGACAAATATATTAACTGCGGAATAGTGGTGGTTAGGCCCAACAATAGGATTGCAATCACAAGCCTAATTTCCTGAGTGAAAACATGGGGCATGGCCGAGGATGCAAGCCTTACCATAACATCCCTCCTGGGAAGGGTGAGGAGGACAGACAGATAGATCTGTGCCTACAGTTTTGTGCCAAATTCTCACAACCCCCAGTTAAGTACAAAATCAGGGTGCATTCTATGCCTTATTAACCACAATTGTGCAAAGTGCCGTGGGTGACACTGTGGTCAAACCATCTGTTTTTTGTGGTAATGCTTCTTTGGTAGGAAATGTTCTTGGCAGCAGTTGTGCAAAGCCATCTGTTCCTTATGGTCACGCTGTATGTAATATTTCTTGGTATCAAGAGGCAGGACAAGAACACGTGGCTCCCACCCAGCTTCACACTCCTCCCTGGTGGGTGTCAGCCAGGCCACCTGACCTCTGTCTGCTTTCAGCATCCCCTGTTGAGCTTTGCGTTCCTGCACTGCTTTATGCTTCCAGCTGTTGGAGGGAATGTTTGCTCAGGCAGTGACCGAACTGCAGAGGCGTGCGACAGGGAGGAGGCAAGGAGGACAGCAGTCCTCCCACAAGAGCATGGGCTGTAGGCAGAGGTACACCCATGGCTGTGCCTTGGTCTCTTATTTCGTGGTAGTCATAGACACCCTGCTGTGCCCTACGTACAGATTCTGTATTTCAACTTCAAAGGGAAAAAATGTACCAAAATTGTGTAACTAGGGTATTTTTAGGAAATGTGGCAATTCCACATTTTAATTTTAATTATGGCATACAAGTAAGAGGGGTCTTGAAATTCTCTGGTTAATGTACTGTAGTTATATGTTTATATACAACATAATATATTATGCAGCTCTGTGTATAGATATATAAAAACATCTCTTAAAGCGCATAAATAATTTCAGTTTAAAGTGCAGGATCCAATTTGCAATGTTTTTTGGGCTATTTTGATTTAGAAAACCTGCTTGGGATCTTTGTGAAACACACTAAAGCTTTTTATAAACTCTTAATGACATGTTGAAATCGACTAACACTACTGAATGGTTTCTGCAGGCTATTCCCGCCGTCAGCAGGTTCCAGCTAATAGATGATGTTTTTGCATTGACAGAGTAAGTATGTTTCCAATATGTTACAGAAAATGGTTAAACAACATGATTGCACTCAAGATTTCTACTTCTGCTTCCTTCACTCCTATCCTAATCCTGTGTGGATTTACTACTTTGACAAAATGGTGGGGAATTTATTTAATCCCTTCTTCTGTCAGTGCTGATGATTTACTTCAAAATTTCTTTTATTTTTTGTTCCAGATCCTAAGAAATTATTTTAAATAGTGGCACTGCCATGAGTTCTTTAGGGATTAGCTCGTATTTGTTTTAACAGAAAAAATATTCCAAATGAAGATTCTGATTCTTCCTTCATTTTTTCTGGGCTATGTGAGCTGTGCTGTACTGCATCACTCAAAACCTCTTTGTTTTCTCTTGCTGAGTCATGACTTGGTTGTTCAGGTCTGTGCTGCTGTAGACATCAGCAGTATTGTAGGGAGCTGAGAAGCATTAATTGTGTCCGTGCCTCACATGTACCAGAGGTCCCAGAATAAAAATTTCTATTCCTCTGTTATGATCCGATTACTAAGGTTCTTGGAAATGGCCCTGCCTGAATTAAGGTGCAAACAAGACCATATGCCAGTGACAATAGTATGGGATTTATTTGATAGGGAGAGAGAAAGAGAGAGAGAGGGAGACAAACAGGAAATAGGTGGTGGGATCAGAAAGAGAGTAACAGGGACAGAATAAGGAAAATATCACCACTCTGTGCATCCCAGTTATGCTCCATTGATTCTCTCCAGCTGCTCTTCTTGGTGGTGCAGGTCCCCCGAGAAAGCACAGAGTCCGATGGGTTAATACACACTCAGGCCAGGTAGGAAATCCCAGGCACCTCCCTGGGGAGGGGAGTTTGCCACTGTCTCTTAGAGCAGACTCTGGGTTTGTTGCATCCCGTGCAGCCCTGCGGTGCAAGGCCCCAGGAGTGACTCTGGGGGCACCTCGGGGGCCTTTGATGGATCAAGGACCCCCCTCAGCTGCCTCTCAGGTGAATGTCCCTTGGATGTGGCCTTCCCAGGGCTGGGGGTTCCATGGCCAGTTTGTGTAAGGGAGGGTGGGTTCTCTGCCCCTGGGCAGAGGTTACAACACACCGAAACTTCCTCCCCCCACCTCGGCTGGGGGGGAAATCTGTGCAAACCTGCTCCCAGCAAATGGGTCTGTGGGCTACGGCCTCCTCCACCCCGAAGCAAGCCAGAGATGATAGCATGGCTGCTGGGTTTGGCTCACATTCTTTTCAGGTGATGGAACGAGGGGTTTCCCTTTATCTACATTCAGCAGTTTGACTTTCAGTCCAAAGCCCCAGTCAGGCATCTTCAGGGAGGCTTCTTTGGTTGTAGCTTCTTTATACAGTTTTTGTTGAAATGAGCAAAACTTTATATCAATGTTTGAGGCATGAACTATTTCAATCTCTGACACCCTCCTCCATAAAAACGTCCTTTTTCATAAGAGAACTCAAAACTAGTAGCTAATAAGGAATGTAACTGTGAACTATAGAACTGTCCTACTATATAAACAAATCAAAAATATTTTTCTTCTGGAGGAGAGGGGTTTGAATTGGAATTTTATTGTGAAAAATGAATTCTGTGCATATTCCACACTGAGGGACAGAAATCCCATGCTGAAGTAGTAAATTCCATGAATAGTGTGGATGGGAATTAAATGGTTTGATTTTTACAATAATGTATATTCCACAAAAGAACATGTAGTGAAAGTAAGTTGTTTCGCAATAAAAAAATATTGTAGTATAACTGAAACAGTTCTTTTATTCTTAATTTTGTTGCAGTGGGACTGACACACGCTGTCAATATGTTTGTGCTGTATCCTGCAGACAAAATCAGATACAGAGTGCATAGTGCCATGCTTACTGCCATGATTGGTCTGTTGCTTTGATAGTGGTACAGTGCTCCTTAATTGATGCTTTGAGAGTTCAGCTCCTAAAATAACCTTTGGTTTCTATTTATTTTGTTTTTTCCAGTGTCTTTTCTAGGTTACTTTCCAGATGGCATCCTGATGTTTTGTTGTCTGTTCATAAATAAACAGGTATTTGTGGTAGGTAATTAATGTGAATAAGCAAGCTAATTTTTCTTTTTCCTTAACAAAGCTTCGGATATGTTCCAATTGAAACAGCACTTGAACTAACGAAATACCTTGCCAGAGAAGATGAACTCTTCATATGGAATGTAGTATTGTTAAACCTAATACCTGATAATTTGGAAAGCACACTGAAGAACCATAAAGTATATCCACTTTTAAAGGTATGAGCATTTTGTTACTTAGCAAAGATATTAGACCATTCAAATACATTAGTCTAAAATGAATACTTTTTAAATTTTCAAGAAGGTACTGGTGACTATGATGAGTCAGAGTGCTTGTGATTTCTTCTGCATGACTTTATCAAAATTTTTTTTAATAGGAGGAGGTACTTAATTACACATATTAGTCAATGATAAGTGTCATTGAATCTTGAGTTCATTCTTATTGAAAAGCTGAAATACATTCACATTCTTTACATTAAGCTTCATCCTTGGTTTTCTGAAACTGCAAATCTGGAAAATAGAGCTATCAATCAAGTAGTAAGTGAAAAGACCAACACTGCTACATATGAAAGGTATACAGTGTATTTGTGTTCTGTGCTTCCTACTGCTTTCCATTCATCTTCATGGAGTGTGAGAAGGAAATGTGTTTAGACACTAAGTGTCTCTGAGAATTTGTTGTCTGTCATAGTAAGTTCAAAGGTCCTATTGATGTAAAATGATAATGTGCCAGGCTGAATTGAGGTACAGGTATATTGAATTTTAGATCCAGTTTATATTTTGTTTAATGTCCTGTGTTTTCAAGACATTAGTAGTGGTAAATTTTTAGGATAAATCTGAGTAAATAAGGAAAATAAAAACTTGCATCTAAATGAAAGTAATTTTTCTTTCCCTTCTTTTAAAAGAAATACCTTTTAAAGAGAATGTTGCCAATATACCATTATTATGCAGGTTTCATTCGTCAAAATGCTGACGCTTTGGAAGATGACTATTTTGCTCAGTAAGTATTCTGCTTTTCTTAAGAGCTTTTTCTGGTGTGATTGGATCTGATACATTGCAGTTCACTTGTGTAATTAATACAAGATAGAGGAATAAGTCTCTAACTAATGTGAACATAACTGAATTGTTATTTTACTGTCCTGTAAGTGCGATGTTATATATGCATACATATATATATATGAAACTGCAGTATCAGGATAGGATCATAAAGGATGATAGCTTAAGGATCTTAGTGGTAGCTCTCGTTTGTCAGAGAACAGGCTCAACAGGCTGCTGCTAGCTGAAGAAAAACTGACAGCAATGAACTTAAGATATGATTTTTGGATGAATCACTAAAACTGTAAAATATTCCATTTTGCATGGCCACTGCTGCCACAGACTTGAACATCAGAGTGCTTTGGACTAGATGCAACCAGTACCTTAAAACTTCCAAGAGAGATATAAACCACGCAAGAAATTAACAAAAAAAAATATAATACCTTGGTTGCCTCACTAATATCCACTAATATTAATGTCTGGAGACCATTACTGTTTGTTTAATTATGTTATTAAAACTCAACTGTTCTTAGTAGAGGTTCTCATGGGTTAATAACATCGTGTTCTGAAACTGTGGTGGTCAGGCACAGTTCAAACACCCCAAATGTGGTATATATATCTGTTATTCTTACTGTTTTAACTTCCCTTTAAGAGTGTATTTGGAAAAACTCTTGGCAACAGCATGCTGGCTGGGCCTCCAAGACTGTTTGGACCTGTCATCTGAACTTTATGCTAAGTGGATGGACAACCCTGAGTACAAGTAAGAATGGCGATCTGCTCTTAGAGGTGTGCATGTCTAAGGGAGAGGGAAAGTTAAAAGTCTGTTAAAGGGAGAGGCAGAATGAGAAATGTCTCTGTACACTGCTCCTATTTCTTGGCAGAATGACAGAATTTAAGACAACTATGTCTCCCCAACCTCCTCCTCTTCCCTAAATTCCAGCTTTATGATGATTTCATAATTGCTGCTGTTTACATAGACTTTACAGGCTGGAGGATGCAGATTTTGCCACGCAGACCAAAATCAGGTTAGCCATGTAACAGGTGAACCTCCTATTAGTGCTAATATCCCATATGGCCCAGTCCCTTTGCTGTAGTACAGCCTTGGGGTTGTCACGTATACCAACTCAGCTTTTCAGCTTCTCTTAACAACACTGTGTGAAGTGATGTTTGCGTGACACAGCCATTGGCCCACGGTGAGCCCATCAAAGTGCCTTGCATGTTCTGCGTTCACATAAAGAGGTGTTGGGAACAGCTGCCAGTCCTTATGCTGATACTGGACCCTAGCGGTCAGGGGTCTGGTCTGGGAGAATTGACTCTGGGCTCTACCAGGAAGAGACTTTCTGTCTTCAAGTATTGAATCATTTAAAAAAAAATTACAATGTATTGAAATTCTTCTTCTCTTTTCCTCCCTCTTTCTTTTGATGTCTTTCTATGCAATAGTCAAATAGTGTTGGCACCGGTGAGTGGATATTTAAAGTTTATTTATGTTTGTTGTAGTTGTGATAAATGTTTTGTTTTTATTTGATATATGTTGATATATGTAGTTGGCTAAGTAAACTGAACTTGTACTATTATATTTGAGTTTTCCAAAATACCCTCATAGTGATCATCCTCATAAAAGCCAAACTGAGTTTTGCAGTTAGACTGAATAGTTTAAACAGTGTACATACATTTTTTTCCATTCTAGAGAGAATATTCTTGCAGTTCCATGCTAAAAGCAACAATGCTGTGCTGAATTGTTGGTCTGTTTTCAAAATAGTAATTTTTCCCTGCTAATAATATTTTAGGTGGTGGAATACTGCATACCTTGTTTGACTTGAATAGCTGAAAAGTCTGTGAAATATATTAGCTCTTTGAGTTTTGAATTTGATGAAGAATATTAATTTTGCTGTCCTTCTGTGAAAAGCTTGGAGGGATTTTACAGGGCTATAGGTGTGGAAAAAATGAAACTCTGAATTCTGTTACATGATAAAAATGATCATGTTTTAAGGAGAAAACCTCATAGAAGATAGGACACTTCTTAGGTTCCAAGTGACAGATTACTGTTCCCATGCAGTTAATGAAGAGACTTTACATGTGCTAGGTAGGAAAGGAAACAGGCACAATACACTTTTCACTCATATTTCACAGACAAATCCCTTTAGGTCCTCTTATGTTCTCCATGTTGACAGCAAATTCATTATACCACTCTACAGCTGTTCTGCCACATGTGGAACCCAGAAGGGTTCTCACATCTGTGGAACAAAATAATGCATTTCTGTTTCAGATTGGGTGATCAACTTTCCCCTGAACATTTCCAAACAGTTCCTGGCAGAATGTAACTGGACTTGATACAGTGCATTTTTATCTGTTTCGTGGAAATAACAACAGCTGTAATCCCCAGCCAATTTCTCAGTTTCACTCTTGTTTTCATTATAGGAGAATAGTGAAGCTTGCTAAATCAATGTGTTCTCTTAGATGGTATTACTGACTTGTCTTTTGAAAGTAGGAAACTAGCCTAGGGAGGATAGCATTGCTATCCATTTTACTTTTTTTACTAAAGGTTCACATATACTGCTGCTGTCCTCAAAAGTTAGGAAATCACCATGTCATTTCTGCATTGGTTCAAAAAACACAATGTAAAGTAACCTGCCCTGCTTTCCAGCAGCTTTTTGCATCTTCCCTAAGATCCAGAAATGAGGGATCCTGGCAGGCCAGTAATGTCAAATCACACAGGAAAAATATCAAGATGAGTAAGTCACATCCCTCACCTAATATAATGTCAAGCTCCAAAATTCCTCTGGACCATAGTGGACACCCTCTGGGAACTACACGACATAAATCACTTCAGGGCCACCACAGATGTCACCAGCCAGCAAACCATTGTCCCATAGTAGGCTGCCTGTCCAGCTTGCCTTGAATGTTGCACATCAGAGATGTAGCCTAAAGATACACAGAACTTGTCTATTCTCATACAACAACTTTACATTTAGTAATGAACATTTTCTTGCAACTCCTGGAACAGCTTCAGTAGCAAAATAAATAGCTGTATGTTGGCCAAAATAGTTGTACCTTGTTATCACCCTATCATGATCTCTTGCTGCAACATTATGAAAGAATTATTAAGCAAATTACTAGACCCTGTAACTCAAATAAGAACTATCAGAGAAAGATTCCTCTCAGGATGATCCTTTAGCCTGACATAACTACTCTACATGTCATTCTTGGTGGCAAATCCCTTCTGTCCCAGTATATATCTAGGTAAATGAATCCAAACTATTTTTTGAAGTAAATATAGAACATACCTACACTTTCTGTTAGTATGACAGTGAAATCCCCCACCTGCAACAGGACTACCAAAATCCCTGCATCTTGCCTTTTCACTAACAAGTGATGTCTGTCATGTGAAACACCCAACTCTCTCCCTCTTTCCTACTGGTCCTTTTTTCCCAGAGTTTATAATTTCCTTTTCTCTACCTTGTACTCTAAAGATTAATGTCATATATCCTTCCTCCTGATTGATTAACTCTGTTGGCATCATCATCATTTTCTCTAGGATAGTCTGCTGAAACTCAGGAATTTTTCTCAAATTGTATTTAAATTTGAATCTGCTGTTTCCAGTTTTGGGCCTGAAGAATGGGCTTCTCTGACCAGAAACTTTCTGGTTTTCCAAGTGTATCCCCTGACCAAAGGGAGGATAATTTTTACATCACTATTTACAATCTTAGCTTAATGTAATCATAAGCAGACTAATAGTATGACATAGTGAATTAAAATGTTTCGCTTGTAGCAATGGGACCTATTCTTTTGTAGGGAATTAGTCCAAAATACCATTAGTTGAAACTGTTTTCAGATAGCCTGCATAGTAGAATACTGCTATCACTGGAAAGTGTTTACAATGTCTTAATGTCAGGGACACATCATTGCTGCAGGAGAAATTTCCTGTTCAGCCTTTGCGTAAGGAGCATTACACTGGTAATGTTTGCATTTAGTTCTTGTCATGAAATTCATTGCCCTGTTGAGGACTCTTCCCTGGGGTGGGAGTAATAGGAGGCTGCCTGTTGCATGGAAAAATGTCCCTTCTTTTTCCTTTTGTGCTGCAAGTGGCTCTTCCTACTGGATTCATTCACTGAAGAAGCTTTGAAAAGGCTTGTCTGGGATGACGCATATATGCAGTGGTACAGTCTTCAATGGTGTGATCCATTTCCTAGGCTGGGATGGGGAACAGTGGCATTGACACTGTATGTACATAAAATAGTCTGGTCCAACTGCTCTAAAAATGTTGGGGTCTTTGGTTTCCTTTAAACTGCATGCTTTTTAAAGTGCTTAAATCATAAATAAAACAATCTGATTTCCTATCCTTTTTTACACTACTATGTTATATTTGCATTGCTGTGTATCTTTTAACTGTAGATAAACATTTGATTTGAGTTATGCATTAACAACATGGTTTGCCTCTACAACAGGACAGTACCTTTTAATCATATTTTGCCTTGCAGAATTCCCTTTTTAATTAGAAGAACAGTCAGCTGCTATGGTGTTGCAGTGGGGAGTGATAAAGAATGGAATTTTGCATGGGAGATGTACAACCATACAGACTCCATTGAGGAAGAAGATGAAGACATCCTGCTCTATGCCATGAGCTGTGCGAAAGAATCATGGTTACTTTACAGGTAACCTTGATCAAAGTATATCTTTGTGTATATTGAAGTAAATAATAAGAACAAAAATACTTTACTGTGCAAAGCTGGTGGAGGTCTGCCTGCCACAGAAGCATATGTCTTCTCAACCACTGGTAAAATTTTAAAGAGTTTTGTTAGGGAGCAAGTATCAACAATGGGACAAAAACAAATAAACAATCCTTCTGCAGATACAATGTGTGGATCATCAAGTCTTAAGTCCTTGCTCCATGTGGAACAACCAAAAAGTTAAGACATATATCAAAGAGTTTTGTCCAAATATTTCTAGAACATATTTTGGAACACTGTGTTTATTTTCTTTTGCTGGTGTCTGTATCTTTGTCAGTAAAAAGATGTTGAATTTTCGAATAGGTCATATTTGTTTTACCTAAAGCATTTATTAAGCGATGGAATTTTGGCAGTGAGGGTCTAAAGAATTATCATCCAAGCTTTTGCATGAACTCCATGGGTCTAAAGGTGTGGAAGTAGCATTTTACTCCTTCCAGCCACCTGCTCTATGGTGGTGGTCATTTGGGAAGACAGAATAAATATTACTGAAAATAAAACAAGAAGTGCTTCAAGTAGATGCCCAATTAGCTACCCTAATTTCCCCCTTAAACGATAATAATTTATTGCCTTTTTCCTAGAACAGGCTAGTACTATTCCCTGATAAATCAGGGAGTTGTGATGAGCTTCTTGCTCTGTGTGCTTTAGTAGCTGATAAGTCAATCTGTTTTTTGAAATGCCACCCAGGCAGGTTTTTGGGATGAAGAGTGTTAAGATGTGCTTTTCCTGGCCCTCAGAATACTTTGTCCATCATGTTAAGCATAGTGGTGACATGCAAAGGGGAGAAATCCAACTCAACTACTCTACCCGTAAAGCAGCTGGCTACAAGACCCTATGAGAAAATAACTCTAAAAGGGTTCATTTGAAAGTAGGAGCATGTAAGGTGAAAACATTGAGGCAACAAAGAGAGTAATTACTTTTCAAGATGTTCAGGCATTTGCTGCCACTGACATCATTAGCAGACACTTCTTGAAATACTCATGAAATCCTGCCTTAGGCCTCATGAAAAAACTTCTTCTTGAGTCTTGTTATAGGAGACCCTGTAAACAGGTTACTTTTGTGTAAAAGTGTCTCACTGCTGGCATAGTCTGTGGGATCCATCTGAGTCACAGTGAAGTGAATCGCTTGAAGCTGAGAGCAGTCTGCCCTTCCACAAGCTTGTCTGGTAGGAGCAGTTGTCTTTCTGCTGCAAAGATAAGAAAAACAGGTGTGGCCATTTGATACTCTACACACTCACTTTACGAACAGGATTTCACAAATGTTAAGGACAAAACCAAAGCTGAATACATAGCTCAGAGCGACACCAACTTTGGTATAACCTTCCATATACTCATGTTTGTTGAGATAGGAATTTTTGTGAACTGGATTATATTTCCATCATGAAACATCAAGTGAACATCAAGGTTCATTTCTGTCCTGCTTTTCTAACAGATACTTGCAATATGGACTCAGTGACACATCATTTTCTTCCAATTGTACTTCACTTATCATCTCACATGTAGTGACTAAGGATATTGGGCACCATATAGCCTGGGAATTTGTTACGGAAAATTGGCCACTTTTAAGACAAGGGTAAGCAACAAGTTCTGGCTTCCTTTAATTTCCGTGGCTCTTTGGCTTCTTCCTCTATCTTTATGTTTGAGCTGTAAAATTCAGGTGCAGATTTTCCTTCCAGAGATGGCTATTTGTAATGATTGATTCAGTTAAGTATACACAGCAGAGTTTTCAGAGGATTCAATTCTCTTTGCGGTTTAATGCCAAGGAATAGCTCATCAAACACAGAAGACTTTAAAAAATTAGTCTGCTCT
Source organism: Picathartes gymnocephalus (assembly GCA_013390045.1). Lineage (NCBI taxonomy): Eukaryota > Metazoa > Chordata > Aves > Passeriformes > Picathartidae > Picathartes > Picathartes gymnocephalus. The sequence goes on along the minus strand of WEKY01009527.1, from coordinate 17,043 downwards.
TGACTGTTTCTGTGCTTTTAAGTACTCCTGGGAATTCTGACTCTAGAGGTGGGTTTATCCACTAGGCTTTTACAAGTGGGTGTAAAAGCTGTAAATTGTGGGTGTAAAATCCTCACCTCTTTTCCAAAGAGAGTGTGAAGAGATGGCGTATTAGAGCAGGCAGACATGCAGGTGCTGCTAGGACCAACTACAGTGTTATTCCCTGACTTAAATCCTAATCTGCACTGCTGCAGTTAAACTGCAGGTGAGCTTGGGCTACCTGTCTTGAGCAAAGCAAGTATTCTGATGTCTGTTTGAAGACTCCCTCTCTCCTTGGTAATTGTGAAAAGCAGCAGGACTGTGTCAGAGTACATTCCAGCTGCTTTTGATGTCAGAGGAGGCTGTTGTGATCCATTAGTCAGTCACAGCATAACCAAAACCAGACAAATGTGTAAATTATTGCCAACGCTAGAAAAGGCAAGTTGCAGCAGATCTGTGTTCGTATCAACTTCTTTTTTTACAGAGCTTCTCTGTGTTCTAAATTGATGAGAAATTCACTGGAAAATTGACTCCTCATTTTCAAACTAAACGAATAGTGCGAGTGTTCATTTATATGCCACCCTCAAAACAGAAACAGGAAGACCAACTTATTAGACATGTTACTGGTTAGACTTTCCAGCTCAGTTTGGCTGTATGGGCTCAGAGAAATTATCCGTTTCATGCAAAGAATTCACGTTACCAAAGTACGAATACCTGAGCTTACTGGGAAATGAAAATGACGGGTAATTATTGTATTTCATGTGGCTCAAATGTCTAAATTGAATATTAATGGTAATTCTTCTTCTTTAAAAGAGGGAATACCATTCACAGTTGCAAACTTCAGCTTAGTTGGTATTTGCAACATGGTAAATAATAACTAAATTGTGTGAATATTCTCAAATGAGATGAACTTTAGTATGTTTGCTAATGTGCTACTTGAACTACGTTTATCTCAATTTTACAGATATGGGCAGGAATTATTGCATGATGTACTAAAAGTCATGGGAAGATTTGTCAAAACAGATGTACAGATCCGAGAGGTAAACCAGAGAAGCATTTAGTCTCAACTTTATTGCCAGTTTGTAAATACAAGATTTTGTTCTTTAAATAAATCATTGAACATAATGTTGATGTCTCCCAAACCTTCATGTTTGGAGCAGAATCCCCACAAATTCTATCAAAACTGTCTCATTTTCCTGTATAAAATCTGTCTGTAGACACAGCCTCTGCCATGATACCTACAGAAAATATACCAACAATTGGATTGCTGGCATGTTAGGCTGTCGTACTAACATCTGTTTAATTTCTCCTATTGTTCAATCACTGATTCCTTCAAATATTTATTTACTATTCTTCAGTCCTCTCTTGTTTTTTACCTATTAGACTGATGAGGAAGATTTCTTGTTCTATGATTTTGAAACAGGCAGCACAAGAGGATTCTTCTACCCAACTAGTCCCAGACAGTGTGGTATCCACCTGTACCAGTGAAGCTGGATGCATTTGAAAGGATTTTTAGAGGAACAGCAAAAGGGCATATTCTTGATATGTGAGGAGCTTTCCCACGTTAGTGTAAATCAGTAAACTTGCCCCATCCCCTCTTTAGTCTCTGTCATCTGCCCCTTTTCTGTTCTCTTCTGTCTAAAGCATCTGTCAGGCACACAGTTGCTTGCTGCAAGTTAAGTTATGTGTGAACTAAGCTCATGTGTTTATTTCTTCAGTTGCAGGTTTTTTATAATGCTACTTTGGAAGAGGATGAGAGAGAGGCTATTACTCTGCTGCTGGAATCTGCAAAACTTGAAAACATTGAAAGGGGAAAACTACTAATCAAAGTTGCCAGCTGGTTAGAGAAAAATGTCTATGATTGACTTGGAAAACAATTTCCAGTATATTATATATGATTCACTATCATATTGGTATTCATTATAAGCTGTAATTAAAGGTAAAGCACACTTTTATGAGTCCTGTGGTTGTCTTCCCACTGGAATGTCTGGATAAAATAATTCACAAAGAAAAGAAGGCATTACAAAAAGAAGTTATAAACATATTTGCATCTTATATCTAAAATAATTTCCTGCTGAATGAGGTCTTAGGATGCATTGCTAACAATAATCTAGCATATAGATACAGTCCTGAATCCTTTGGGGTTTTTTTCCTGAATATCCAAATGAAAGGTGTGCTGGATGTTTGTGGCAAAAACACATGAGGAAGCTGAAAAAGTTTATCTTTTGTTTTGTTTCATTTGTACAGTGATCTATAATCTGTCTCCACTTCTATGTTTTTAAACTGCAAAGAGGACAATAATTTAGAACAGTGGTGTGAAACATAAACTTCAGAATGACTTCAGACCTGTAGGGAGGAAAGGACTAAAGAATCATCAAACTGTAATTTTAATTAAGAAATTAATGCCTTGTCATTCTAACTTTGTTTTTTTTCTAGCAGGTCTGTACTAAATGTGTATACATTTGTGCTTAGTTAGGAATTGCTTTTGAAGAGACCCTGCTGGTTGTCTCCATTTAGTGTGCTTCAGCCCCCAGGATGGTCTTGGAGTGTGTGAACTGGATTATTTTTGGATAAAATTTATCTAGGAGTTGATGAGCTCCTGGTGTGTGACATTTGATGGTCTTTTTGTCCATGTCACTAGTGTGCAATTAGTCTAAGCTAACCCTTCTGAACCATCACTGTTCTACTTGCACTGAGGTGCTTGCTGATCACAGAATCACTGAAAATGCTGAGTAGAAGGGACCCTTCAGAATCACAGAGTCCAACTCCTATGTTTTAGGTACAAGGTTAATCACTTTGCTTACACAGCATTTTAGAGGTGACAGAATCTGGTCCATTGGTATTAGGAAACTGTATTAGCTTGTGCTTAAAAAAAGCATGGGGTCGTTAGTCCATGCAATTTATTTATTTGTCGGGTAACAGTTTTATGACAAAATTACAGTATTGGTGATCAGTTAACATGTTATGGATCAGGAAACACTGTTATGCAGGAATGCAGGAGACAAAATAATACTACTGTATGAAAAGACAAGAGTAAAACCCAGATATGTTAATACAAAGGATTTTTCACTGGCATCCTCTAAATACATTTAAGAATAACACTGCCATCATGACTGTACTGAAAGTCCTCTGCTCTCCATGGCTGCAAAGAAAAATTCAAATGATTTTGAGGCTGCTTGAGAATCCCTTTACTGTATGGGAATCATCAACTGGTGACACTTGTTTGTGCTGGAAAAAATTGACCTCTTTAGTATCTGATCTAGTTAAGGATAACACCAAAGAAAATTGCATGCATTTTCTTGCAAGTCTTCTTCATCTTGATTGAGAAAGCAGAGGAAGTCATCAAGGCTGTAGAGAATTACAGGAATTTTATCATAGAATCTACAGGATCGTTTGGCTTGGAAGGGACCTCAAAGATGATGTAGTTCCGATCTCCCTGTCATGGGATGGGACATCTTCCACTAGACTGGGTTGCTCAAAGCACTGTCCCGCCTGGCCTTGGACACCAAGGATAGGAAGTCCACACCTGTGCCAGTACTGAAGCTGTATTGCTTCAGCACTTTCTGTGATTTCCACCAGTTAATCACTGGCACTGTAAGTCTCATCAGGTGGGTTAAGCAAAGTTCAAAGAACATCCCATAACTTTACTTACTTTTATGCCCAGTAGGTTCAAACCATTTCTCTCCAACCTTGAGCAACTCCACTTCCTTTCTAACCAGCCTTCCATGCTTCTGTTACTTTTTATTTCATCCTACTGAATAAAACTTTTAATTTGAAATGCCAATATGTAAAAATTACTAGAAGAATTTAAAATTAGAAGTTATTTTCAAATAATGGCTCTGGAATAATGTCTGCCTCCCAGAGACATTCTATATTTCAGAATTTCAGCATAGTTTTCATGGCAGAGGCAGAATGGTGAAGGTGATTGGTAGGCAAGCTACCTGAGTAGGAGCAGATCTGAATCACTTCCAGAATCCACACATTTGCTCTTGGTGGCATGTATCAGAGGCAGCCCTTGTTGCTGTTGAGTAAAAGGGGAGTCCAGAGGTTTGGAGAGTGGCAACAGGGAAATGCAGCAAGGGAAGAAGAGGTGCATGGGAGTAATCCATAGAAAGTTGGGAAAGCTGCTTTATTACAGAGAGAATTAGGGTGAAAGAAAGTTCATTGGAAATGCTTATGAGGACATCAGGAAATGAGCTTTAATAATACTTATGCAGACTATAGGTGTTACGGAGTGTGTAATTGTGAAGATGTGCATGTATGGGGCAATTTTCAGTAAAAATAACTGTGTCATTGATAGATAGGATGCATTCAGTAGGCTCTGAGTGGGGGGAAAAAGTAGATATGATGTGAAAAGACCAGCTTTTTGCTTTAAGTCCTGCTCTCTGCCTTCAAAGTGTGGAAGTCAAAAAGTTACACTTATTCCGCCCATACTGTATGCATCTGTGAAAGGGCAGCAGACTCGTCAGCTGGCCAGTGGAGAGGGAGATTTTGGAGTTGTTTAAGTCAAGGTTCAAGAGAGGCAGCCAACTTCTCCGCTGCACCTCCTGGCACAGTTGTCTTGCTGCCCCACTCTGGATGTGCCCCCTTTCCCTCCTGGCACCCCAAGAAGCCTCCCAGGCAAGTGAGGAGAAGGCAGCTGGTTGTGGGGCCTGGGTGGCCAAGGCACAACTCCATGCCATCTGACTGCACTGATGGCACATTGATGAGGTGGGTGGAGCAGCCTGCTGCTTCTTTCAGGGTTGTTGCCAGCCCTGGAAGGCCGAGTATGGGGTAGGGAAAAGGGATGCGGGCTAAAATGCCAAAAAATGAACTGAGATGTGGCCTTGCCAGATTCCTGCTGTGTAGTGACTCACAGAAGATAAAAAGAGTTGTCACCTCTGCATGCCCTGGCTCAGAGGTGCAGGGGCTCCTCCAGAGCCAGGTGTGATGTATGGACCCCACCTCTTGGCCAAACAAATGGTACTTTGGTTCAGACTCCAAAGGAAGCAAAGACCTAGACCATGACCAGGCTAAAACTTCTCTAGTTCCAACTTGTTCTCTGGTAGCCCATGCAGGAAAAGGGTGACATGGTGAGCATTAATGCTATAAACTTGGAAACTGGAACTGGAAATATGTGATTAACACAAGAAGAGCAGACTCATTTGTCGAGGAACAAAGGGGTTGTGGGTATAAGAAGTCTCATCTTTACCTTTTCCATCACTTGTAATTTGACTGTGAGCCAACTGCTTTATCTCACAAGTAAGACAGCCTAAGTGAGCCTTCCCTGAGTTCTCTGCCTGCTAAGCAGGTAGTGGCATTGGGGTGATCACAAGTGGAGCTAGGACACTTCTCAGAGTTGCTTCTTAAGGTTGAAACACCCTTTACCAACTGCATTATTTAGTGACCAACATTGTGCATAACCTTGTACCACAGCACACTAAGACTGTGCATTGGTAACTGCAAATCATTACTGTATCTTCTGTGCTGTAAATAACATAATGAACCTATTGTTAAATGACCATTTGATAAGTTTCATTTTCACAATATCTTACTTCAATAAAACCACTGTTGCTGCTATGGTTCTTTAAGTTGTCAAAATCTTCCCTGCGCCAGAGGGACAATGGGCTCTGGTCCTGGGCGGGGTCACTGTTTGTCATTCTTTGTGATGGGATGAGACAAGGACCTGAGTGGGCAGAGGGGGAGGCTGGCCCTGGCTGGCTGTGGGATACCCATCGTGATGCAGGAGAAACATGAGGTGAAAAAGTGCATGTGTTGGGATAAAGACAGGGAGATCACTTACCAACTATCATCAGGGACATGTCGTAGTTAAGGAACGGCACTTCCCAATTTAGTGCTCTCACTGAGACTCCAAACCATGCTCCGCCTGCTCACTCCCTCCTTCCTCCTCCCTCTGCAGCTAGATGGAGAGGAGGCACAGAAGGCAAAGATTACAGGTTGAGATATGAACAACTGACAGCAAATTGCAATGAGATATGAAAAAATCAGTAACGTGAACAGTACTAATGGCTGACAGTACAAGAGGCAAAGATTCACACAGAAACAATACCTGACCTGTCCTTCTGCTGAACCTGGAAGGGACCACCTCTTCTCTTCAGAAAAGACTCCCTTCCCTGTGGGAAATAAGAAAAGCCTTACAGAATAAGGATCCGTTCCACCTTTGTTAAATCCTGTTCATTTCTGTTCACTTTTGTTGAGCAGAAAGCACTCTGGGAAGGGTTCAGCTGCGGGTCGGATGGCGAGAGAGTGGGTTGATAGTCCCCTCTTGTGTGACACAGTGATCAGTTTTGGGGATGCGTGGACACCACGTGATCAGAGAGCTGGTTGGGTAAAGGGACGCGTGAACAGTGACTCTGCAGTGCCAGGCAGCCAATACGAGGTAATTTCAGTTAAGTTTTGGTTAAGTTTTGGTTAAGTTTAGAGTATAAAAAGCCTCGGTTCATTACAATGAACAATCTTCTTCGCAGCAAGCAAGGAGGTCCATGTGTCTTTGTTCCCCATTGCTACGCTTCACTGTCCCTGGCAATGATGTGGTGATCCATACCATCAGTGTCCTGGACATGCCCCCTCCTGGTTTTTGCAAAAATTAACCTTCTTCTAGCTGGAACCATGACGCGGCAAAACGGACTTGACTTGGGGAAAATAATTTGATCTGTTGCTATTAAAATAGACGCCTAATATTTGTCGTCCATTAAAATAGCCTTTGATAGTGAGAAACAAAACAAAACATTAACCATCCCCCCGCCTTTCCTTTTTCCCAGGCTCGTCTTCATTCCCGGCTCCGGCCGGCAGGGTGGGGCCCTGGGTCCGCTCCCGCAAGGTGCGAGCGAAGGCGCCGACGCGGGCGGAACGCGAGGCAGGCGAGTGTGGGCGCAGCTGGGGGGAAGCAGGGGGCAGGCGGGAGTCTCCCGACGGCAGTCCCCCGCCGTGGGGCTCAGGGGGATGGGAATGTGCCCCCGATGCCCAGGAAGCTCTGCGGACACGGGCCACGGAGGCGATAAGGCCGCACCTCTGCTCTGCGCTCGGTCGCACGGCGGGGTCGGTCTGCCCGTGGGACACTCCGCAGCCGCGGAGCCGGGCTGATCGGCAAGGAGGATTTACAGCCTTCTCTGGGCATGGGGAGTTTGTTCTTCCCCTGCGCCTCACACAAGCCTTGCATGTTCTGTTCTGGCCATCTCGGCCATTAGAATCATCTCCCGGACTTTGATGTGCTTTACCCCCGTCTTTTCCGGCCCTTCCACCCCGCCTCACGTCCTTCCCAGTGACTGCTGCAGATTTGAACGTGCAGGAAGGGAAAATCAAGAGGCAGAAAGAACAGATAAACCTGGTTGCTTGGAAAAAAATGAGGGTAAAACGAGGAGGAGGAGGAGGGGAAATTAATTATAAAATGAGAGGAACAGCTCTCTGTCAAAATTTTAGCAATGAAATCATGAGCTGCTTGCCAATAGGACAAGAACATCACCGATTAATTGTTTACAGTGAAAAATGTGGGTTTTTCCCTCTTCATCTGCCCCATTTTTCTCGCAGAGCACATTGTGGGCAGAGTGTTCGAGAAGCACTCAGCTTGACCAGGAAGCTCAAGAGAAATTTAACACAGCTGCTTCCCTGCACCTCCCTTCCCCGAGGTAGGGACATTTGCATTATATCTATCCAGGTGTATTTACAGTCCCGTGCTCGTGGTGGGGAAGACTTGTCCCTGTAGGAACCCCTAGGAGTTTCACCTCTGAAATCAATCTCTCTAAATGTCACCTAAGATTTTAATCCTCCTATGTTTACATCCTTGTAGCCTGACACCCACACAGTAGGAGCTTTTCTGAGAAGATTGCAGGCTACCTGTTACCACGTATGCCATGATAAACAAATACAGCTCAGGCACAAACAATTCAGAAGAAGTTCAGAAACATGAGTATAATTAGCAAAATGGAAGGAGATATTAAGCATAAGATGGTTTAATTACAATTTTTATACTGACAGACTTAATTTCTATTTTCTCCATAAAGTAGAATATGGAAAAAGAAGAACCTTGGAAAAAAATATGAGAATAAAACAAGTTGTAGGTTTTTTGGTTTTGGCTTGTATTGTATAAGTACACGGAAGACTGATTTTTTTATTTTTCCCTTGAGGGATTTCTGGTTTTATTTTTCACAACAAGACCCCCAAAAAACACTCTGTGAAGCGATAAAAGACACGTAGCAGCATTTGCACCACCTAGCTAAGGTCTGCTGCTTGAATGATGTATCAGCTTTTGGGTTATAAATATTTGTAGGGAAAGAAAAATATGGTAAATAAAAAATCTACTTGCCCTTGGTCTGGGTTATAAAAAACCTCACAGTTGATTAAAATAAAAAGACATACTGGACTATTTGTCTAAGCCACAAAAGAAGAATTTATAAGACTTGACAGTTTCAGATGCTTATTAGGATTTAGCTGTGTTCTAGAGAAGAATAATGAAAGCCCTTAGTGATTACAGCATTCTGGAAACTGGCATCTGGAGGTATCAGGAGAAGTTGTCTGCACTAGTGCAACAAATAAACTTGAAAGGCAGCAAGTGGAAACATGAGGTTGCATTTCACTTCAGTAGTTGGGGAGCACGTTTATTTTTGACCTCTGGAATCAAGAACGTTTTTTCTAAGATGGTAAAGTATTTCTTTACTACACCATGTCCTAAAAATATATCACTGTTTAAAATTTTTAAAATAAAAAATGCAGTAGTTTATTACAGGGTATTTTTGTTTACTTAAAGAAAAAAACTAAAAGCTCTAAGAAATACTTTTGCTCTGTTGTTCGCAGATGCAAATGAGAAATGACAACTCTCATCCCAATTTATCCAATTTCTTTATTCCCACTCTTTGTGCTAAGTACTATATAGAAGCCATAATTAATGAGACAAAAAGTGTGAGGTCCTTTAAGGCTGTTACCTGGTACTGTCTTCAGCCTGCTTCTCTGGGGAGCACTATTTTGATTATTTGTTTTCTGTTTTAGTCTCTCTGGGGCTGATGTCATACTTCCACTACCAGAGGAATTGTGCAGCAGTAAATCCAGGCTGTGCCATTCCCCTTGTCTCTCTGGTAAGTACAGTTTAAAATAAGAAAGACCCTCTTTGCTCTCTTGCTGTCTGCTCTGAACTGAACATACACCCTTCAGAACCACAGGTTTTCAGAAGGTAAGTAAGTTCCTAGCAGATCTCTTCTACCTATTGCATGACAACTAGAAGATGCAACTGATTTTATAATTAACTGTTTAACTTCAGCTACAGGATCCTTCACTTCCAGATACAGCAGAAAGTGTCTGGGTTTGAGAGGGAGAGCTCATGACGATTTGTGTTGTTTTACTTAGAGAGGGAGGCATTTTCTCCTCCAGACCCCTGCTAAAGGGCCATTGTGCTGTCACCATGTTTGTCAGGGTTCTGGTAAACCAGCTGAGTTACAAGAGATGAGATCTATTTCTACATCTGGTCTGTGTTTCCTACCTGTCCTCTGAACACTCATGCGCATTCATGGCTGTGAGAGAAGGCACAGAATAGATGCCAAGTGGTCTTTCCACAGCTTTACAGTTCAGTTATAGTTGGTCTGAGAAAGATTAATTTATTCTCATTCTTGCTTTGGCAGGCACCAGGTGTCCTATAGAAATTCCAAGATGTGTACTTGAATGTGCCACAAACTTGACTGTTGGTTCCTGAGCCCACAGGCATCTCTGCAGAGCTTGGCTGTGAGGAAGGTGGGACTATTGCAATAGGTCTGTCTAATCCATGTGTGCATAGGGGGATTAAAGCCATAGGGGCAGCATCTCGTCTTGCCCTGGTGAAGGTGATGAACATGCTCACACATCTCAGCCAGAACATCTCCAATTGGCACACACACAACTTGAAAACAATGTGCATTCACTCTGGCAAGCCCTGCAGAGACACTAGCTTTAGGCTGCTGAGATCAAACAGCCTGAAGTGTCTGGAATGCTGGCCACCACATTTCACAGCAGCTGAAACACTTAGCTGTGTAATCTGCAGGGATCATAAACAGAAATATTAAATTATTGAAAAAACAGATATAGGAAAACATTTCTTTTATGAGAATCATAAACAAATGTAATTCCTTCCAAATCCCAACAACTTCTGAAACTGTTCTCTGAGCAGAAACATGTGGGTCATGGATGAGACTCTTAATATAACACAGCTTCTGATTTTCTTCCTCCCTTACTCTGCTTTTAGCCTGGTTAACTGTTTCAAGGCTCTGTGCTGAAATTGCCAGTTCTTAGACATACACTGTAGCCACAATGGGATGTTCAGCTGTGGGAGATCACCTCCAGAAAAGTACTTGCTGTATTCAAAAAGCGTAGGAGAACACAGGTTTTGGTGGAGGAAAAGTGCAATTGGTGGTTATCCTCAGAGTTGAAATTTTTATGGAAGAGACCAGTGTTCAACACATTGCCCGCAGATTATCACTACAGTCAATCTAAAAATAGTAGAAGAAAATAATCCATTTCAAGGCCAAGAATACTTTCCTTTGTATAATTAGGTTCTGCAAGCTTCATAGTGGATGTCTGTGTCTCCCTCATTTCCATCTCTTCTCAGAAGACACTGCAAAGGATAATCAGTCCTGCTCACTTTCCTAGTCACATTCTGCTTCACTTTTTGGTATCTCTCCTGGAGATTAAAATTCAACATTATATACTTAAAGGATATGTATGCGGAGATAGAAATCTGCTACATTCTCTGCTTAGGATATTTTTGCTGGAGGGGCAAGTGATGCCTTGAGAGGCTACCTGGAACAGAGGCTGGACAGAGTTAAAAGAATAAAGTAGATATTTATTGAAAGGCCTTCACAGGGTATGCCTTGGGCAGTACAAGAGCCTGGCTGAGGCTGCACTCAAGATGGACGACCAACACATGTTTTTCAGACAGATCTAAGTTTGGTCCATCTGCGTATCAGAGGACAATTGTCCAGTTACAGCTTCAGGTAGTGGAGTCCCATTCTCCAGTTCACGCCCCTCTTTCTCTTTGCTGCTGTTCTTGGTTGTTTACATTTTTTGGGGCTTGGAAAAACAGGGTGTCCTTGAAGTTACAGCCTAGAGAGAAGTTGTTTTGTCTGAATAAAATGGGAAGACAATAGCGGACAGGCTATGGAGTTTTAGAGTTATACTTCAAAGCAGTACTGATTGGGAAAATATAAAAGCTAAGATTTAAGGCATCACAAGGGCATTTGAAACACTTCTGTGGAACAAGATGCTTGTTCTTTTCTGTTAATATTTAAAATGAAGTCTCTGACTTTGTGTGTTTGGTTCTAGATAACTGTTAGGACTTAGTTGTCAAAGCAGACAAATTTTTACACTGTCACAGGACACATGGAAACTGCATACTTACACTGGTAGCTGCTGATGGCTGTTCTGCTCCTGAACCTGGCATACTGTGAAAAAACAGGCATGGATGATGATCATGCATGGCCAAAAAGTGCTTCAACAATGCTAGATGTATGGTTGCACTCAAGAGGAAATGTAGGAAGCCAATCCTTACCAGGACTCCAACTTGAGTGCAAATGAAGAGCAATATTCACCTTCTTTAGAGTGCTGCCCTTCGTTCTTTATTCATTTATGGACCCTAACAAATTTCCAGTAGGAAAGCAGGCTCCCCCATCCAATAAATATTAATTTCCTAGTAATAGAATTCCTTTTCTAATCCTAAAATGATACTCAATCCCAGAAATAAAATAGTTGCTGTCAAGCCTCCCATTGCAAACAGTGTCACATCTGTCATTCTTCAGGTTACTGAAGAGAATGGGAAACCCCCTCTGAAACAGGCTGAGGCCTGTTAAACCTCCCTAAAAGACTTCCCCTACAGGTAACACAAAGTCACTCCCATCTGGTTCCTATTCACACTTTGACTTCTCACAGGAAGTGGCTGCAAGAGAGGAAACCTAAGGCTTGGACTCCTGCTTATCTTAGAGAGGTGCTGGTCCTTCTGCAGTGGTGAAATGAAGACCTTCTCTGGGACAGGGTTGGGGCAACACTCCAGAAGTACAGGGTAAACTGATAGACACCACTGTGCTGCCTTTCAGAGGTCATGGGAGAGACTGAGTAACACGTGGGGAAGGGTTGGAGGAACTCTAGGAATCTTAAATTATTTCTGGTTGTGTTTGGGGTTAAAGTCTGAGGCACTGGTACTGTATGTATTGCATAAAAATTTTTAGCTAAGTATCTGCACAAGGTTGGAAAGAGGTAGCTAATATCCATCCTGAACCTGTGTTGATGGCAGAGAGGTGGTCGATGGCATTTGTAGGATAGACTCACAGAACCCACAGACCTCCGTGTGTATCTTGTTAGCAGAGTGAGTGTTTTTTTTTTCTATTAAACCGAAAAGGTACACATTCTACTTATTTAAAAAAAAAAAAAAATCGCAAAGGAGTGAGATTCAAAAGCCAAGCATTTTACGTTTATTCCGTCGGTTGAAATCTCCGGGAAGAAGAACACCGTGGATTCGCAGGGAAAGCTGGCGGTGCACGGCTGGGGCAGCAGTGCCACCTGCGTGCCGGCGCAGGGACTGGCACGGCCAAGCCCTCTCGAACTCTGTGTTATGTAAACACCAGCGCTTTTCCGACCTGTGCTTAGCGAATTATGGAGTGCCTTTGGTGATACAGCTTTTCTATATGCTCGTGATATTGTTTTAATACAGTTTTAAAATTGAGCCTGTTACTGAGCCACATTTTGTTCCGCATTTGCTGCTGATTAAGAATACATAAAAGCCGTGTATGGATATCACCTGCTTACCTTAAAACTCTAAATTACAAGTCTGTTTATACTGTTGTACGTGTGTGTATTTCACCAGAGTGGTCAAATGAGTGATGTCATGGAAGAAAACTGCAAGAAAAGCTGTTCTTCCCAGGAAACATCTGCGGAAAAAAATGTGTCTCCTGCTAAGGACTGTTCAATAAACCACAAAAAATTGGTATGACTTCTCCAGTACTATTTTATTATCAAGATACTTACCATTACCTTAAAATTCTTCAGTCATTACAAAAATAAAGAGCTGAAGTCAAGAGGGAGATATCAGTAACAACAACAGTGAAACAGATGAAGTTTGCAATGCAGTGATTTAGAGGGCTAAAAACAATTCCAATTAAGTAGGGAAATAGGAGAGTAGTCTTAGAGGGAGGACTATCGCCAGACCTTATTATTTGTTTGCAACTTAAAATTGTATGATTTGTGATCATGAATGGTGATATTGCTGAAAATCTACCTCAGAGTCCAAAGCAGAAATATCTGAATCATGTAGGTACCTAAGATTGCCCTCTAAGTTTTCAGGAGGATGCAGCTGAAGATGCACAGCATCAACCTCCTTGTAAAAAAGTGCACTCAAGTGCATGAATATTTCTGAATCACTGTATCAGCAGATTGGGCAGAACCTCCAGTGCTTTCCCCATGAGAAGCAATGAAATTGCTCAATTGCTTGTGGAAAATCACTGTGGACTCTGAAAGGAGTTACACCCTCCAGGGAAGCTGAGAGATGGCAAGGCAGCTCCATTCATACAACAGGAGAAAAGATAAATTTGGATGTATTTTTGTGCCTTTACATAATGAATGACAAGTGTATGGTCAAAGTGCACAGTCATTGTCCAAAAGGAAATTGTTTGACATGATGGTTATGTCTGTTTCCAGGGACTTTAGAACTATTTGTCAATATACATAGACTATGTGGGTTGGTAATACACAGAGATGATGTTTTAAATTCTAAAGGTATTCAGCAGTTTTAGCTAATTGCAAACATGAATTCCATAAAATTGGCAGAAAAATGCATCCTCCTATTTCTCAGAAAACTGTGCTCAGTTGAGTTTGTTTTTGTCTGTCTGTTGGGGTTTTTTTTTCATACTTCTCACTTGTGCAAGTGCTTCCTTACTGTATTAGTTGCTCCTTCAGACATTTTTCTTGCCCTCAGATTGTTTGGACAAAGATAGTCTCTAGGTGTCTGAGGGAACAGTGAAAATAAGAGTGAATCCATTTGAGATGCTTATAATCATAGTACTTGTTTTTACATTTTTAGATAAAGTTGAAGAACAAAACACATAATTCTGCCTCTCACATGACAACTTGCAAACTCCATGCTGCTGTACCAGAGTTATGTGTTCAGAGTCATGATTGTTCCATCAATCAGGATGCACAGTCGGTAAAAGGAATACTTGATTAATAGTTAGACAAGCAAACATTTAAAAAAATATGATCCTACCAGTTATCAGAAATATTAATTTTAATGTCATTCAAAAGCCAGTGAGAACACTTTGCAGATAATATTTTCCAATTGTACTAATTAAAAACTTTCTGCTGTTTATTTATAGCAAAAACTCGAGAAACAATTAAAATGCTTAGCCTTTCAAAATCCAGGACCTCAGGTAGCTGACTTCAATCCTGAAACTAGACAGCAGAAAAAGAAAACATGCATGTCACAGATGAAACAAAATAATTTTTATGAGTCCAAGTAAGACCTCTAATTTATTACCTGATTTACTTTAAAAAATGATTGGTGGGCTGTTCACTGAACCTAAATGAAATTAATAAAAGCAAAGCATTTTTCAGGGTGATTTCTTATTACCCTTGAAAGCTGTGTCGGGAAAACAAGATTTTTCTGTGTGACTTTAAGGGAATTTTGATATAGTTTGGTATGCACTCATTTTTTAGTACCAATGGCTGTTGCAAATAAGGATATAAAGCTGTTATTTCATTTTGCTGTGAGTTTGTTAAAGACTAAATGCTTGTTGTACAGATGTTTTCCACGTGTGTTTGGTTTAGTCTCTGAATGTATTGAAGCATTCTCTGAGAATAATTTTTGTTCTCTTTCACAGATTTACAAAGAAGTATGACAAACATGGCAGGCTGCTTTGTAATGACAGAGATTTATGTGACTGCCTGGAAATGGACTGCCTGGGTTGCTTCTATCCTTGCCCCAAATGCAATTCAAACAAATGTGGACCAGAATGTCGCTGCAATAGAAAATGGGTTTATGATACTATTGAGACTGAAGCTGGGGATGTAATCAGTGCGCTGCCATTTTTTGTCCCTGACTGATTATGCTCTGTTAGTTTTTATGCCTGAACATTGTTCTTTTTTCTTCATGTTTTATTAAAGTAAATCTTGGTTTTATGAATTGTCTCTAGTGAAGCACCTGGCAGCAGTGCTTGTGCTTTTTTATTGCTGCCTACATAGCAAACTACACCATTCCCTATCAAGTAAAAATGTGTATTTCATTCTTCCTCATCCTTGTGAATTTTGCTGAGGCACCTAGTCAGTTCTTCCTAAATCTTGACTTTCTAAAATTGAAGATGTCTGAACTGTTATGGGAAGATAATTTTCTTACCCTGGGAAGCTGAACTGCATTATTGTAATGAGGGTTTTTTGCTGATTTCTCTGCTTGTTCATTTACTCAGATGGGTGACACAGCTCTTTCTTTTGTGTAGGCTTGTCCAAGAGCCTTTTCATCTTGATGCATTCATTCCTCATATAGGTGAGGCAGAGGCATTTGAGATAACACTGTTCTTAGATACTAGGTCACTTCTTTCCATGTTCATCTGTATGTTAAGCAAAGGAGAGTGGAA
Source organism: Picathartes gymnocephalus (assembly GCA_013390045.1). NCBI lineage: Eukaryota > Metazoa > Chordata > Aves > Passeriformes > Picathartidae > Picathartes > Picathartes gymnocephalus. Next base: position 1,453 of record WEKY01009527.1, on the reverse strand, counting down.
ACAACTCTCTCTCAGCAATTCTTTCTTGCTGCCCAGGCTGAAAAACTGAAACCAACCTGTTCAGTCAGCACTACTTATTACAGCATATGCCATATTAAGCATCCACCGGTCATTAATTATATGGCTAAACAGAGTGGATATTTTCCCTTCTGGGCAGAAAAGTCTCCGTAGTTCCAGAAGTTTCTCTTCATGCAAGACATGACAGATTTTAAATATAATAACTTACATCCAGTCTTCTTAGGAGGTAGGTGTTCTCATTCATGATGAGCACCCACACCACTTTTGAGTGAGGGTCCCTCTGGATCTTGAAGGTGAGAAGGCTGCAGATGGTTGCAGGTGATTTTCAGGAGCATACTGCTAGTGGGGAAATAATTTCTTGGGCCTAATGCTAGCTTGTTTTTAAGGAGGCTCTCCCAACTTTGAATGTGGCACCAGTTTTCTCCCTTACAAGAGGCCATTCCCTGTGAAAAAGACCTTCTGCTCCAAGACAAAGATATCTCCCAATACAAGAAACTTGGGAATAGATCCCAAGAACGTCTTAACACCAAAATCTCCTTCTGACTTGCTACCATGGAAAGATTTTTTGTTCCTCTCAGCTAATGACACCTTAAGCTTGTATCATGCAGGCAGCATGGGCAACAAGCTGGAGGGCCTGGAAGCCATCCTGCAGTGGGGATGCTGTGAGGTGGTCACCTCACAGCAAAACATGGTGGGACAACTTTCACAACTGGAGTGCTGCGATGGATGGCTGTAAATTTTCAGAAGGGATGGGTGAGGAAGGAGAGGTGATGAGGTAGCTGTGTACATTAGGAAGTGTTTCAGTTGTCTCAAGGTCAATGATTGTGACAATAAGGTTGAGTGTTTCTGGGCAAGAATCAGAGGGAAGAACAAGGCAGATATCCTGGTAGTAATCCATTGTAGACCACCAACCAGGATGAAGAAGCAGATGAAATATTCTATAAGCAGTCTCACAATCACTTGCCCTTCTTCTCTAGGGGCACTTCAGCTTTCCAGATATCTACTGTCAATACAGTATAGCAGAGAAGGAAAACAGTCCAGGAAGTTCCTGGAGTGTGTGTAAGACCATTTTTTGACACAGCTGAGGCAAGGGGAGGCACCTGTTGGACCTGTTCTTTGGGAACAGAAAAGAACTAGAGGATGATATGATGGTCTGAGGCCATCTTGGGCACAGTGATCATGAAATGATAGAGTTTCCAATTCTTGGAGAAAAAAGGAAGGGGATCAGCATAACTGCCATCTTGGATTTACAAAAAATCTATCTAGGGGCCTGGTTGTCAGAATCCTTTTGGAAGCAGTCCTTAATGGCAGAGGAGTCCAGGAAGGCTGGATGTTTTTCAAGAAGAAAATCTTAAGGTGGAGGCTGTCCCCATGTGCCAAAAGACAGGCTGATGTGGAAGAAGTTCATCCTAGCTGAACAGAGAGCCTTGGCTGG
>WEKY01009526.1:241443-286034 GCA_013390045.1 Picathartes gymnocephalus | reverse complement strand
TGCAGGCAGCTGTGGGGCTGAGCAGCTGTTACTGACAGAGCATGTGTGGGTCAGGCCACTCTGATCACAGGCAGAAATACTCAGCTTCCACACAAACACAAACTGCACCAGGGGCCTCATCCTGTTCCCTCTCCAGCTGAGCAGGGTGAAAGCCTGTTAGTAGGAAATATCCACATAAATTCAGTGTGGATCCTCTGGAAACTGGGCCCAGAGGGTCCATGTGGCACTCGGGTCTGTGATCCTGTCACCTCACAGAGATGGGAGCCTGCAGAGAGACCTCTTAATTGACTCCTGGTCTTTCTGTAGTTGTCCTGGACCTCCTGTAGACGACTCACAGCCTCTCTGCTCTCTGCAGTATTTGTCTTGTGGCTGCTTTCATTCCTGCCTGCCAAAGCTTTCATTCTGCTTGCCAGCCAGTCCAGATTGATATTCAGTAGTGGTCACATATGCACCTACACACTGTGCAATCTTGCTCCAGTGCTTGCAGGACACATCCACAGACACCCTGACCTGTGCTCCAGCTCTGGTTGCTGTCACCTCTGTGCATCACAGACACAAAAATCCTTGGAAGGGGCTTAGATCTGAAATAAGGGAGCAGGAATAAGTAGCTGTTAAAAGGGTGGCAAGCTGGCAAAGTCCTGGTGCGGGGCCTTCCAACCAAGTTCTCTGTGCTGTCAAATTTCTGCACTGCAACATCGTGGCTGCCTGCAACCATAAAGCTAGGGAAACAAAAGTTTTTCAGAAATTCCTGAAATTCAAAGGAAGTGGGTGATCAACACCTTGAATTACAGGTCATGATCCTGGTACACAGTTCCGGGAGAAACACTGACAAACTGGAGGGAGTCCAGTGGAGGGCCAGGAGGATAGTTTGGACCTGAAGCACATGGCATAGGAGTGTCTAGATGCTTCCTTCTGCTCCCTGAAAATGAGTATACATAAACCAAAGCTGGGCTCCTCTCAGACACGCAAACTAACATGGCGGGAGGCAAAAAAACCTAAGTTGTGACAGGAGAAATTCTGAGCAGGTATTTGAAAAAAAAAAATTGAAAAACATTTGAATGGCAAGGCTGGTGAAGTCCTGGAAGAGGTGCCTCAGAGGCTGGGAAACCCATGTCCGTGGCAGCCCTTGCTCAGGGCTGAACAAGGTGCTGAGCAGCTTGATTTCACTTTGATATTGACCCTACTCCAAGCAGCACTTTGAGCTGGGTGACCTGCAGGAGGCCCTTCCAGGATAAATATTCCCTGATTCCAGCATTAAAAAAAATATATATGATTTTTCAAACTCTGTCTATTCTGTTCATGTCTTTTCAAAATGTGGAATATCAGAAAAAATAAATCTCCATAGCTGTAAAGGCTTTTAAAACTTGTTTTAGAAAAAAGTAAGCTCTTAAGAAACTATGGACTTATGGGATATTCAGAGAAAATCATCTAAGATGATATTCAAACAGCAAAAAAGATTTTCTGTATTGAATTTTCAGAGCAATTGTTTAAAGTTCTAGACCCAAAATACTTGCAGTTGGAGTTGCTTTTTAAATTCTCCAGAGTAATTCCAACAATCTATGGAAAGGCTATAGTGTTTTATTAAATTTTGTTGGAGTTTACAGTTAGGGAATGCAAGGGAGTAATTAACAATAGTCCTCAATTGTTGTGTAATATTCAAGCCTGCAGAGTTGAAAATGACAGTGTTTTTATTCCTATCACCCCTAGCTTTCACCAATCTAACTTCCAGTACTTTCTCATCCCTACACAAACCCAGGAGACTGATGAAATACTGATCAGTATTTACAAAACCTTACCTTGTTTAGCCTTGAAATGCTAGCACTCAGCTGCTGTTCTAAATTCACTCTTGTTTCAAAACCATTTTTCTGAGTTAACACTGGATGCCGTTTGGAGCTGTAACTGAGGTACAGAAAATCAGATAGTGGGCAGGGAACAGTTGACTTAAAATAAAAATATTTTCCTAAATATGCTTACAAGATGTTGAGGTTTGTTCAGAGCTGTATGGTATCTGAAAGGTGAAAGGCTTGGGGAGTAGATGAACTGAAAGCAAATCTCTCTGTAGAAGGATTGTAACAGCACGTTTTAATCTCCAGCATTAGTAACAAAGCAAAACAAACCCTACTTGTCTGTACTGGGCTGCTCTGTGATTTGACAGAGCTGCTTTTACTGCTACAACCAGAGGATTATCAGTAATGCCTGGTATGAAATGCATTCATTGAGTTCCCTGCTCTGGCTTCAAGCCCTGCCTGGGGTCACGTTTCAGCCCTGTTGGCCCATCCGCGTGGCTGTCACTCGACTCCACTGGCTCAGCACAGTTTCTGTGAGATGTTACGAGTATCAGTGCTCTGCCCATAAAGAAAAAGCTGAAATTCTCCAGTCCACAGCCTGGCTGAAAACCAGTGTGGTTTATGGGTTGTCTGAACTCAGAAAAGTATCCGATTAAGGTATCTCCTGGAAAAAAAAATCTATTTCACATTCATTGTCTCTAAGACATCTGCAAGGAAGATGAGGAAATTAGAAGAAAGAGGCAGCAGATATTGAAAAAACAATATGGATTTGGAAAATAAGCAGATTAAAAATAAAAGAATCTGTGTCAACCAGCAACAAGGGAATACTTAGTTCACTAGCAGTTAATTGCAGTGACTCCATGTGTTTCAGATATTGGGAAATCACTTATTTCTAAGTAGAAAGTATTTTTTTTTTTTTTAATGAGGTTGATTTGTCTCTATGATATGTATGCACTCCTGTATTTGTAACCACAAGAGCTCAAAATGGGATATTTTAAGAAGACATTACAATAGCTTGGATATAGCTCAATGCAGATGTTTATGAAGCTCTGGCTTTAATTATATGTAGTAGTTCATTAACCATTAGAATCCTTTGAATTTTCTTGTAATTTATTAGAAGTTTTGGATCACATCCAAACTGTAAAAAGAGTCAGTTCTATTGTGATTGTCTCTATTCTTCCAGGACATTCCTACAGAGATATTCCCTGGTGAAGGATGAAATCTCTGTTCTGAGGATTTGGCAAACTGGTGCATTGCTGTGTGCCTTGTCAAGCAAAACTAGAACTGGTTTTAGTGGAAGCAGGAGAAGAGAACTTGCTGGTTTTGGACAGCCATGGTTAAATGGGATATATGAATGAATGTTTGTGTGCTCTACTGTTATCATAGAACTCTTACAGACTCACAAACTCCTGGAATCATAGAACAGTTTGGGTTGGAAGGGACCTTAAAGCTCATCTTGTTCCAACCCCGTGCCATGTACAGGGACACCCTCCACTATCCCAGGTTGCTCCAAACCCCTTCCAGCCTGGCCTTGGACACTTCTAGGGATGGAGCAGCCGCAGCTTCTCTGGGCAACCTGTGTCAGGGCCTCACCACCCTCACAGTAAAGAATTTCTCTATAAGAGGAGACTTTTCTAGTTTAAAGCCATCCTGTCTTGTCCTTCATGCCCCCGCGAAATGCCCCTCTCTGGCCTTGTTGTAAAGCCCCTTTATGTGCTGGAGGCTGTATTATCCTGCATCTGGATGGGACGGGAGCTCTTATGCCATCTGCTTTTGTGAACTGCTCCATCAGCTGCTTTGGTTTCAAAAAGGAAGGGCTGTAGCTCCATGAGAGTAATAAAGGAGGATGTTTAGATTTACAGTTTCTATAAAATGGTGATATTCTGTATGAAGCTGTTATGCTCCTCTTTCCTCTATATGTGTTAGGATTTAGAACTGAGTGTTAGATGGGAACTGATCAACAGTTTCCTGGAGCAGCAATGGTTCAAATGATTCTTGGGAGCTGTTATTGCTGGGAGGGATAAAGTTAGTCAGCATTAAGCATTGTGTTTGGTGAGTAGTGTAGAATAATTGCTGATGACTGATAGCAGGCAAACCCTGCAGTTTGGTAAAATAAATTGCAAGTGATGTTTGAAGGGAGCATTTCCTTCTTTTTTGAGGGAAAAATGACTTATCGTTTTTGTGATGCATTTGTTTTAGTTGTTTATTCTGTCTCCAGAGTGTAAATCCCTGCTTTGGTGGTGACACTGGTCTTTTGAATCAAGGAGACATTTAACCCTGGAGTTCTAGGCATTGATTTAATTTGAGAGTATGAAAGCCCACCATCCATGATTCCACATTCTCAACAAAATCCTTAAGAAAAGAGAAGTGCCCAAAACATTTTGAGATTTTTTGTTATCCCACGCTTTCAAAACATGAAGCATTTTGAAAAGGTTTGATGGAGTTAATGCTTTAGATTTCTTTGTTGCTTTAACATGTTTTCAAATGAAATACATATTTTTTAAAAAAGGCTTGAATTACCACCTGCTCTATCATTGTCTTACCCTGGTATACGAGTGCCATTAAAGTCCTCAAACATCTGCCATTGGCTTCATGTTTAAGTATTTCATTCAGCAAAGAGAGTCCCAGTAGTTCCCTCCCTGGTACCACAAGTAATGGTACAAAAGGTCACGTGCACACTTGTTACTGAAAATTCAACGAGGGTCCTGAAAATATTTCAGATTTTGGGTTACTGAACCATGAATCAATTGGTAATGAAATGCCAACACCTTCAAAAGAACTGCCAATGAAATAGTACAAATCTGACACACTTAAGGAAGAAGAAAAAAAGCAATAATTCTCTACAGCCACTTCCTTTTGCTCTTTTTTTGCTCTTCCTTTGCATCATGTCCTCCCTGACCATGCCCACGCCTAATCCAGTATCTTCTCTCTGACAGAGGTCAGTGCCAGATGTTTCAGACATTGTACTTTGTTTATTATGAGTCAGTCACGATCAAAGCATTCAGTCCCTTCAATATCTTGAGCTTGAGTGAACTCAAGTTATTTTGAGATTGCTGATGGAAGACGAGACGAAGGAGCTGTTTCAACAAGTGATCTGCACTAATTGCAGGGGCTGAAACCTTTCCTGATCCTGAATTGGCAATATGAAAGGCATGCCTTAGGATGCTGTTCTGACAGAGTAGTTGAGTATTCAGAGGAGACAGTAGAGTCTTGACTGCACTTTGGTTGTATTTCTCTGGATCCTTAATAGGTTGGCCTCGGGGAAAAGTCCTAATGCACTGGAGTAGCAGTGTGGAAAGTGCATTTCAATATTTTGTGTTGTATTCTGATTCCATTTGTGGTTTGCTTGCCCTGATGGCCATCCTGCATAGCTGCCTTACTTTTGAGGGAGAGAGCTGAACAAATTCCAGGACTAGGTGTGCAGCACCCCCAGGGCATGTATTCTACTGACTGGGAAAGGAGGTCCACCCCAGTAGTTCATTTTGTCCCAGAGGGCTTCCTTGAACAAGTGAGATAAAGGCTAAATTAAATAGTGCTTTTTCTTGATCTGATGCAGCCCTGTCACTCATTCTGATAACCAGGGCTGTGTCTCAGCTTTTTCCTTATGAGCAAATACTGCCCTGGGGACTTGAAAATTAATATGCTGATTTGAGTAAATATTTATTTGGCACACACCTCGAGGCAATGCAGCAACAGAACTGTTAAGTAAGAACTGCAGGCTAAAATTTAGAGAAATCAGAGAATCCAGCCCCCAGAGTGGCAGCTTGAATGCTGAAGCTAAATTACTGTGTGTTGGGTTTCTCTAAGAACAGTAATTGTAGTTGTTTTAGACACCTTGACTTTTGTTGAGACTGGTGGTCTTTCACAGCACTTCTGAGCTAGGTTTTGGTGTCGGTATGGATGAAGAGCTATTCCCAGTAAAAGGTCTGGATATGGGTCATCTAGAAGTAAAAAATTGGGAAAGTGGCATCTAATTACTGTTTTAAAGTACATAAAGGTATAGACAAAATGGAACCAGTCTTCTCTCTGAAAGGTACCAGAGGGTACAGAAATGTACCAATGAAAGAACCAGAGGGAACAAAAAAAAGTCATAACATGGGAAATTCCAATTGCATGGAATGAAAAAAAAATTCACTGTGAAAGTTGTTAAGCTTTTGCACAGAGCTTAACAGAGAGGTGCTCAGAGAGGCTGTGGAAGCTCCACCCTTGGGGATGTTCAGAACTGGACAAGGCCTTGGGGAAGCTGGACTAAATTGGCCCTGCTTTGAACAGAAGGCTGGACTAGATGACTTGCAGAGGTAACCTAAGTAATTCTGTGATTATGGGCCACCAAGAGCATAGTCATTATTTCTGAAAAACAAGTTTTATGTTCCCTTTTAGGAATTTGTCCGGGGATTGTTTCTTTTAATTGCTTTGTCTTTTCTCTCTATTCTATCTCTTAAGAGTATACTAGCAAGCATCCTACCATGTCCTCTGTCTGTCTTCCTCCAGAGAGGAAGAGGAAGATGGACAGGTGTTGCGGGGTGGCTGCTGGCAGGCTTGTGTTGGTGGCAGTAGTGGGAAGAGAATTTTCAAAACCTTTGCAGAGAGGAGATCTGTGGGGTTGAATGGGACCATGGCTGACCCTGACGTGGGACATGCTGCAGTGTTCCCTGGATGAATGTCTCCATTTTAGCTACAGGGAGGCTTCCCTGAGTGTGGCAAAGTCAGGGTTGTTTGGGAGTTCCCTTGGCAACCTGACTGTAATCAACCCTTTGACTCAGTGTAATTTTAATAAGACTTTGTCCCCCTGCTTTATTCTTGTCAACAACTTCATTGTAGTGGATAACATAATCCTCTAAGAAACAAGGAGAGATTTGGTTCTGTGCAGTGTGTTCCTTCTAAAAAGATCGTGACTTTGCAGAATTAGAGAGAAAACAAAGCTCTGAGTAAGTGTCAAAGGCCTAGAACAGAAGGTGCAGCCAGAAGAATTGAAATGGTATAATGTGAAAGGAGATCAAAGATGTGACTGGTGTGCCAGGGTGGAATAGGACCTCATACAACCAATTGTAACCCCAACTTTCCCCTTAGTGGCTCTGCATTTGGGCCTTTTTGCCCATGATCATTAGTTTATAGGAAAAGTGAGGTTGGAAGGGACTTTCTGTTCTCTAGTCTAACCTACTGCTCTAGAATGTTAGACCAGGTTACTCAGGGTTTTATCCAGTAATGTCTTGAAAACGTCCAATAATGTAGGCTGCACAGCTTCTCTGGGCAAGCTGCTCCACTGCTTGACTGCTCTCTGAAGGAGTTGCTCATATATCTGGTCTAAAATTCTTGTTTCTTATCGTGCCTGTTATTTCTCCTTCTCCTGCTATGCATCACCATGAAGAGCCCGGCTCCATCTCTTTGATAACCTCATGGTAGATACTGGCAGGCTGCTGTTATTTGCCCCCAAAAATGTCTCTTCTGTACTCTGAAGAAGCCACTTACAGAGAAAATGCTGCAGCTCCCAGCCTTCTTGGTGGCTTTCTGTACTCACTCCAGTTTATTGAAATCTGTCTTGTATTGGGGGGCCAAAAATTCCATGTGGCATCTAGATGGGGTCTAAATAATGAGGCTGGCTCAGCTGCATTTCCTGTAAACTTGGCAGATATTCTGATGTAAATAAGTTGTGTGATTCGACCAAGTTTGGAGCATGGAAATGTTGCTCTCACTAAGGATATGAACATGGCTGAAGGTCAAATCATCAAGTGTCCCTAATCTCCCTGTCACTGTGTCTCTCCTTTGCACCTTTCTGAGATGAGTAATAATATCTGCATCCCTCATTGCCCGTTATTTTGTGTTTGTTGGCTGCACTGCTGTGAATCACCTAAATGTTAACTGCCTTTCACTAATGATAGTTTTTGTCATGGTTTTTGCAGGTTACATATCACAGGTACTAAAGAATTACACTGACCATGCCTGTGATGGAGAATATGTGTCCCTGAGATGTCCCCACAGAACCACCATCAGCATCCAGTCTTCTTTTTACGGCCGAATTGTACCAAGCCATCAGCTGTGTCCTTCTCGCTATCCCCACTCCTATGCAACCTTAATTAAAGAAGATGTTGCCTGTTCGGTTGGCACTTCTCTTCAGGTACTGTTAAAATGCAACTCTTCATTTTGGACTATACCTTTCCTTGGACAGGCAGCAGCTCTCAGTGTTGCTGCTGCACAGACCTGTCTTAAGCAGGGCTCCCCAGCACAGGAGCTGTGACATCTCACACAACTTAGTGGATAATTCATCCTTGTAGTTTAGACAGGACTGAATTAGATTTTGCTGGTGAATTTCTTAGTTTTCCTGCAACTCTACTCAGTAACGGTTCAGGAATGTGGTTACACTTCAAGACTGCATTATGTTTGACTGGGTTTGAAGTGCATTATTTTTATAGTTTTCCTTCCCAAAGATTAGCTTTTCCAACACATTCAGAAATTGCTGTAGCATTTTTTTTGCTTTAGATCCTATTTCAAGAGGCTTTTATTCTAGTAACTTGAAATCCAGAGAGAATCCTTGGCTTTACTTCTTGTGGCTCATTTGGCTCTTAGGCCACTGTAAGTGGTCATACATCACTTAAACTTGTAACATGCCTCAGTAGTTAATCAGCTCTGACCATTTGTGTAGGGAAAGTTGTCTCTGTGTATCCTCCCAAGAGCACATGTGACAAGGATTATTTGGAAGGTGCCAGCGTTACTCAACTGTCAGTAGGAACAACTAAAATTAGAAACATGAGTTGGCTGATGTTGTTGAGATGAATAGGCTCTGCTCCTGGCTGTTGAAGTAAGCACAAATTTTTCCAAGTGCTGGATTTGGGACTGTGAAAACTTTTGGGCAAAACTCTCCATCGTCCAGTGTGTTTATGGCTAAGAATCAATAATAACTCATAATAAAAATTTATAGTAGACTAGATTAATGAACCTACAGGGTTAGTGAGTAATTTCTTTTATAATTTGGCTAGAGGCCAGAGTTTTCCACATCACTTCTCGCTCTTGCATCCAGGGTTTTTAAGAGACATTTACAGCATTTTAAAAAAAGTTGATGTGAGTGCTTTGGCTTCCAAACGTCAGTGGTAAGTTCTCAAGAATTTGCACAAGGTTGGTGTTTGGCTGTAGTGTAACCCTTAAGCTGACATATTTGAAGTTGTCCTCATGACACTTCCACTGCACAGCAAAGGACTGAGCTGTAATATGGGGGGCCGTGGTCCTTATCAGTGGAAGGTTTTCCCAGATATGATAACAAAAGTTCATAATGAAACAGACGAGAGGCAGTTGTGTTGTTTAGAGTGGGAGAACATGGAGAGAAAGTTTTGGCAGAGGCTAGCCTTCCCTTCTTTTATTGATTTACTGAAAAATTTACTTGCAACATTTCATTTATCAAGGTGATTGATAGCTGTGAGCATCGCCTCAACCCTTGCAGGTGAGTGGCCCACTTAAAGCATCTGCAAGAACTTGAGAAGAGGGAAGATATTACCCTAGGCTTTCCACTTCATGGTTTTATGTGCAGAAGGGATTGAAAAGAAATCCTTACCTGCCTCTCTTACCTTTTTATGTCCTCAGACATGTTCCCCATTAGCTTTGCCTTCAATATTTAGGCTGCTTGTAATTTCCAATCCCTGTTTAGCAGAGTGAGAATTGTGTTCCCTGTAGGTAGTCCTGCAGCAGGTTCCTTGTGCAGTACATTTGTTATATAAGTGAGACAAAAACACTATTATTAACCCATTTTTGGGGAGGCAGATGCGCTGGGAAAGTTGCTGACATTCTCTCTTCTGCCACAAATTTCTTGAGACACCTTTGGCAAGTTCCTGAGTCTTTTTGGAGGAGACTCCCAGCCTCTTTGGTGCCCCTAGATGTGGCTTTGATCCTTCCATGTGTTGTGGTTGCCCAGGGTAGGATGAGTCCAAGTGCCAGAGATTAATCTCATCTTCTTTCTCAGTTCTGGAGGTGGTGAGGCCTCTCTGAGGGGTAAGCCAGGAACTCCATGAGCTGAATGGCAAGCTGCCTGCAGCTTGCTGGTAGGAAATGCATGTGTGTAGGAAAATGGGAAAGCTGTAGACAAGGAAATTGCATGTATTTTTGTGGTTTTGCAACTCAGATATATGGCTGCTACAGGCAGGACCAATTGTGTGTGTATTCTGGTTGTCAGTGATTGAAAAACTCAGCCAAACCAAACCCTTCATAACTAAGTGTATAAAAACACTGTGTCTAATCAAACCCATGACTGTATAAATTTGCTGCTTCTCTGGAGAGTGGCCTGGAGGGAGTGTGAGGGGCATTTATTAACTCTGTTCCCAGCAAACACTAGCTGTGAGTGTAAACTCCCATTTAGAATCTCTCTCCACTGTAAATGCCCAGTTCAGACATTGTTTCTATGTTAAAAAAGGAAAAGAAGGATTTGATTACACTGAGAGAACCACTACTAATTCAGCTTTATGTGATTGGCTGCCAGGATTCCTTGCTTTAGTCACTTGTTTTTGTTTGAAATGAAATACAGACCACCTGGGAGAGCATGTCTGAGATATTAAGGCAGTGACCCAGTGACCCCAGATTACACATTTCTGTTATTCTAACACTGTAATGTCAGATTCAGTGGGAGCTTTCCAAATGCACAAAGAATTTGGACATTCATAGAATCATCACAGATTCATAGAATGGTCTGGGTTGGAACGGACCTTAAAGATCATCTTGTTTCACCCCCCTGCCATGGGCAGTGACACCTTCCACTAGATCAGGTTGCCCAAAGCCCCATCCAACCTGGCCTTGAACACTTCCAGGGATGGGACAGCCAGAACTGGGCAGTCTGTTCCAGTGCCTCACCACTCTCTGAATTTCTTCCTAATATCTAATCTAAACTTGCCCTTCTTCACCTCAAGGCCTTTCCCGCTTGTATGACTGCACACCCTTTTTGTAAGCCTCTTGTAAGCCCCCGGTATGTGCTGCAAGGCTGAATTCTGGATTAGTATTTCTGATGCCACTTGTTTGCAGCAGTGAACCACTCGAGGTCTGTATGGAAGAATATCTAATGGTTGGCTACAATTATTGCTTATTACCAGAAAACTGTATTACACTTTACAGCTGATTACCTGCAATTTTCTCATTTTGATAAATTGCCAGAAAATAAAACCACAGCTTATTTGTAAGGAAACACCTTACACACTTAATTTGTTGTGGTTCTGCCCCCTGAAATTTATCAAAGACGTTGAGGGCTAACTTCTCTCCCCATATGCACAGGTACTGAAATCAGCAGAGAAACGCTCTTTTAAGGGCAATATTTTACCATGTCACTCGTTTCCCCAAGAGGAGCTGTGCTGAGAAGATGCTCTGGAGTTAAATCCTGACTCTCCTTAGGAAGATTAGCTAATCTGGGGAGGGCCTGTGGGCATGGCCTGTGCCCTGGGTCTCTTTCAACACTCTCCAGGACAACCAGTCCTTGGTGACAAGAGTCACTAGTGCTGCTGATGTGGTATTTCCTTTTGTCCTTTGGGCAAGAGACATGACACCTCCGCTGCCACCATCTCCTGCTGTCACTCCAGCAGCCCTACAAAAGGGAGCAGATTCCTTGCATGCTGACCACAGGATTCCCTGAACTCTTTCTCCTCCCCCTTTTTTTTTTTTAATTTTCACCCACCAGGAAGGTTTCTGTGAAATCAAAAAAAAAAAAAAAAAAAAAAAAAAAAAAAAAAAGGCAAAAGGGAGCTGATGTCTTCACTGATGGAAAGATGAGATAAACTTTCCAGAAATGGCTCTCAAAGCACAGGCCAGCTGTTGATCATGAAAAGAGAGGGCTGGTGTTGCTGTTTCCAAAATGGATTTTGTTTCCCCCAGTTATTCTGGATTAAAAGTAAAATACCTAGTAGAAGGAAACATTCCCAACTGCTCCAGCTTTCTTGGCAGGCCAAGGACAATGGCTCCTGACATGTCCAGTCACCAGATATTGTGTGGTCCCACTGATGTCACAGCCCTAAGTGGCCTCAACAGGACCGAGAATGGGCCCTTTTGATGACTCTGAACATCTGTAAGATGATGATGGTCAGGGGGAAAGAAGGAGGAAATTGGTAGAAAGGACGAATAATGGTCGTCAGTACCAGTGGGAGGAGAACCCATTGTTATATTGCATGTTAGAACTCCAAGGTTTCTAGGCAGTGTGAACAAGTAAGGTTTCAGTCTCAATGTCAGTGAATTAAAGAGCAGTATGGGCAACTCTTTTTCAGACCGTATTAATTACTTTGCAGAGGATGGTGAGCAGTGAGCTCAGGGTCCAGAAGAGGTTACTGCACTGCCAAATTTGCTGTTAAAAATCACAGAACCAGTGCTGTTTCATTCATGAATCTTGCCCAGGCTGCAACAGAACTCTCTGGCAAGTGGCTCCCCCAGCTAATTATTTTCAAGTAGAACTGTTGGATGCAGAGGTCACAGACAATCTCTAAATTGCTGTGTCTTGGAAATCTTTGGCTTGACTGAAATAGCTCATCAGAGCAGAGTGATTATGTCCTGCAGGAGAAGAGGCAGTGGAGGCAGAGGTGGCCAGTGCAGCCTGTCTCCCTGAGGAGGCAGGATTGCTCCCCGGGGTGTAAGCCTTCTAATGCTTTGTTTACTCTAAATTTAAACTTTCCAAGTCATGGGGCTTCCATCACTGCCACTAAGACCCTGCTTGACAGCGTAATGGTTTGCTCTCAGGGATTCTTTTCCACTTTGTGTTTTAAACTTTCCCTTTCCTTAATCCCATGACTTTTCGTTATGCATCCTTTTGTATTTCTTCAGCTTAGACCTCCTCTCCCTTTGAAGTTGACCCTGAATACAGATTAAGTTTCCTACTGTTAGGAAATGTAGGTAATGTTAATTAGGTGATATTTGTAATGCAGCTTCTATCAGGTCCTTCTATTTGGTGAACATGTTCCTGCTCTTTGTGAATTGCTGTTTCTGGGCTCTTTCAAAGCCCTGCCAGCGGAGCACTGGTGTATCCTGCTGGTGTTTTAACATCCCAGCCTAGTGCTGTCTGCTCTACTGTCCTGCTGGCATTTACTCCTCCCATAGCAGAGCTGGTGACAGGGAATGTGTGCCCAGTTTTCAGCTCTTTATTTCACAGTCTGGTATGTTTATGTGAATCACCAAATATGTGGGCACAGTTCTCTCCTGCTGACTGCTGTGAGCATTGCAAGATCCATGGGAGAGTGATAAGAGGTAGCCAGAAGAGCACTAAAACCTGCTATCAATCAGGATTCAGGGCCTTTGATCTCTTCTTCAGGTGATGCACAGATGGAAGGCAGTAATTTGGGCAAAGCTGAGCTAGTTTCTAGTGGAGCAGGCTGGGAAGGTGGCTTGATGAAGTCACAGGCAGGTAACCTGCACCTCATCAGCATGGATTTCACTTCCTCATATAGTCTGTGCTTCCCTGTTGCTGATTCTTGGAAAAGGTTCTTGCTCCATGGGCTTCAGTATTTTGCATGAATGAATAGAGATGAATGTTCAGTCTGCAGAAACAAGACCTGTAAATAACTTTTCAACTCGAAAGCAGTAAGTTTATAGCATATTTTAAAATATTACCAGTGTTCAAGGGTACATAAAAGAGTACCAAAATGCAGATGAAATGTGACATGAAGCCATTATGAATGCACTGTGCTGTAGGAAGGGTTCCTGCTGTCTTGTTTGTTGTATTTACCTCTTCCCATTGCAAAAACTCTGAAGGTGCACCAGTATAAGTGTTGGTGTAACTCCACCATGATGGCCATGTCTGGACTGAATTTGACCTAGCAATGCTTAAAATTACTGATATCTTCTTGCATAAATTTCTTAGTACAGATCTCTGCCCATCTTCATTTGACTGCACGACTGATACACTCATGCAGCTTGCTCTGTGAGTTACTCTCCCCAGCAACACACAATTTGGGCAATTATTTAGTAGGGCTCCTCTGTGTAATTTCATGCATGACTGACATGCCCTGCAGCCATCCTTTTGGTCCTTTGAAGATGGAAGCTGTACAGGGAGCAACCCCATGGCAAAGTCCTCATTCCCTTTGAGTTTCACCATTGGCTTCTATGGATCCAAAGTTTCACCCTAAGTGTGTTGAATCTATGAACTACTCCGAGGGACCAAGAACTGAGATAAGTTTAATTGCCTTGGGTGTTAAGCTCAGTTGTGGTTTATTTTTAAGCACGTAGGGGAAACACTTCTTGAAGAGTGATTTGAAGAGACAGGCTAAAAATGAGCACACCCTTGGGAATGGCTGGGGATGGCCTCCTTGCAGAGCTCACATCCAGCTCCTCATTTGAAAGGTTGTTATCTGATGAGCACAACCAATTACTTAGCTAATGAGCACAACAAAATGAGCATGAGAAATGTGTTTCATCTGCAGTGGCCACTAGAAAGACATGATTCTGAGCTTGAGGCTGCCCTTGCTTTAAGACCCAGGTCACCGCAGGGAGATTAATTCAGGGCATAAATCACAGGGGTTAGATTAGTGTTTGTTTTACTTGAATTCACTTATCTTGCTGTCTTATCTCCTCTAAATCTTGCATCTTCTTAGCTCAGTCATGAACCAGGGAATGGAATGGGTTTAAATAGCCACAACTTCCCTCCTGAGTACTGGCTGTCAGCCCTCAGGCTTGATTTACCACTGTAATGCAATTATAAAATGGCACAGTGCAATTAATGTGTCTTCCCTCCCCTTTCATGCCAGACAGGAATTCCTGAATCCTCCTCCACCTTCCTCAGTTGCAGTGATTTTTATAATATAATCTAATCCGAGGTGACTTTATTTGGCTTTAGTCAGGGGTCTACCAGACTTGGAGACAAAAGGAGCTGATTGTACATCCCAGTTAGGGACAGTTCTGTGGGCCTATTGCTATTCCTGTGCAAGTCCTGACTGTTTGTCAGCCTTTTTCTGGTTGGTTTTGTGGTTGTGTTTTCCCACCTTTTCAGCTGACAGTGGCAACAACCAGAACAACAAGGAAAACATTGAATTGCCTACATTTTTCCATCCATTGAGCAAAAACCACATGAGCTCAAAACATTCCCTCACTACCAAATGAGCTCCCAGCCTCCATGGTGCCAGTCTAGCTGATCATCTGCAAATACTTCAGAAACAAAATCTGACATCTGCCAGAGCTCTGATACTGCCTAGATGTATGGTTTCTGAGAGTAAGACCAGAAAGCCAAGGTCTTGGCTTCCGGTAAATACCAGAACCCCTGGACCTGCAGGGAACAGTACCTTTGGGGGATCATCTGGTCACACATGTTCTGCACAGTGTTTAAGAAGATGCTGATACATAGCACATACTGATGAAAGCAGTGGGAAAGAAAATTTTTGTGCATGCAAGAATAGGTAAAAATTATATGTGCAAGTTTTTAAGTTAATATTAAGACTGGTGTAACAACATTGTCTTTAATTTTTAATCAAGAAAATGCACCGTCAACTACAGAAAATTTTATTTGCATTTTTTCCTGATGTATTTCACTGAGGATTGAACATTTTTTTTTTTTTTTACTCTTTATGGATACATTTCATTATGCATAAGGTATTACTCAAACCGTGTACAGGAAATCAGAAATCCTAATGATTTTTTTTATATTTTCAGGAAAAATGTTGCCCTTTGTGGGAGGTAAAATAGAGTTACATGAATGAAAAGGAAATATTGATTTCTTTCCCCCTATGAAAATTCTCAGAGTCATGGCTATTGTCAAATTAAATTGGAACTGTAGCTAAACACTATAACAAATTGGTAAAAGGCATATTGAGCCCCAAGAACACTTCACTTTTTTCTGTGGTCTCACAATGGCAGAGATGACTTTTGCTCCTCAATTTAGTTACAAATTTCTCCCTAAAGCTTTGTTTTTTGCTGCCCTGCTCCACCATTTGCATACTACAGGAAGTAAACTCAGGAGGTTTCACTTATGTGGAACACAAGGAATAAGCAAGAGCTGTCAAAAGCTAGAGCAGAGCCGAAACAAAGTGGTACTGCCTGAAGGCTGCCCCTGTCCATGGCTCTCTGAGGTCAGTGAATTGTTGTCTTTGCTCCTGGTGCTGAACCTAAGGACAGATGAACAAGTGCTGCTGAGGTTTTCAAAGTTGTTTTTTGGCCTAACTCAGTCTCTGCTGAAACCCAGGGAGGTTTTCCAACTGGTTTTAATAGCACCCATTGTACAACAGTGAAGGCTCTTGAAATGTCCACCCATCTGCTGTGAACAGGTTTGTAGATCAAAAACTCAAGTCTACTGCATTTGAGGGCAGAAAGCTTCCTCAGAGAGAAAGAAAATATTTGGAGTGGTGCTTCTTTCCCTTTGCTCAATATTCTTAGTTCTAGTTGTGTGTAAGCACAGCCATGGCTGTCCAGTATCAGAAAATCCTTTCAGGTGCACAATGATTTGGAGGGAATTTCTCTCCATATGTGCAGCCCTCCAGAGTTTTTTCAGTTGTTCTTTACTTTTTGAGATGAGAAGAGATATCTGTGCTGGATCCTTGCTTCAATTCCTTTGCAACTCACTGGATTGTGCATTAAATTTAAATTTCACATGCTGAGTGAGCAGCCAGCCCTTATGAGTCTAGAGGAAAGAATATGCTTTTTCTATCCATTTTAACATGATGGTCAATCATGTTAAAATGCTCCATGGCTAATGCTCCCAGGCACCTCCTTCAGTGTTCCCCTTTCAGCCTTTCCATCCTAAACCCTGTATTTTTAAATGAGATGCCTGAATTTTATTACCTTTGTAAATGGAAAACAACAGCGTATGTTCTCTGCCTCCTGGAAAAGGCCTGGATTGTTTTGGTTTGAACTTTAAAATAAAGGTCAGACTTGAGGCAGGCATGAATTCTTGCATGTGTCAGCCCAAAAGGTGAAAGCTTTAGGAAGTTATGAGCAACCGCAAACAAGGAAGCTTCAAATTGCATTTGAAACTGGAACAGCTGTTGTTCAGAGTGTGGCATTTAGAGTTATAATGCTAAAAATTCTATATATTACATTCAGGGAGAACTCGAAAATAGAAAGTAGTCACTGAAGCAGAGAGAAAATTGATTTGGGTGGCACATGGCAGAGCAGGAACAGCCTTTATGTTAATGGCACAGGGAGAAGATTGTGGGAAAGCCCAAATATCGAGGTGGGTGTAAGAAAAGTGAACAGAGAGAAGACAAAAGAGACCAGGGGAGTCTAGGGGAATTTCTGAGGCAGGATTTTCCAGTGCCTCCTTGCAAGTGAAAATTAATTGTTTTGGGGCTGGAATTCACAGCTCTGTGCCACAGGGACTTAACGAGGCTGGTGGATTACCTCGCTCTGTGGTCTCAAAATGCTCTGACAGGTTCATGTGTGTCAGGCAAACATTATGGTAATTTTAGCGCTTTAGGGGCTCTACAGGATAAATACTGCCCTAGCCATCCAGCTGAATTTAAAACTTAATTACTGCCCCACTCAATAATATTCTTCCCCCCACCATTGCTTTAGAGGATCACAGGGTTAAAAGAAATCATTAATCTTCCTTAATGAAGCTATTTTCTAGCAGGAGACAGAATGTCTTGCCCCTGTGGATTCTGAGATGGAGTTTTTGTGAACGTTATGAATGAGGAAGTGGGGAGCAAGCCCTAGAGAAAAAGCAGAAAAGGGGGTAGGACCCCAAATGCCAGTGGTGACAGAACCCCCTGACTCACAGCCCCTTCCTGAGTTTAGCTAAAAGAATGTAATAATCATGGAGGAAGAGGAATGAACCCTATTAAAAACTGACTAAGTTGGCTGTATAACAGTGTTCCCACCACAACTGCTAATTGTTGGAAAACTAGCAATTTACATATATATTTATACAAGCTTTTATATAACTGAGACAAGAGCTGTCTTGAAATGGTGTATCTCCAGAGAAATCTAAAGCAGATTGGTGGTGGCAGAGTTTGAGTCTTTAACTTTAACTGTCAAGGTGGATCCATGTCCTCAAAGCTGCTTTTTATGGGATTGTACTGTCTTATATTATGATTAAATGGCATGCAAATGTTTCAAAATCTCTGTGACCATCCCAGTGCAAATCCTCCCTTTTGCACCCATGCAAGGGGATGAAAACCTGCTCCTAAAAGCAATGCAAGGTGCACTGAGTCCGTGGCTCCTGTGGTACCCACTGTGCTGAGCATCATCCCCTGCTTTGTGCCAGGGCTGGTGGTGGAGGCAAGGATGGCCTTGCCTTTCTGCAGTTTGTCTCTGTTTGACATTCCCTTTAGTGAGGACACTGAAGTGCTTTTGTTTCTCTGTTTCTTGTGTGCATCCCCGGCTGCAGAAGATGCTGGATGAGTGCCAGGACAGGCGGAGCTGCCAGTTCCTTGTCAACAGTCGGCTGTTTGGGACGGATCCGTGCCCTGAGACTGGCAAGTACCTCCTCGTGTGGTACAAGTGCAGGCCAAGTAAGTGTTTCTCTATCCAACCTGTTTGTTCTTTGAGACCAAAGCATTTTCACACTTAATACTCATCAGAGAAGCCTTCTAGGGCTTCTTGTTCCCTTCCACCTCTATTTTCAGTGTAAGATAACTCCCAGTGTGGAGTGTTTCCCTTTCCCCCCCACTTGTTGCCTTGCTGGGATGCTCCTGCTCCATCTCCTTCCCCCTTGCCAGCAGCCAGAGTTCTGACTGTTTCTCCAGGTGCCAGTGCCAGCCTTTGCCACCACTGAGCTCTTGCTGTCAGCAGTGGGTGGGCTCCTCCTGCTTCCACCTCTAGCCACCCTCCTGTCCTGGTGGGGTAGAGGGACTTGTCCCCTCTCTGCCAGCCCCTCCAGGGGCAGCAGGAGCTCCTTGTGTGGACAAAGCCTTCCTTCAGAGCTGGGTGCCTCAGGCAGGCCCTGGTGATGGTGGTGTGACAGGAATCTCACCTGTCCATGCCGTGCCATAAGCCAGCTTTTAATTGCTCCCAGATCAGGCTGGGAAATGTTAACCTGTGTTTTGCATGATCTCATTGACTGTGTTTAAATTAAATGGGGCTGGATACTGGGGGTGCTGCAGAGGAGTCAGCCCAGTGCAGCTTTGGCTCAGGACAACCAACACCCTCTTGGCCAGTTCCTGGCCCCAGCAGGAAGGAGTTAGCACAGCCTAGACACCATTCTCTATCAGGGCTTTGGAACCAGACACATTATTTTGGATGTGGACAAACTGTGCCAGCTGATGTCAGCTGGAGAGCAGGACCTGTTTCTATTTGAGCACAAGGAGCATTTGAGAGAGCTGGGGGTTTAGCCTGGAGAAAAGGAGGCTCAGGGAGGACCTTATCACTCTCGACAGCCACCTGAAAGGAGGTTGTAGCAAGGTGCGGGTCAGTCTCTTCTTCCCAGTAACAAATGATATGACAAGAGAAAACGGCCTCAGGATGCACCAGGGGAGGTTGAGATAGGATCTGAAAATTGGAAAAGTCTCTTTACTGAAAGGATGGTCAATCATTGGAACAAGCTGCCCTGTTCCACTCTTCCAAGGGAAGTGGTGGAGTCATGGTGATTGGAAGTATTGAAAAATGTATAAATGTGGTGCTTAGGGACATGGTTTAGCAGTGGACTTGGCAGTGCTGGGTCTATGGTTGGACTTGGTGATTTGAGAGATCTTAATGATTCTATGAATCATCTGGATATGGCAATTATACTGGATATGGCATTTCAGACCAGCCTCAAGTTTTTTAGATGACATAACTAACATGGCCCCAGCATTACATCAGCAATATTTTTGGGGAAGAAACAAAAAAAGGAAAGTTTGCACAGGGGACGAAACCAGATCTGACTTCAGAAAAGATTTAAAACAAAAGCAGACACATTCAGCAGCAGCACAGAAGAAGACTTTGCCCCAGAAGGCAGAGACCTGTGCTAATGAAGTGAAGGGAACTGGCCAAATCTGTGAGGAATTCAAATCAGAAGTAGGTAATGAAGTACCTGCATTTGTTGTGAGATTTTCACAAGCGATTGTAACATCCCATGTTGGGTGAGAAATGCATCTCTTGGAGAGGGGTGATGATCAGGGTGTTTTGACAAGTCCTCCTGAACCTGCAGGGTTTGTATCAAAGCTTGCTTAAAAATCTGGCTATTGAGGCCTGTGCTGAACTTCTGAAGGTACTTCAGGACCCATATGTGCATAAATATTTATAGCTTGGCTTTCTTTGCTAATTACAGATATGATAGAAAAGAAGGAGTTTGTCAGCGTATAGGGTAGGTGATTTTCCTGAAAGAGAGCAGGG
Source organism: Picathartes gymnocephalus (assembly GCA_013390045.1). Lineage (NCBI taxonomy): Eukaryota > Metazoa > Chordata > Aves > Passeriformes > Picathartidae > Picathartes > Picathartes gymnocephalus. The sequence goes on along the minus strand of WEKY01009526.1, from coordinate 266,064 downwards.
GAAACTGCTTGAAAACATTTCCCCAAGACATTTTTCAGGCAGCTCCAATTTTGCAAAGTGAAACAAGGTAATCTGACAGAAATTATTGTTTCTTAGTGGTTGGGCAAACTTTTAATCAGAACCCAGTAGATTACGAGCAATATTTGAAATATGTGAGAATTAGCTTTCCCCAGGAATACCAGGTCTTGTCAGCCTTTCCCTGATGATTCAAAATGTTAATTTGAGTCTCACAAACAGTATCTAGTGCTGTTGTGAGTTCAATAAGCCTTTCCACCTTTCTGCAGGGAGATGGCTAATGGCGGGACTGAGGAATGATGCATCCATAGAATGCAAAATAAAGGACCATGAGAAATTTTGGTGGGCTTTTTGGGTTATTGACTATTTGAGTATTGTTTATTAGCTACAAGTGAATATATGTATATGCTCAAGAGCTGAACCCCAAAACTGTGGTCCTATGAAGTGTTGAGGTGCTCCAGAAAGTCTGAGCACATAAAGTTGTAATCAGAGAGTCCTTGTAAAGAGCTCACTGCCGGGCACAGGGTTTGATTCATAACTTTATCAGAAGACAAATACAATTTTTTTGGGTTCTGTATCTGAATTTGTCTTTCTTAACAGTAGACATAACAGAAATACTTTGATAAGAAACTATTTAAGGTCTGAATTGCCTTGAATTGATAGGGATAGCTATTTCTTTTTGTTGCTTATTGAGGGAACCTGTTATGATCATGTCACTGAAGTAGGTGTTTTGGTTAAGCACCTACCTAGGTAAAATGAGTGTGAATTTTCTTGTATACAGGTGCTAGAGGCACTTTGGGAAGTGGCCTGCAGAGTTTGGACAGGACATCTTTAATATACAACAAAAATACCCAAGCTCTTCCATTGTCAGAGTCATGCTGGAGCCTCAAAAGGCCCCTGAACAGAGGTAGTTACCCAAAGAGAAAGACTTTCTTGAAAGAAAGCAAAACTGAACTTAGTGGCATTTGCTTGTACCTTTGCAGAAGAATAACGAGATGGTGCAGTCATCCCCTCGAGCCACTGTCACTGCAGTTATGTCTCCCTGACATTCCCCTGCCTTTGAAATCAAGTGGTTTCGATACTCGCTTGCTGTGTGGGGTTCATGCACAAGGCAAGGTGCTATTTTGGTTCCTTGTGGGCAGAATTTCAAGGAGATGGAGGACAGTAAATCATGCTGAAACTGAAAGACAAGGATTTTTCAGATGGTGGGGCTCTGGGGAGCAGGGCAATGAGGGAATGTCTCCTGTACTCATCCCTCAGAGACTGCTTTTGCTGGAAGCAGGGAAAACTTGTACAGAGGTGTTGCAGCTCACTTCCTCTAGAAATTAAAAGAAATAGTTCAGAGAAGTGCACGCTTAAGCGAGAAATGAATTTGCTTGTGTGTTTTTTGGGAAGTCTTGTGCTATTCACAGTCCCCTCTGATCCAATAGATGGATCTGGGATCTAATGGACACTCATCTTGCATGTACAGGACTCAGATATGTGCATGAATTACTTTGAAGAGTCAGGAGTTTGGTAGTCCGGCGTATTCTCTGTGCCTGTAAATAAATAAATAGACTATATGTGTGTACTTTTAATTTTAAAGTTTAGAATGTTTAAGGAGATCAGACATGATCAATAAAATGCTCTGTTCTGTCTCAATTTGTGGCAAGGGAGATTTACTTACAACTACCAAGTGACTTGAGGGCCAAGGTTCTTCAAAGTGAACAGAAGCTTAGATTTTATTTCTAGTTGATGTGATGGTGTTTGATCAAAGTTTGGACTCACTGATCTTCCAATGGTCTCTTCCAATGTCAACGATTCTATGGTTTATTTTATTTTTCTATACCACGTGTGCCTTAGTTTCTAATGCTCACCACCCTTTGGGGGGATGTTCAAAGGCACCGTACAGGTCTCAGCAGAGCACAGCTTCTGCTTCTTACCTTAGAGGTGCCTCTGCAAGTGCTGCTGTCCAGAGCCCCAGCAGAGCCCCTGCAGGGTCCCTGCAGCTCAAGGTGGCGATGTGCTGCTGCAGCACTGAAGCCTGGAGTTGTTATCTCCTAACGTAGATGTAGTTTGGCATTTAGCACTGGCCAGAGATGGTTTCCAGTGGGAAGTCTGGGTATGGCCACCTTGCTTTAGAATCTGAAAAAGTTGAGAATGGTGGTCCCACGCCAGTGAGCCTCAGTGCCAGGGAACGGGCACATTCAATTTATCAGGACCAACGTGTCCTGAGATCCACATCCAAAGCACCTTGAAGCCTAGGATCAAACCCTGAACACACAGAGGAATTAAATCTCCAGGGTACCTTTCAGGACCATTAAAAAATTGCACATAAATCCAATTATTTCCCAGATAACATGCTGATTTGATTTAGACCCATTAAGTGTAATTACTGGGTGGGCTGCAGGAACAGATAATTAGAGAGAATTGACATACTATTTAATTGGTGTAACATGAATTCCCTCTAACTGAAATCTGAATTCACCAATATTATTCAAACAATTCAGTGTTTGTTCATCCTCCTCACTTCAGTGACAGAGAACTACGTAAGATCGTGTGTTATTGTAAGCTAGGAAATATTTACTCAGTGTGCCAGACTTTCTGGAGGGGCTGTGTGATCTAATCCTGGCTGGGAACAGGATCTGTGGGGCTGCCCAAGTAATACTGAAGAAATAACTTCACCTCTCTGCCTCCCAGCCATACCACTGCAGCTGATTTTACTGGGGTTGGTCGCTATTGCACCAGCAGAGATTCCCCTGCCCCTGCACAGCAGCTCTTTGCCCATTGTGGCTTTTTGGTTCTTTGGTTATTTTTTTGACTTTGCTGTTTCAAAATATCACTGCTCCTGAACAAAATGGGGACATAAATATTTGCCCTGCTCTGCAGAGGGAATACTTAGGATGAGATGTATTGTCTGAGTGGCCATTTGCTGGCACTGCTGTCGAGAAAGGAGATGGCTCCTACCTTATTTATATGACTTACTCCATGAGACCCCCACATTGTGCCTTTCTTTTGTGTCCTCCTTTGCCATTGCCACACTGTCCTGGATGCACTGATTCCTTCTCAGCTCTGAAGAGCCTGAAGCTGGAGCTTCCCTTAATGCTATAGTGATATTTTCCCACTTTTCTCTTGGGGAGTTACTACTTTAGCTTATGACTTCAAGGACTCTGCGAGGGATAATCTCCATCCAGTGTTTGGGGTTTTTTTTTGTTTTTGTTTTTGTTTTTTTTTTTTTAATTATTATTATTTTTATTTCATTTAAAAATGCTGAGTGAAGCAGTTGGATGTGATCATTGAAGGATGGTGGACATGAAGGCCTGCTGTACTAATCATCCCAGTGATGTAACAAAGTGTAAATCCAAACTTTGCTGCTTTACCTTCTATTCACAAATGTAAGCTTAAAGATTTTGAAGTTTCAGAAAGCCTGGATTGTGACCTGGGCTCCAATTTCAGCTCAAAACCCTCTGTAACAATACAAAAACTTATTTGGGAAAGGCACATCAAGGCTCTGAGGAATGTATCTGGGAAGGAAACGTATGTTTTTCTGGCAAAGGGTGAAGTGCCAAAAGTTAGCGAGGGGTTAGGAGGAGGAAAGGGGATGAGGGAGGTCAATTTGTCCTGGTTTGGAACCTGTAGCTTTGATTTATGGGAATAGTTTGGGCTGAGAACCAACTGGACACATGTTTTGAAGAGAACAGGCTTTCATTCTCTTCACCATAGATTTAATAAAATGTAAGATAAAAATGTAAGAAGCCCAGTTAATTCTTGTGAAAAGTCAGTGATTTTTTTTCAAACATGGGAATGACCATCCTGATGTTCTTACCAAAATCTTAACTCAGATAACTTTATTTTTCTTAACAGCCCTAGGCAACTTTAATTAGAAAGCAACTGAATTTAAAAACCAATTAGGAATTCATTCTAATTAGATCATCTTCTGTTAAAAGTGTCATCTTCAAATTTATGCTCTCTATCATACAGTGATAGAGCTGCCATGCTGTGTCCCAGAGATGTCTGCCTTTTGGTGAGGATGTGTAATTTTTTTTTGCTGGGGATACTTCAAAACCTGTGCAAACAGCAGAATACCATTAGTGTTCCAGAGCAATTCCAGCTATCAAAGAACAGTGAAGAGTCCTGCTCCATGTTCTGATTTCATGTCTTTTGGTGAAATGGTCAGGTCTGCTCATCAGCTTTCAGCTGCACTGGCTGAAAAGTATAGAAAGGACATTTTGGAAAGATCACCTAGGCTTGCAGTGAGTGCCTCTTGTTCAGCTTTTAATTTCCCTACAACCCATTCCTTCAGTATTGAGTCTTGTGTGGGCTTTGCCATTGGCTTTGTGGGGCTGGGGATCGCATCTTTTCTGCTAATTCAGTGAACACGGCCTGAAAAGCCTCATCTCATCACACATCCTCGAGGCTTTCATTCCCTAGACAGAATTTGTAAAATGCTGTGAGCAAGAGCAGAGGGCTATAGAAAGCACAGAGGTTTTGTAGAAGTTTAAGAGGAGAGCAAAGAAGGACTTAAATGTATTCCTGGTGGCTTTAATGCTGGTGATTGATTTTAGTGCTGGAATAGACTGGTGATTCAGTACTCATCAAGCCTTTCAGAAAAGCATTAATCTCCTTCATCAGACAGGTTTATTGGTGGCAAGAGAAGTTCACTGTATTGTTTGCTGCATTGCTTTTTGGTGGCCCCGTCTTCCCAAAGTGGTGTGATGGAGTTGGGGATGTTTAATGGGCACATCCCCCTGGCCCAGCCACCGAGGTAACAGAACAAACCTTTTGCCTCCTGCATTCATCAGCTCTCTCTTGCTTATCTGTATTATTTCAAAACTGTTATGGTGGTGCAGGGAGTGGAAATTTATAAGGGCAATAAAACCTCAGGCAGCCACCACTGTGGTGATGAAAAGGTGTAAATAAAGGGATGTTGTAAATAAAAGAAGACAGATCTATCAGCCCACAATTGGGGCCAGAGAAATGTTAATGCTAATGATTAATATTGTTTTAAGCTGTTGATGCACAGAGATTTTCAGGAGCTGTCAAATAGCCCTATCTCTGTAGCACATTAATCACTCGACTGCCAGGAGGAAGATTAACAGGAACATGTGATTCCATTGTCAGCAAATGCAGAGATTGTTGTCAGCTTAATTATAAATATGGTTGCAATATTAATACAATATATGAACTAAGATAATAAATGGAATTATGATATTATCACTAATGTAATTATATTACACTGTTTTTATTATAATCATAATTTCCTGCCCCTGCAGAGAAGGAAACTGCTGCTAGACCTTGGAGAGTTAAAAAAAAAAAAATCCTTTTTTTCTTTCAAACATAGTCAGCCCTGATTGACATAATAAGGAGGCCGTGAAAGCCATGGTGTTTCCTACTATGTAGATATAAGGATTCCCTTTGCTGGATCAGATCTCCAGTACCCAGATATGAACCACTAAAAAAGACAAATTCTGAAATCTACGTAAATTGTATAAATGCTAGAGCTGTGACTTTTACAGATCCTCTTTGTCCATTGTCATTTAAGTTTTCTGTGGAGTCTGGGAAAAAAACCCAGCAAACTAGGGATAACAATATCCATTTTTAAGCCACGAATTTTAGGTGAAGGACAAGGAAGGGTCAGACCTCGGTCTTTGAGTGCTGGGATAGGTGAGTCAGCAGCAGTGCCAGGAGGAGCTCCCTATGTTCCTCAGGAGATCCAGCCCATCCTTGGGCACTGTGGTGCCTTTCTGTGCTGACAATGGAGGCTGTGTGGTGCCTGGGCCCTCAGGTGGCAGAAATGGCTTTGGCTGCTGGCAGAGGCAAAGTGATCTGGGAGTCTTCTCAGAAGAGCATGGAGTGTCCTTGGAGCGATTAACCGGAACACAAGGAAACAAAGCTGTGAACAATGGAGCCCATAAGTCTAAATCCCAACACAGTCCTACTATGCTAGAGATTTGCAAGCTCTGAATGACAGCTTTCAAGATTTTCTGGTGCACTGGTGAAGAACTGAGATAAAAAGTGTGTCCCAGAAACCATATTCTTAAAACCAAACTGAGATGCTGCAAAGGTTTACTTCTGTGGAAGTTTGAATCTATTGTTTTGACTTCACAGATTAAGCTGTGAGTGTAGGACTCGCAGAACAGAGAAGTAAATTTATACAGTGCTTCTGCAGGAGGTCCTATAAATGGACTTATTCAAGACAGAAAATATAGATCAGTTGTTCTCAAATAAATATCTTTTAGAAAAAAATAATAAAAAAAAGAAGCAGAGAAGAGTAAATCTTCTCTGGGGTATTGTCATGGCAATAAACTCTTCCCATTACTGTGAATCTCTTCATTATTTTTGCAATATCAGTCCTACATTTGGTTTGCAAATTAACTACACATTTTTAAAATAGGTATTTCCTGACATTTTCAACGTTTTATCATACTAATGGTGTATCAAGCTCTTCTCACTTACACACTGATTTTTCTGACTACTTCAAAGGCACTGGAAGTTGTCACCTATTCACGTCTCTGAGAACTGCGACTTCTAAAACATCCAGTGATGAATTTTGGAAATTTGGTTACTGTATTTCTCCCAGCTACATTTTTTGCTTCTTAGGCAGAGCCATTGAGGGAATACTGTGTATTTAATTATTTAGGAGAGTAGTGAACTAGCTTTTAATCTAGTAGACCTCATTTTCCCATATTGTGTGCTGTAGGCAACCCAGTGGGTTATATGTAAAAATATCAATCAGGTATCCTTTTAATGTTCCTGTGTCAGAATTATTATCACCATTATTTTAACATCTGGAGAAGACTGGTTTAATGATATAGGACTAAGTTCTCCCTTTCAGCTATTTTAATAATAAATTTGAGCAGGATTACTCCATTTATACAATCACTGGAAGAGCAGAACAAAACTGCTGTGAGCAGATATTTTTCCTTATATATCTTTAAGCTACTTTTCCTTAGTGCATCTCTGCCATCTTTTCATTGGAGTGCAAAAGTTTTGGCTGTGCTTCCCATGTTGCCTCCTATGGTGTAGCTAGTCCAGATTTAAGTCCATGATAGCTGGCCAAGTTTACAGTTTACAGTTTATTATTTGGCTGCTTTGCAGGTCATAAATCCATGCTGGTTGACGGGTGGGACAGTGCAAAGATTACAACCAGCTTTGGCACTGAAATTGGCTACCAGTTCTTAAAAAAATGTACAGGGCCTCCCTACATTTGTCATCTCTATGTTTCTGTCAAATTTCACTAATCTTTAGCCAGCAGGTCCATGGAAGCAGGACTATCAAATGGTGAGGCAGAGGCTCAGGCAGCAGAGCACCAGTAAGTCATAGCTGCTTCAGAAAATCAGCCCAATTTCATTAATGGAAGAAATAGGAAGAGAATTAAATTTGTCCTGGGCTCCCAAGTGTTATTTTTAACTCCCGTCTTACAGTCTAGTGCACATATTTTGATATCTTCCCCTTTTTTCCTCCTTAGATAACCATATAACCTCTCTTTGTCCAACAGGAAAGTGCAGCTAGGTGCATCTGAACTCTACTTTGGAAATGACATGTAGCAGTTAATTTGCAACACTGCCAGCAGAATATAAAAGGACAACTACTTCAGACTAATGAAAGTGACAATGGGGAGAAGTGCCTTTTAAACACTGCAAATTGGATGGGTGCATCAGGAGTGTAATTTTAAAGGAATCTGACAAGGTCGTTTGCAAAGAGCAATCTTCTTACTTGTCGAAAGGGTTTCAGACCTCCAAAATTTGGCACTCTTGAGTTGTCAGGGTACTTTTGAAGTTGGCAGGCTGCCTATTTAATGTAATTCTGGACTGTCATCTGAATTGTCTCTTTCAGAGTTTCAGATTAACTCCTGTAGAAGTAAGTGGCACATGCCAGGCTGGTGAGGGTGGCAAACTTCAGTTCTTAAAAATTAAATTAGACCATCTTCACAAACGTTTTCTCAAGAGAAAATTGAAATAATGTTAAGAGATATTTCCATGCAAATGTATGAATTTGTGACACTCCAACTTTTTTTTATGCTCCAAATTAAAGGCAAAATCCTTTTTAGATTCCTTTGAAATGAGGGAGTCACTAGGTAGGCCACAGTAAAATGCTTGTGGGGCTATGATAGTGAGGGCTGTACTCGAGGACTCTGGAGACCTTTGCTGTCCTGGAAGGGTTTCCTCCACCCAACCCTGCCTAAGGGAATGCTGATTGGATTGATATGGATTTATTTAAATCCTGATTTGAACAGGAAGTTCTCATTGGTGGCAGGTTCACATGGTTTAGGAGGAAGCTCTGGAACTCAGGATATGAACTGCATGTCCATAGTGAAATTGGAAGAAAACAAAAAAGCATGGAGCCATAGCAAAGTGGACTGGTCTAAATAGTAGGCTTTTGTCATTGGGAGAAACTTCTGATCTTTGTTGACTTGTCCCCTGATGGGATGAAGGGGAATAGTTTAAACCAAATATCTAATCTAAATCTACTCTTTAAAGGAGTGTAGATTCAGATTGGATATTAGGAAGAAATCCTTCACACTGAGAGTGTCAAGACATTGGCACAGGTTGCCCAGAGAAGCTGTGGCTGCCCCATCCCTGAAGTGTCCAAGGCCAGGTTGGATGGAGCTTGGAGCAACCTGGGATAGTGGAAGGTGTCCCTGCCCATGACAGGGGGTTGGAATAGGATGATCTTTAAGGTCCCTTCCAAGCCAAACCATTTTAGGAATCTATGAATATGATTTACATTCAGGGTCTTGAAGGCCAGAACCTGCTTATATCCTTCAAAGAGCAAAAGGGGATAAAATATTGAAATAATAAATGCTTGCTTGAAATGAAAAGTAAGTAAATATATAACATAGGAATAGAAGCACAGGGAAAAAGTTTGAAGTGGTACATCGACTGGAAAATACTCATTTAATACAATTATATTCTTCTCTGCAGGGTGTAGCACTCAGTGAATGTTGTCCAAGGCACCTTTGCTCTCACTGCTTTGAGATGCACTCCCTTATTTTAATTTTGGAATGGGCTTAGTTCTACTTATCCCTAAAAATATCTCTATATTTTAAAGAAGTTCCTGGGAATTAGCTGACTGTGGAGAAGAAGAAAATATAAAAACGGGGTCACGGGTTCCTAGGAGGGGTACTAGATGGATATCTCCAAGATGAGCTGTTAATGGGCAGTCCTGTGAACAGCACTCTTATTCAAGGAGGCTGCTTAGAGGTGTCTGTCCTAGTCTTTAATAGGTTTCCTGTCTTGGAAAATCATTTTCCCAGTTCCCACGGAAGAGATGGAAACAAGTTCTCACTATACTCATCTCTCACATGACTAACAAGATCGCTGGAAAAATTTGCCCAAGGAAGTTGAGAAGTCCCAATCCTTGCAGGTGTTAAAAACTTGAATGGATATGGCCTTCAGCCACCTGCTGCTCTGGTTGACTCTGGTCTGAATATGGGGTTTGGGCCAGATATTCCCCAAGGGTGCTTTCTGTCCTCAGTGACTCGATGAATTATGGTCTGGAGTGACTACATCCACAGTAAAATGTTCAAATTTCCATGGTTAACCCGTACTTTGGCTTCCCTCTTTAGGCTGACACAAAAAATTGCTATGTGGTAGCTTTTGCAATGTAAGTATTCTGCCTAGACATGTGCTGAAATCACCAAAATCTCACCACATGCATTATCACCATCTTTATTACTTGGGTATGGCTTCCAGTGTCCATAAAAAGTTTGTTGAATTTTAACTGGTGGCTAAAATGTTGCGTATTCCGCTTGTGCATCTCAGCTGTTTCACTTCACAGCCGATCCATGGCTGACAGGCGCAGTAGGAGGGAAGCATTGGACGTGTACCGACCACTGACACAGTTCTTGTGGAGAGTGGCTGAGTGGGGAAGAGTTCTCCCTATGCCCTTTTTCACAGACCAGAACAAACCACAACCCACTCGTTAAATATAGTAATTTATCAGCTGAAGGGAATTAGGTGATGCGGAATGGGTGGGTATAATGAAGAGTTACGCGTTTCAAGGCAAGAAACATTCTTTGTTTTGGGTGGTATGAAGAGGAACATCTAACAAAGCTGGGATGAAGATGAGCAAGGCAAAAAATTGGCTGAAAGAGAAATTACTGGCTAAGGTGGAGTGCAATATGGTTCTGAAGTGACACCTTGGGTGCAGTCACGTTAATTTAACTATTGTAACCTAGATAAGAAAGTCCTGTATGGGAAGCAATCCTGACCTGATAAGGAATTGGGCAAAAACATCTCTTTCCTACAAATTCACTTTCTTTGCTCAGATCCTCAATTCTAAGATTTAAATCCTTTAGGATCTTGCAAAGAAAACAGATTTCTCTTAACATGTATTTCTAGCTCTTTGATCTGGAAAATAGGGTCAGCTATTATGCACTGATAATGTGAAATATGAATACTTTGATTAGCAAAATTTTATATTTTCTTCCACAAGTTCTGTTCAAAAATATCATTTTAGGTGAACCTCTGGCATTAATGCATCTCATCATTTTGTTAGAAGCAAAATCTCTTTAGGAGCTTCTATGTCTAAGGTCTTGCAGAGATTGAGGCAACTGACATTTAGTTTTGAGCTTCCAAATCATGATCATTCAGAAAATTCTTGTGAGCCATAAGTGAAAATGTTCTTGAGATACTGGACAAACGTAATTGCTATTGGTCATATAGGTTAATATTATTGTGCACATACAATAATCACTAAAGGTCTTCTTATTGACTTTACTGTTTGAGAGAGACCATTTTTCTATTAGAAATATTTATAATTGTTTTCCTGTAATTGTCCAAGCTGAGTTACAATTGTGTCATATAATGACCTTTAAAAATGTGTCTAGAAAAGCCTGCAGCTGTTCCCTCCTTGGCTTTTCTCTACTGAGTTATATTTAAGCCAGTGTCTCTGAAACCAGGCAGTAATAAAAGGGATATGATCCTTAGCAAATATCTTAATCATGGTAAATCTCTGTTGCCCTACAAATGACTGCATGGGGGATAAGAGTGGAGTAAGCCATTTGCTGAATATCACTGCCACCTTTCTGAGGCCATTTAAGCGTGTTTAATTTTTCAGGGTGAAACATGAAACCCACTAATACAAATGTTTGCATTTGGCCTGAATTATATCCAGACTGTAACAGTTAGAGCAGACTTAGGACCAGATTGTGAGTGATCTGTAGGAGGCCAGCTCTGCTTGGGAGAGTGAGAGAGAAAAATGCATTTTTGTTCCCAGTCCCAGATCTCTTATGTCATTTACGCTGCCTCACTTCTTTTCAATATTTATGTCAGGCTATTATGGGGTGAAGTACCGGTAAATATATGGATGATGCTTAGCTCTGTATTTTTTTAATATCAATCACAGTCCTTACTGTCATTCAGTGCCTGGGAGCCATCAGTGTCTGGCTTGGGTTCATTCTGGCTAAAATGGAGGTGACAATGCTATGAAGTACAAAATACCTCCAGGGACTTGTGTCCTCCATAGCACCACTTTCTATCATCTGTTTGTTTATGCAGATTTCTATCAGGTTGCCCAGAAAAAATGAGACTCCCTGTTTTCCAGTGCTCAAGCTTAAGGGAACCTTTTGGGAGACTGAAGTTGGAAGTTTGGAAGACTACTGTGCATTTTATGTTTTCTTTTTTCGTTCCTTTTAAGAAAGCACAGTCTTCTCTCTGTGCCTGCCCAGGCAACTGCAGCCCTAACCAGCTTGGACCCAACCAGAGCCGTGGGAACTGGCAACTGCAGGAGGTGTTTCCTAGGGCAGAATTCAGTGACTGTGAAGTGACACCTGTTTCAGGTGGCACAACCCTCTTACTCCACACTGCAGTGTGCCAGGAACACATCACCCACAAACTCCTCTTGTTCCCAAGGAATGTGTGCTTGGGTTCATCTCCCCAGCCTGATTTCTTGAACGTTCCATCAGGCAGCTTTCCCCATAAGCCCTGAACACAACTTCCCAGAGGCTCTATGAGGGTAAGAACCGAGAGTGTGAGAGGCAGTGTTTTGTTGTTCATAGGATCGTGGAACCATAGGACAGTTTGGGTTGGAAAGGATTTTAAAGACCATCTCATTCCAACCCACTTGTCATGGTCAGGGACACCTTCCACTGTCCCAGGTTGCTCGCAGCCCCATCCAGCCTGGCCTTGGACACTTCCAGGGATGGGACAGCCCCAGCTTCTCTGTTCCAGTCCCTCACTGCCCTCACAGTAAAGAATTTCTTCCTATATCCAGCCTAAACTTGCCTTCCTCCAGCTTAAGGCCATCCCCCCTTGTCCTATCACTACATGTCCTTGTGCAAAGTCCCTCTCCAGCTCTCTTGTAGCCCCTTTAGGAACTGGAGGAAGTTGTTGTTGATTGTCTCATTACTGCTGGACTGATCTGCAGTAAAGGTGTAGATGTCTATCCATCCCAGTGTTTACTGTGCTCAATGCAATATTCTCTGTGTTTAAATCCCAGGCAAGTTTCCAAATGACACGCCCTGACTTTGAATGGTCAGCAGAACTTAATAAATATTTTAAAGACCTTAAATGAGACCATAGGATGTGTGGTTAAGCAATCAGTTATACTTGTTAATTGGGAAATGTAGCTAATAATAACCAAATTGAAAGAGGAAATTGAGTTAGTGCCTTGTAAGAAATAAGACCCTCACAGTGGACCCTCTCATTAGAGACTTCAAAATTGTTCTTTTTCTAAACTTAATCACCTATTTCATTTTTCAACCACTTCAGCCAGTCACAAGTATTCTTTTCTGTTACAGTGGTTTAACATAAATTATGTTTAGCTTGTCCTATTGGAGAGTTTGTGTCTTTGTGCTTTCAGCTTGAATCCATGTTTTTTCCCTAAGGTAAAAAGAAATTCTGTTAAATCGATAAAGCTTTATTATACTCTGTTAAGTTTCCTACTGTATAGGCAGGTTAAAGCTTTGATTTAATTTCCCTCACAGAGGAGACAAAATTCCTATGGGAGACAATTATAGGTGAAGATGAAACCCCTTGGTGTGTTCAGTGTATTTTTTAGATGCTTTCATGGTGATCATGGATGAAATACCTACAGAGATAAAATGGTCATAGAATATTATAACTACTTGGTTTAGAAAAGCCCTCTAAAATCTTCAAGTCCAACAATTAACACTATCAAGTCCACAATTGAATCTTCACAGGTATATGAGGTTTCTTTCTCATTACCTACTCTGAAGGTGCAAAGAGTTTTTATTTCTCATTCCTGCCTCTGTTTTATACACTCACCTGGTCATGGATTTGTCCCTGTAGCTACTGCTGAGGGATGTCTGGTCTTTGCACAGACTCTCCCACAAATAAGTGAGGTCTTAATTGTGTCTTCATCTAGAGAGATGGATCAGAAAGTGTTTTCATATTCACAAAATATTTTAGAGGTTTGAAAGTTTCTCTGCAGTGGGATGAAAACTAGAAACATTCAGAGATTTTTGTAAAAAGGTTGCAGAGTGTGAAGGAAAGTTATGTACTGGAATAGGGTCCAGTTAACCTTCTCAGCTGGACTGTGAAGGTTTGGACCAGGGTTTTCACATTCCAGTTGATGCTCCCAGCACCAGGTTATTGGCTATTTTGAGGAGGCTGTTTTTTGGCTTCAAGTAGGAATTTCCAAGTTGAGGCATGCCTCTGTTTAGGTATGATACATGTTTTCTCTATGCAATTTCTTCTGAAAAAGTGTAATCTAAGGTAGAAATTAGCCCTTGTTTGAGCAGTGATTAAACCAGGTGACCTCCTGAGAAGTCTTCCAACCTAAATTCTTCTATGATTCAACTTGGAAAAATTACCCTCCATGTCCAATAAGGAAAAATTCTTGAACCCAGAGTTACAATACAGTAAAAAAATGTCACATTAAGTGCTAAATGCCACGCTCTAAAGAATGAAGTATTAACTTATACCCTAATTATTAGCTAGTGTTCTCAGTTGCTGAATAGTTTTATGCATATGGACTTTGCATAAGTTCTCATATATATATATATATATAAAAGTGTGTGTGTGTGTGTTCGATATTAGATACAGAGAACTGTGTAAGGGAAGGACAAAAATCATGTCCATGCCAGTAAGTGACACAGGGCCAGGGCAGCCCCAAGCACTGGATGGTGCTCGGGTGCTCTGTGGCACCACTTTGACCTGGTGCAAGTAGAGGTATTCAAGAGGAAATGACTGATCATACTTGGGATTTTACCATGGGCCACAAATCCTTCCCATTTAGCAATCTGGATGCTGTTGTGGCTACATTTCAAATGGTAAATAACATAAGCAAGTGGAAGGTCACTCTAGAGAGGCTGAGGAGGTTGTTGTTATATTCCTGGTTGTGCCCTGGGCTGGCTGGGGTGTCCATAGACATGACGCTTCAGTTTTTTAGTCTCTTTATGCAACTTCCAGTTTTCTTAGTCTCTTTCTTTCATATGCTTAAATGTCTTGCTGTAAAGACTTAGCTTTTCAAAACATGGTTTTTTCTGTGGTGTGTTGGCAGGCACACATGGGGAGGGCCTATTCTAGGCTGGGACCTCTAGAGGTTCCTATAATCCAAATAATATTGGTAAAGACAAGGGAATGCCACGTGGTTTCTTATGAAATGGCTGTCCAGTCTCCTTGAGAGATGTAAGCTGAGTGGTTGTTCTGTGTGTACCAGCTTTACAAGAGCAAGAGCGCCCATTTCAAGGATCTGGGGACAAGCTTTTGCATATCTGTGTTTGCAACTGGCAGAAGCAGTTTTCATAATTAACAAATTTAGCTTCTGTTAGATCTGCCATGAAAGAACTGCTGTGAAAAAAATGCCATGGAGCATGATCATGTTTGCATTTGTTCTTCTGTGATATAGAATAAATGCTTGGTACATAAAGGCCTGCTCCATGGGTGAGATAGGTTCCTAAAGATTTGCTTTTACCTTCCCTTGACATATTACCATGTAGAAAACACTCAAATGCCATGCCACCTCACTTATTTGTCTGCAAAATGGAATTATTGACTATTTAACACAACTGACATCTACTGGGTTAAAATATGTTAATTAAACATGCTGATAATGCCACAGAGGGACTGTGTAATGGGAGAGATGAGTGCTCCTGTAGCAAATGCAGTGCTAAGGCTGGGGTTGTGCTTAGGCTGGGGTTGTGCTGAAGCTGGGGTTGTGCTGGGAGCTGAGGTGCACCCCTGAGCCCAGAATTGCTGCTGCCTCTGCTGAGCTCACCCTAGGGGAGGGGAGAGTGTCCTGCCCTGCTGGGAGCCCACCTCTGGATCAGCTGAGTAATTAAGTGTTTGTTCCCTTCCAGATGAATACAAGAGTAAAGTAGCCTGTGAAGATGACAAGCTGAGGCTGAGCTGTAAGAAGAGCATGGTGATAGCCATTTACTCTGCTGTCTTTGGGAGGACACAAGGAGGCAGCCTGGAGTGCCCGTATCAAAACCTAGGGATGCCCATGATTGGTAAGCAGGGGACTGGCTGGATGACACGCTGATGTGGGCAGGGTGATTTCATTTACTGCCATCACAGCAGAGCTGGCACAGATCCTGGTTAGAAAAGCAGGACTGGGACCTGCAAGCTGCCATGGTGGTGCTCCTGATGTGCGGTACCTTGTCAACCAGCGTGAGCTGCAGCATGAGCACCAAACGGAGGTGCAGCCAGATGTCCTAGCTGAGTTACCAGGCCACAGGCTTTTCACAGATTCATCTGATTACATGATTTAAGGTGCTTGAATTTCTTATTCAATTTTCTGTCTTCGTGGTGGTTCATACACTGAACCTCTTCCTGCAGTATGGAGGAGCATATTATCTGGGGATATCATGTACCATCTGCAGCCACAGAAGCCTTAACATTCCATTTAAACTTTTACTGAAGTTAAAGCAAGGGAGAAAATTAAAAAAGCAAGTTGTTAAGTTTCATCATGTTATGGTTGGCTTACAGTGCCTTCAAGTAGCTTCTTTATTTTCAGACTATCAGAGTCTCTTACAGTCATGAGTTAAAGATAAATAATTGAAAAATGTTCATTGGAACTGTCTGTTCTTGAGCCAATGTGAAACGACTTTGAATATTTTAGGCTGTGACAGAGAAAGCAACAGTCACAGTACAAAATCCTGTGCTCAGCATTCATCATAATTCTCCTCTGCAGACCTGAGCGGGAATTAACTGATTTCCCAAAGGAATTGTCTCCAGAGAGGGAAAGGCTTCAGAGGAGACTGCACAGGGAATCTTGATCTGGTTCTGTTGTCTATGCTAGGATCTGTTCAGCTGTATCTGAGGATCTTTGCCTTCACAGCTGCTGATCCAGTGCCCTTTAAGGAGTTAAATGCTATTCAAATGGCAGCATGTCAAGTGAGTGCTTGGAAATGTGATACTCGGATGATGGGTGTCAGTAGAAACCCACAGGTGGAATGAGGCCAGTCAGGTTATTTGTGCAGTGTGGCGAATCTCACTTCTGTAGCTGTGAAAATCTGAGCACTTGTAGCACATCTGAGCTGTGCAGGGTCTCCTCAGGTGACCAGTGTTCCTGGGTGTGCTCCTGTGGTCCCCCAGTTGCCAGGTAGCAGAAGCCAAAACAGACGTGTGTGACAGGTTAGCCTGGACCTCTTTGGCATGGTGTTTGGGATGGGCTGAGTCTGAGCACTTGTTGCTGCGGTGGTTGGGCTGCTGGGTGAGAACTTGCCAAGTCAGTGAAACAGGCTGGGTTTCTGGAGCACCCCTGAGCACCCCACTCCGTTGTCCTTGCTGAGAGAGCAGGAACAGTCACTTGCCAGTGACAAGGTACCAGCATAGGGAGCCGCTCTTCAGTGTCAGCTTGAAGCAAAACTCTGTGTGAAGCCACACAGCGTAAAGTTTTACTTCTCTTTGTCCAGATGCAAAGTCATGAAACTTGTAGTGGCTGAGAGCAGGGTATGTGGCACCAGAAAACTGGCCAGGAGGCACAAACAGGGAGAACAAGCAGTGGGGTCTGACAGCAGGGATGCACGTGCCGTGGAATCTCCAGCACCTGTAAGCCCTGCTATTCTCAAACTGGCCTTGTGAGCTCTACAAATTGGGATGTTTGCCCAAGGAAATGAGGTGTCAGATCCTAGAGGGCAGCACACAGCCTGCTGCTGGGATGAGGCAGGGCCTTCCTCAAGTGTCAGCTCCTAAATGAAACTACTTACAGGAGCAGGCTCAGTACAAGACATTGTAATGCCGAGTCAGGGGTGGGAATGCTGAGGAATCTTTACACTAAAATCCAGCTCAAGGTTTTAAGCTGTGAACTGATGCTAAAAATGACCGAGTTGTTGGACAGGAGCAAATATCCACATGTTTGGAATTGCTGGGGTCTCAAGTATTTTAGGTCAGTCTGGTGCTCCTGGGGTGCTGTGGGAGTAGGTATGTCCTGTCTGCACAAGAGCGAAGGGAGGGTGGGAAGAGTGTCTGGAACATCTGCTGGCTGCATGCCCTGCAGGGCTGGGGAGGAGATGTGAGGAACTCACCATGGAGCAGTGACTTCTCCAGGCTTTCCCAGGCATTTGGGCACTGTGTGTGTAGGGTGAAAGAAGGACTATAGCTGTTGATGTTTCCTTGCATGCTGAAATCCTAAGTGAATTATGGGGGTGGGGGTGAGCTTAACTAAAAGAAAATTGGGGGTGAGCTGATGGTCATCCCCAAATCACCATGCTCTAGCCCTTAAATCCCAGTCGTGTTTGGGAGTGGTTGTTCAGGTTTCTTCAGCTACAGCTCACTGATCCCCTTGGCATGAGGCAGTCCCTGCTTATCAAGCTTATGCCTTCCCTTCATCTGCTTGTGTGAGCTGACCCAGTGGGGCAGAGCTCCTGTGATGCACGAAGGAGAGGGCTGAGTTGTGGCTGTAGTTTGTGCTTCTCTTGGCCCCACAGGAGAAACTGCTGTAGGATCCTCCTCCAACCCAAATCAGCAAAAAGCACATTCACACTGTGCTTCCCCATGGCCCCCTGCAAACCTCCCATTCCTGTCTCCATTTACAGCAGTGGCAGGAGCAGGTTGTGCTCCCAGCTGCTACGAGTGATTGTGGGAGCTGCACTCAGGGTCCCCCAGCTGCTTCAGAAACTGTGCTCCTCTCACGGGCCTGCCTAGCCCAGCAGGCAACTCTGTTCCTTCAGGAGCAGGTGGAAACATCACAATTTATAAATCAAAGCTTCTGCTATCTCGAGAACGTTTCCCTGCACGTTTCCACAGCCCTGCAATGTGGGGAGGGCTGCTCCTTGGCAGCCTTTTATCCCAGACATTCACAACAAGCTGATCTTACAAACATGACTGTATGAGTCAGACTTTGCAGCAAGATCCAGTTCCTGTAAGGCAGAACCCAGCTATGTTCTGTACATGGGAGATTTACTCTGTTTGAATTTCATGAGACTGATGATTTGTGTCAAGTCTGAGTCTTGGAAAAGGGCATTTTGCTGGGAAGTAGGCCCTGCACAAGTTCACAGTGATTATTTATATCCAGGCAGCCTGAGCTACTTGATGAGTGAAGAAATCATACTTGCCTCAAAAGTGGTGAATATTATCTTTTCTTCCTCTCCTAATGAAAAACAGTTCAGAAAATTTGATACCATTTTTCTTTCTGTGGACAAAATGCACATTTGGATTGAATTTAGAAATATACAGCTTCTGCAGGTGAGGCTTTTAAAGAACTGAAGTCTAAGATGGGCAGGAGAGGTGGCCTAATACAGCATTGCATATGTAAGATAAACCAATTCAATTTGTGTTGTTTCTGCCTTGAAAAACAAGACCTTGTACTCCTGTAGAAGTGTTGAGGAGATAAAGTCCACTAACAGTGAATTTCCTGTATTCTCCTTTAGGTGCTCAGGTGGTTTGAGGTATCCTGGTGTTGCAGTCCTTTTAACCCAGCTATTGCTGTGCTGCTTTTGGGTGATGAAAGATCCCCAAGTGACACATGCCATGCCATGCCATGCCATGCCAGACACATGCTTTCTCTTTGTATAATGTCTATGTGAATGTGCTTAGCATCTATGACGAGAAAGTTATGGTGGCGAACTACATCCTATCCCTGCCATGTTAAAGTGAAAATCTGTCAGGATCCTCTTTTAACTGGAAACATGCTGAAACTTGTGTCTCTGACCATAATGGGAAACCCCTGCAAACAGCTGGAGCTCTCCTTGAATGCCTTGGGAACTCTGAAAACCTCCTAAAAGAATTTGACCTTATTTGTAACTGTCTTAATAAAGCCTCCCCTTTGCTGCCAGCATGTGCAGAGAGCATACACAGAGCATGGGGAGGTCTCTGGGGAAAGGGCTATTTACAAGCAATGAACCATTAATATCCCTCAGCCAAGTGAGCCCTTTGCCCCCTTTTCCTGCTGTTTACAGCAGCCTCTGCCTGCATCTCCAAGTGGCTTGTTTATTCCAAGAGGAGCAATTTAAAAGATAGTCTTTTCCTACGCATATCTGAGAGCAAGGTAGTGATCTAATTAGGAGACTGAGGAAGAAGATCTTGGATGTAAAATGATTACCCTTTTTATTGCTTTGTGGAGCAATATCTTTGGTCATATTCAGGACTTATGACTTGTTCCCATTATTCATTTTTACAGTAGCTCCCCCCCTGAACCAGAGAGTGAGATGGACGTGTTCAGCTGACCTCTAACATAGGATCCAGGAGTCCTTCTCAAGGACCCTGTCTTTCTCCATCACTTATACAAAAAGCCCAAAGCAATTTAATTGCTCATCCTGGGTAGAAGGAATCTGGGCTCGGTTTTGGAGTCGGCGCAAGATCGTGGGAACCCTGGCTCCTCAGCCTCACTCTGGGTCCTGGGCTGTGGGTTAAGCTGAGCACTCTGCTGAGACTGAAATGTCCTTGTCACTTAACATACAAGCTCTCTCCTGCGCCTCTGTAAAGGGGGAAAATGAATGTGTTTACAACCCCCTGAGGAAACTCAGATGGGCAGTGGCACTCTCTAACTCCTGGGATCTGATAATGGAAGAGTAGGGGAAGGAGTTTAGCAAATGAGCCAGTGCTTTAGGTGCTCATTCCCTGGCATTTTTCTTTCTAATGCAGTGACAGAAGGTGATCCAACCCAGTTTGTGTGCATTTCCCCCTCTTAATGCAGATGTATATAAGACTTGAAGCAGAGTCCTCACATAAATATTTATTACACCATACAAATAATAGACCCTTCCAGTTTGTTTATCTGTGATCAGATCTAGCATGTGAATGAATATGAAATACATGCAGTAAAAAAAATCCATTTTATTTCAGGGTACGTGTTCCTGCCAGCACAAGATCTGGCTTTAAGAAACTGCTGCCCCTCCAGCTGTGCATTTCTGGCTCTCTTCTGCTTCACCATCTTTGACCATTTTCCATCCTGTTTCTGTCAGGACAAGGTTGTGGCTGTGCTCTAATCTTAGTCTTATGTCAAATGCTTAAAAATAAAAGGTGTCTAAAGTGTAGAGCTGGACCAATGAGGAGAAGTAACCCCTGGCACTGATGGGTGAAGAAGAGGGTGGCTGGGATGGTGGGAAGGGATGGGTTATCCACAGAAGTCTGTGCTGGTCAGACAAGGCCACGTAGCACAGCCAACGTTCAGCAGACCCAAGTGGCTGCAAGGCTCTTGTGCTTCATCCTGGTTTCCCTGTCTGGCCTTTAAAGCAGCTGCAGTGCTGGGTCTGTGGGATGAACAGCAGTTTGGGGGGTCCTGTTGTTCCTCTCTACAGAGCACACCAGCCTCCCAAAGCATCCCTTCCGTAGGTGTGACTCTGTGTATGCTTCATTTACATTCAGGGCAGAAACTATCCTATTACGTGTATAGCTCATGATTAAGAACATGTTTTTAGAGGCCAATCTGTTTGTATGCAATAAAGCCCACAAGTATCCAAATCTGAAGGCTAAATAAATATCTGTTTAATTTACATATCATACCTTATTAAATTTAAATTGAAATGCAGTTCCCATTTAGAATACTGAGTTAAAGTGAGACAAAGCCTGCTTTCAGAAAGTTGGTCTTCAGTTTTAGATACTTTTTCTTTATGTGTTTCACTGTTTGTCTCAAAGCACCAGGAGGTAATTAAAATCACTTTACAGCTGTTTCTAGAAAACTCCAACTATTGTTGGATTCCATAAAACCATAAAAATGATTTATATGAAGTTGTTTTTATATGCACACAATAGCTATTAAAAAAAAAAAAAGGAAAAAAATCCATTCAAATGTGAGTCTGGACAAGATCTTTCTCTAAGCTAAGGTTCAAGTTGGTTTTGAAATGCTGTTTACAGTGGAGTATGACCCCATGCAGTGATTGTAATTAAAAATTCTGAAACTAATAGTTTGAATAGCCCTAGCAGGCTCTGTGATGCTATTGGTATTCTATTTGAAGAAGTAAAGTGAGTATTTGTATCAGCAATATCAACTTCTTTAGTGGCTGATCTTATAGGGCTGCTTGTTGCCCTACTATTAGTTAAAAGCAAACCCAAAATGCAATCCTAACAATAAAAGGGCAGAATTTTAGGGATTTAAATCTGTAGCATCTCAATTTGTTTCCACGGAGTTGCTCTGAATGAAAACCAGTGTAACTTGTTAAAAACTGATAAATTTCCTCTTAAACTAATTCAGATGTCACTCAAGAATATTGCAAAATTGCCACGATGAGAGCCTGAGAAACAAAGGTAACGTGAAACCCGTGAGCTTGCAGGCACACCATGCTTTATTTTAGGAACTAAGGGCAAGAAGTGCAGGCTGTGTCAGCTGGGTAATCTCTTTGGAAAATGGGCCAGTCCTGCAGCTTCTGAAGCTCAGACCTTGCTTCTGCCTAGGTCTAGGCACTTGTTGAGTATCCCTATGTTCAGGAAAATACTTTTTTTGGCTGCAATGAATAGGAAGGAGAAATGAACTCAAGGACTTCACAGAGCAGTAGATGTATTGAATGCACCATCCCTATCTTCTACCAAGTGATGCTAATTTTGTTACCTTCTTTGCTTCTTTTCTTGAATGCCTTACAGTCCAGGATCAACTGTGCTGAAAATTAAATAATAAAATTTTACTGTCACTGCCACACCAAAACTTCATTGTTCTCTGAGACTTCTTGGAGCCATATTTGAAGCTGTCCTCAGATTCTCACATCAGCCCCCAAACCCCAGAAATGTTATTAATTTGCTCAACTTTGCACACTCTGACTCAGTCCCTGCAAAACTGGAGGCTTGTATATTTTATATATTATATCTGGTTCCAGATACAAGGGTGACAAGATGATTTAAGTTAACATTAATAAACCAAGTGTTTCTAAATGTAACTATAGGATTTGTAATTAAACCTGTAATCGATCCTTCAGTTGCAGTCTCTAAATGTGATTGGTTTCTTTTAAGATAATTTTCTCTTTTCTGGCTTACTGCTGAAGTTTCCAAAGTTTTATGAACTGTGTGGTGACTAATTTTTCTGTCTCTTTCTGTAAAACATACTTTTTTAATGTGAAGCTGGCCTTCTCTGCATATCCTTGTAATGTTTGGATATAGATTTCCTTTCTAGCCAGTTGTTTTCAGTGACATTGTGCAAGACATACATTCTATATACAGCTGTATCAACGTGAAATTCTGTGCTGCTATTTGTAATAATGATGTTGACCATTCATCATTTTACAAATACCGGCTGGGAACTTCACCTTTTAATTGTTCTGCGTTCCTGCTCCTGAGCATCTCCTGTGTATGTAAATACACTTCTCCTTCTGCATCTTTTTGTTTTTCAAGGGCTTTGATTTCTATTGGCTGAACTTCACATTGGTTGGTCTTAAGGATACTTAAGTATTTGTAGTTTGGTTTTCTCCCTCTTGTCTTGTAGATCTAGACCCAACTTGTGTCCTCTACAGAGGCTTGTGTGCCATGGCAGGGAAGAGAAATCCAGTGTATTTCAGTTGCCCTCAACTGAAACTGTGTGACAGATTTACACTGATAAAGAAATTACCTGCCCAGGCTCTTATGTGAGAGAGAAAGTGGACAAAATCCATCTTTATTAACAATCTTTTGCACTGGCTTTTAAAGAGAACATCAAACTTAATGGCCATGGGCTAAGTTGAAAATGCCTGGGGTCTGATGTACTGCACAGAGTGCAGACTGACTCATTGATGCTCCCTGAAGACATCCTTCACAGGCTTCTGGATGGCAAATTTTGGCTGAAGCTGAGGCTTAGGCATTTCTAGCAGCTGTTCCTTTGTGAAGGAGCTGATGTTTGTATCAACCACAGCTAATGGAACATCTTTAAAGTATATGAGAAACTGCCCAAAACCAGGAGAGCTTCCTTCCCTCTTCCTTATGACAGAGGTTTTTTGCAGATTGAGGCAGTCACCCCTAGGTAAAACATGAAGGAATTTAGGCAGTTGCCTCACCTGCAAGGTTGTAGTTACTTCCTGCTTGTGTCCTTTCTGCCATTCCATTGATATTTACTTTCTCTTTTGGCAGACAAGTGGATAACCACAGCACTGATTCAGACATCTGTCAGCTTTCTTTGCAGGAACTAATTTCTCTCTTCTTAGTTAATTGACTCCTTCCGTCTTCCATTCTGTCCTTTTGGATTCATAGCTCCCATTAAGTAACTTCTCCTCTTTTGTTCTTGAGCAGGAAATCAGGCTGCATGTTTTCGAGACAAATCCTGTCCTCTGCTTGGGAGGAGTGTCCTCCTCAAGCTGTCAGTTGTTTGTAAATTAGTTCCCTTAAGGGAAAACTTATTTTAAGTTAATCCTTTCACCTGCTCCTCAAAACACAGCAAGGAAAGCTAGGGTTCTGCTGATGGTTTAATTCTGAGATGTGGGTCTGCTCCTGATGCCTTTACACTGAGCCAAAGCATCCCACAGAATTTGTCTCTTGATCAGATACCACCAGTCCTGTTCCAGTTCCTGAACACTTATTTCGTATGTACTGCTGGAAACAGTATTTTAGGCAGTGATTTCCTTTCTGAAGTCTTTAATTGTGCCCAATCACTTGGTCCTTTTGACACTTCAAGGTCTTATATTTTCTTGGCTGAAAAAAGTAGGAGTGCCCCATTTTTCTTGACAATTCACAGACTCAGAGAGTCTGACTCATCCTCTTTTGAGTGGGTGAAGTTTTTCTCAGGCTCCATTTTCCTTTCTTTTTAAAGTTTATGCATGTTAATATTGGGTTGAGCTCCATGTCCTGCTGCCTCTCCGGATCCATGGAGAGCCCATGGAAAACTCCTACCTGGCAGCTTCACAGCATGCTAACATATTCACCTGACCTGCTGTGTGTGGTCCTGCTTGCTCTGGACAGCCTGTGTCATCTGTGCAGAAATCCACCTTTGCAGCTCAGTGTGCCTGTGCCAGGCGAGTCTGATCATGAACAGATAAACAGATGAACAGATGTTCTTGAACATCTGCAATATGCCCAACTTCACTGTGGGATTAGTGACCCTTCTCAAAACTCCAGGTTTGAATCTGTGGATCCATCTGTGATGGCTCCTGCCTTGGAAGAGGCTCCAATCTCCATCAGAGCATCTAAGATTTACCAAAATGTGAAAATTAAAGACTTTGGAAGCATTCTTTCAAACCCAGATGGATTTTGCAATCAAAAGCAGCAATGCGTGGTTCAGATTTCAGATTTGAATGTGTCACCCTTACTGGAGAAAAATAAGTAACACTGAGTAACCAAAATTAAGGATATGATTAATAGGCGTTGGCTCCAGGTTTTTTTTGTT
>WEKY01009526.1:155705-231449 GCA_013390045.1 Picathartes gymnocephalus | reverse complement strand
TTCTTTGTTTCAGTGGGTTGGTTATCAGTCCTGATAACTGGTCACTTTTAGTGCTGTGGCTGGACATGTGCTGAACAAAATGGAGGAAATGTGGCCTTGGATGTGTTTTTGATGTGAATAGCTGTCGTACATGTAGATGTGTGCATGCCTCCTGCTTGATTCATGCTCACCAGGAAGGGGTCATTGGGCTGAGAGCTAATGAGCTGCCCTGGTAACTCATAAATTGCTGGGAAAATCCTGCAGTTCTGCCACATTAATAATCCTGCTATCCTGCTTTATGAGGCAATAAGCTGAGTCCCATGGGCCAAGTGCTTCACATCCCAATGAGAGAACTGTGCAGGTAAAGAACAAAGCCTGAGCACAGGAACAGCAGCTTTGGGGTGTCTGGTGCTGCTGGGAGACAAAACGGGGTCGAGGAGAGGAGGTCGAGGTGCTCTGGGTGATGGGGATGTGCTGACCTTTGCTTTCTCCCAGTGCTTGGGAAAGCAGCCTGGCTTTCTCTAAAATGTTGTCTTTAAATAAATGTTCATTCAAGTTGGACTAGAGGCAGGGTCTGTGTTGAACAAGGCAGCTCTGAGGTGGTTGCCCTTTTGATGATGATGAGGAAGGAGGCAAAAAAGCTGCACAAATTCTCTCCTGTCATCTGAAAGGGACTGTGCTCTGGTCCATTAGCTCCTGTGCAGTAAATCTATCAATGCCTCAGGCTGGATGAATGTAATGGTTCTTTTTGCTCTTAAAATTTATGAATTCGTGAATGTAGAAAATGTATTTTTATCACTGCAAAAGCGCTTTCTGTTGCTATAAAACTCAATTCCAAGACCTGCATAAAATAGAAATAGAGCAATTCCAGACTTCCAAGAAAAAATAAAAACCTTTTACATCCCTTTGAAACAGGGCAATGCAGGCAGGGTCTTGCTAGAGAAAGACAGACACAGAATGTGTAATGCAGACTTCTTTCTTCAAAAGTTGAAATAAAATTTCTGTTTACAAACAAATAAATGTTTTAGGCAATCTAGCTCTAGGGTTGTTCCACTGAATGTATAACGTCTGATAATGTTTGTTTAACTAGGCTTCTTGTATAATGCTGTGAAACAGAACTCACAGATATGTATATTTGAAATTCATGGCTATGTAAGTTTGACCTACCAAATAAATAATATATGATGATATGATATAATTCCATGTGGCTACTTTCATTGTCAAGATACTGAGTTCAGAGATAGTTTACGACATCTATTCAAGTCCTTTGTCTTATTTTCCTAAGTTAATAGAAGTTTGTCCAGGAATTTTTGTATCAAGCCTATGCTTTTCTTCCAGCTATAGAGTATTTTTAATAAAGCTATCCAGTCCTCATGTAATTAAAAAATTCATGAAGTGGGATTCATCTGACCAAGTGTAGACATATAAGTCATAGAGATTTATAGTGTAGACATTCCCATCTGAGAAAAATTCCTTTTACAGGTAATGTGGAGAGCAGCTGCTTTTGAGGCACAAATCAGCTCATCCTAAAGTAAGGGCCTGAAAGAGATGAAGTGCATATTTGAAGTGACAGTTCTCCTGTACTGACTGCAAAGGGGGCTCCTGGTGTTTAGCTGATATATTGTAATCTACATGTAGAGCCTCTACAGTGCAGATATTTACATCTACATCCCTGGAAGTGTCCAAGGCCAGGTTGGATTGGGCTTTGAGCAGCCTGGGATAGTGGAAAGTGTCCCTGCCCATGGTGGGGGTGAGTTGGAGCTAGATGAACTTTAAGGTCCTTTCGTACTCAAACCATTCTGTGATTCCATGGTTCTATGATCTGGTTAGATGCTTTCAATCACCATGTTTTTATGCAAATGTTTATTTTGGTCAAAATTATCATTGCCACGTAATGATAATACCAGTGTTTTCTCCTTACATTTATTGGTTTCCACTGCCAGTCTTTGACAGATGTCCAGCTCTTACAGATTTATCTAAGTAAGACAGTAAAATAATGTTTATTTAAATTCTTGAGCAATTACCTCTAGCCACAAGTGTTAATGCTGAAAAAGTTCTAAAATACCAGCTTGGTGTCTTGCACCTGAGCTCGAGGTTATATCAATCTCTACACTTGGGTTTGGAGAGGAATTTTCCTATTAATTGGTTTTGCATGAGATTGAGGTCCATTTTCTACATTTGATCGTTATTAATTCCCTAGATGTTTCCAGGAGCCAGGATAGGGTCAATATATTTGCTGACTTCTTTGACTGGCTGGTTGTTCCTCTTTTGGACTTTTGTTCTCAAGGTCTGATTTTTTTCTAAATTGTCAAGGACTGCAGTTGGTGGTATGGGAGAGGGGCCAGAATAGATTTTCACTGGTGATGTAATATTTGTTATCAGTTTCTGCAAGCAAATGGACTTGTTGAACCTGCTTCCAGACTTCTGCCCATTTCCATCCAGGTGAAGGAAAAGCAAAGAGCTTGTTTTCCTTTCAGAAACTTAGACCTCATGTTCAGAATTGGTCATACTACACAGAACCTATTAATAAAGCAGTGGCAGTGTAATTAAAGACCACACCATGATGGGTGACCAGATAACTCAAGGTTGAGGTTTTCTGACTTCTGAGGCTGTGATGTTATCATCTTTGATGATGACTTAACAATTTTTGTGGATGCAGTTTCCTGCATCTCAGAGAGAAGTAAGGAGGAAACCTATCAGTCAGTGAGACTCATAATATTTTTTCATGGCATGGATCTGTTGTACTTCGTGGATTACCTGAGGGTAAAGGCAAGATGCCATCTCTTGCTGGCCAGTGCTGAAGTGAGTGGGGCACATGCTTTATTAATGGGCTTGGAGGTACCTGCTCATAACAGGCCATAGCAGCTCTGCCATCCTGCACCAAGGAGGAACATGCTGCAGGGACAAAGAGCTGTTTCTCTTTAACATTAATGATTGCCCTGGGATGTAAAACATGACACAAACAGCCTCATTAGTTTTAAGATGAAGCTTGGTAAATCAGGTAGTTGAAAACTCTCACTGTGCTGCTCCTGTTTGTCTTTGCTTACTGTACAGCTCACTGTAGCTTGATGTGAATCAACCCAGGAGAGTCCAAACACGCCTGGCCCGGCTGGCCCAGACACTGCAACTCTTCATTACCAGGGCAGAACGAGCCTGTGGCTGACACAGATTAGGGTAAATAAATATTCTCTGAAAGCAGAGCTCTGCATCTCAGGTGGAGGAGGAACAGGTACTGCTGTCACCTCAAGGGAAAGGCTTGAAACCCCTTTAATTCCTGCAAAGAAGAAATGGAGGCTTGGAGATAAAAATCATTGCCTTGGGGATGGGAGGAAGGCAGATGGGGCTGGAGGAAACAGAGGGGGAGTTCAAAGGACACTTTTTATGATGATCCTAAGCAGAATGAGCTTAAGACAAGTGCTACCTTACAATTAGGCAAGGTTTTCAAGCCTGCTGCTGTGGTCCTTCAGCTCTAGGAGACATATAGAGCTTCTGCTATGGAAAGAATTCCACAAAGAGTTAGCTAAAGTACTCTGCAACCCCTGACTTCCACTGGTCTTAAGGTATCTGCACCTGAAACCTTTATTCCTTTTATCTCTCTGTTTTGTATTGTTTTCTTTTGTTTTGTTTTGTATTATTTTGTTTTGTATTGTTTCAGTTGGTAAGATCTATGGTCTAAAAGCTGCAGGGGAAGAGTGCAGGGAAGGGTGGTCAGTCTGTTGTACTGGAGTGGTGATAGGAAGGGGGCAGGTGGGACTTTTGTTTTTCATTCTGGCATTATTCATATATTTAATAAATTTAGAAATTTGAGAAATGTTTTATAATGGACCTGTAGTTTCTACTGTAATAACTGTAAAGATAAACTGTAATGTGACCAAGGTTTTATGGTGGCTGACACAATTTTGAGGTTACTAAACAGATTTTCACACTGAATTATTTCCTATGGCATAAATATGCCCAAGTCCTTGAGGCTTAGCTGCAATCTGCCATCTAGAGAGTGGATTTCAGGCCTAGGGTGGATCTGGAGGGTTCTGCCTGGCTGTCCTGAGACCTCCATGCTTGAATAGGAGGGGTACAGCCTCCAAATCACTCATGATCCATCCATGATTTCACCCCAGAAAAGCAGACCTACCTGAGAATGATTGTGCCAGATGACATCTGAATGTCATATGTCTAAAGGGAATCTTTCAGGAACTCTGAAGAGAGAGAAGTGGAGCGGAATTAAAGTTATATGGGTTATATATGTGGTGATTTTTTTTCCCTCTGTAAGCCTGCTGTCCAGACTTTCTATTCTTTGTCATATCGATACCCTTAATTATTTAAAAATTCTGACCATGAGTAAGTGGTAGATATTTATAATTTTAATACCACAGGTTATTTTTTTTACCTGGGAATCTTATTGAATAGCCTCATAAATAGGGTTACTATTGTGTCTCCATGCCTGTTAAGACCTGTGCAGATTTCAAATATAGTAATTAACAGTAATGTTGGCAGGTATGAGACTTCTTTACTGGTGAGGAGATTGGCAGCTAGTCTGCCAGCCCTTTTCAAGTAGGAGACTGCAGGCTGCAGCCAGAGGAATGTCTCAGCAATGAATGGCTGACCCTTGATTCAGTGATCACCCTAACTCCTCCTAATTGAGGTTAATGCCAGAAGCACTGACACCTTGATGCTCACTCATTAGTGCCTGGAGGCTACTGGAGATTGCTGACAGCTCGGTGAAACACCCATTAGATTAAATTTAAAGGCAACGTTTGACACCATGACCAATTAAGATATATTTGCATTAATAAATATTTGCCTTCCCTTTTTGAAAATGTATCAGGACAATGACATTTCCTTGCACCCTTTATGGAAGGATTCATGGCTGGAGCCCTCCTGCCAGCACGTGCACATTTCTCTGCTGTGCACCTGCCACTGCCCTGCTGGTTTCTAGCTCCTCTTTCTCCACTTTAATGCAAAACAAACAGGAAATCCTCTGGGAGTTGGAAAATAAAAAATTGGAAAATTTGTTCCTGACCATGAAAAGACAATTAGAAGACCAGGACAGAGGGAAGAAAAAAAATAGCAATTTTTTGAAAGTCACCAAAGATGCAAATATACGTGGCCTCTATGGTGGTGTCTCGGTACAGCTGAGGATCATGAGCTGTTGCTGTAATAGAAGATCAAAATAATAGGCACTCAGGGGTGTCTATAGCCCATTGATGAGAGCTACAAGGGCATAGGTACATTTTAGGGATATGGTTTACTGCTGAACTTGTCAGGGTTAACAGTTGAACTCAGTGACCTTAGAGCCTTTTCCAACCTAAATGATTCTATGATTCTATGATCAAATGTACAATTTAATTGATGGGAAGTGCACTAATGATTCTGTGAATGTTACCACAACTACAGGCCTCCGCAGAGATTGTTGTGCAATCTAATGCTAAGAAGCATTTCCTGCTATGGGTGATGTTACATAGGCAGGGCCAGCCAAAATTTGGGAGAAGGTGTTAGTCTCATTTTGGGTGTGGAGACAACATTTACACAGGGGTTTGTGTCATGGCAGCTGAACCCAAGAACTATCCACTCTCTTATTGATTTACATTCTGTGCTGGCTTTGTTAGATGAGTAGATACATGCTTTGTTCTCCAGGTGGAATTCTCACCATGGAGTATTTCCTGCCCAATCTTTGATTATATGAAATGAAAAGAAAACCGTAGATTATGGCAAGTTAATTTCTAATTTATTGCTATTTTGAACCTGAGGTGTGGCTCTCCATGCTCAAACCACTAGTCCTGTGTGGACTAGGCAGGGAGGAGGGTGCTGTGCCTTATATGATTTATGGGATTTATAACAGATGAATGATGAGCAACCTGGGTCTCTTTAGTGTCACTAAAAGCCATTTCACTTATTCCAGTTCAAGTTCTTGTTCGGGAGAGGCCAAATACTGGCAGGGTGTGGAGGCTGACATTTACTTGTCTTCTCACTACCTGTGAACAAAGCCAGCCCTATTTCATCCTTCAGTAGTATAAGAGAATTCCAGGGAATTACTCTGTCTCCTCACTTTCGACATTTTCTTGCATTTCTGCTTGATCTCTGAGGCCCAAGGCATGGATATTTTATCTTCTGTTTGTATGGAAGTTTTGGAATGGGCTTTCACAGTCTTGGTGTCTGGTCATGTCTGTGCTTAGAGATGGGGCTGCCAGTGAGGCATTTAAAAGTAGACATGTCCCAGAAGTTCCTTAGGTAATGTCCACTCAGCACAGATGACTTTTTGGGAGGCACCCCACCTTACAGTGGGGAGGAGATTGCCATGGAAGTCTTGTTCTTCAGGAATCTTTCCTTAGCATTCATCTGCCACTTGCATTGCCGACCTCCTTTTCAAGACCTCCATTTATTCAAAATATCAACACCCCAACAGCTAATGCCCCTTCAGACAGACACTTCAAATACTGTTGACAGTGGCTACTTTTCATGTCCTGTTTTGGTCACTGTTTAGCTAAGTCATTCATGTTCAGCTCCTTTAATCTTTCCTCATAAATCAACCTGCCCAGCCACTCAATTGTCTTTTTGTTGCCCTTTTTCACAATTACCTGTATCTTTTAACAAACATTGAGCAGGCTTATGATTATTTTCTCCCTGGGGGCCAGCAGAGACTTAGAATCTCTTTGCTATGTATTAGCCATGACTGTTTCAGCATTGGGCAGGAGCAGCACCATGATCCAGGAAGAAAAGCTAATTCAGTCCCAAATATCCTGCTGCTCAGTGTTTCACTTATTATCCCTCATTTAGGTGAACTGAGCCAAATAATGTAAGGATTTCTGAATGTCAGAGTGGGAAAGCATTTCTGTATGGGGAAAACAGGGTCATGGGGAACAGTATCAGGATTCTCCTTTGCTGGCTGGTTGTGTTTCCAGCTTTACTGACACACAGGCCTGGGGTCTTAAGGATGACTGATACTGCATAATATAAACTATGAAGCAAATCCTATTAGATCCCTTCCAAAGATATTTAACTGAATTCCTAACCCATGAGCCCACCCTGGGCCATCTCTTATCTTTGAGTCATCTCACAGCTGCCTGCAAAGACTCTGGAGGCTGGTTAATCCCAGCAGATGGACCTTGGTGTCAGTGCCTCAAGGGGAAGGAGCAAGGGAGGGAGGGCAGAGTCTTGGACGTCTCTTTGTTAATGGGTGTCACTCCATTTCGATTCAAGCCAAAGCCTCAGGGAGAGGCAGAGTATTGGTATTCGGCTCCATCTGGAGTCCAACCAACCTGTTTTGGGTCAAAAGTTGCCCGAGCCTGGATCCTCATATCTTGCAGGGACCCAAGGACTACATAACAAACACCAACCTGTAAATGGGGATTGCACTATTTACTCCCTGCATCACATGTATTTGCTTCAAGCTTTGATGAAATTCCTGAAGTATTTTCTTTAGAAGAAAAAAAATGCCTCTTGGAATGGTCGAGAAATGCCTTTTTAAAAAGGGTCCATGAAAAATGAGAAAGAAAATAACAACTTACAAAAGGGTAACCCCCTACAACATCTCTTCCCCAGGCATGGTAGTCAGCATGGCCCACTGGCGGGCACTGGCCTAAGGGCAGGAGGTTTTCTGCTTAACCCTGATCAATCATCAGCTCTTTGGGCAGTCACTGGGCTTCCTCCTGCCTGGTGTGGTTTGACCCTGGGGCTGTTTGCTCAGCATCTGGCAGGAGAGAGCAGCAGCCTCCCCACCTCCCTGGGGTTTTAGTTTATGCATCGGGTGCAGACATGATCACACAGATGTGAGCACTCTCTGCTTTCAGTGCCTACAGTTGCTGTTGAACTTTATTGACGTGAAGCTTCTGAATGATCAGGTGTTAAGCTCCTTCCTGACATGTCCATTGCTGTTACGATAATTCACTCAGTCATGAATTCAGTGACTCTCTCACATTTATCTTACCTTTTCTTGTTGTTGTTTCTTATTGCTATAATTCTTATTACTATGAAAAATAACTATTAATCAATTCTCTTCCTCTCTACTTTTTCCCCCAGTGAAAAAAATCAAATCATTAGGGATATAGCTCAGGATTACATACTTACACGTGTTTTTTAACGTGCTGCATATTGATCAAAGGGTCTGACGTCTGCTGCGTGAAGGCTGTACCTGATTCCCACAGAGAGGAAAGGCAAATTTTCTCCTCTGTGCTATTAGAGATGATCAAAACCTTCTGCAGATGCCTTGGGTATCAGTGAAGAATGAAGTATAGGATGATGGTGCAATGTTGGGGCTCTCTTTTGGGAGGATTGAGCCACCTAGTAAATTGGAGTTGGAACACGTGTAATGTAAAATTTCTGTCAGATATTTCTTAACTTGTTACAGTACTAACAAACAAGTGGATTTTCTTTCCTTCCTCACCTCATAATTCTTTGTCCTTTAAGTTGTGCTGAATTAATTATGAGGGTACCTCTGACAGTACAGAAAATTAAATAGGGTAGGCAGATACTGGTTTGTACTTTCTGTTTTTCTTTCTTTCCTGTTCCCATTCAGTGTTGTCAG
This sequence comes from Picathartes gymnocephalus, assembly GCA_013390045.1. Lineage (NCBI taxonomy): Eukaryota > Metazoa > Chordata > Aves > Passeriformes > Picathartidae > Picathartes > Picathartes gymnocephalus. The sequence goes on along the minus strand of WEKY01009526.1, from coordinate 222,952 downwards.
GGTAGTGATTTTCTCTTAAGCAAAACTTAGGCATATGCATATGTTTGCATTTAATTTCCAGATGGGGAGGCAGGCCTCTAATAACAGTGTGAGCTGCTGCTTTATGGATCTGGCTGCCTGACTGATTTACCTTCCTTTTGCAGCTGGCCAAGAAACTGAGCCCCACACCCGTGCTGCTGACACACTCAGGCCTGAGCCAGGCTTTTCGACTCTCAAGCCAGAATGGTGCAAAAATTTATTTACCTGTCCCAGGCTGGGGAAAGGTTCACCAGCTCTTTACATACGTGGGGCTCTTGAACCCCGGATCATACAAACTGCTTTACTTTCTGGCATGACTGCTCTTCGTAAATGTGTTTCCTGAAGTCTTGGGCAGATTTTATTCAAGGAAATGTATTTAACCATTAACACTGACATATTGGTTATGACAAAAATATTTTCCTATGTAGAGGGACTTGTAATGATCCCTCTTTCACTGTAAGTGCTCCTCTGCAGACTTCCTGAAGGGATTTTTTTCTCTGTGTCTCGGGGGTCTCATCCTGGCTTGGAGAGTTGTGCTTTCCTGAGGGACCTTACTTAGCAAGCTGTAGGTCTCAGTGTAGCTGGGTCCAGCCCACTTTGAAGTTCAAGACTAAAGGTTTGGACGAGCAACCTGGAGTATAAGTAGAAGGTTGGAGTACTGAGTGCACAAACATATTGATCTGAATAGGAATGCATTTGCAAATAGGTGTGTTATTAAACATGCTCTAATGCTGACCAGATGTAGCTGTCTACAGCATAATCAGCTACATATGGACTAGATACCTTGGCCTCCCTTTGTAGTCAGCATATGAAAAGAAAAAAGAATTTCTAGGTTGCAGTTCATCTCATTTTCAAGTAGGTATCTCAGGTACCCCTTAGAAGTGCTTGTTTCTCTCTTTCATTTTCAAAGGAACCTGTGGTGGCTGGACCAAAAGTGAATTTCTGCATTGTTGACGTCTGAAGTTAGGCAAGATAGTTCTTTCCTTGAGTATGTTTTCTAGAAAATTATCTATTTTCAATAACTATTTCCAAGTACTTTCCTAAGTCTTCAAACCTCATGATGTCTAAATTAACTTCAAGCACAATGTTGATTACAATTTTACTAAATTGCTTCAAATAATTTCTTTTTTAAAAAAACATATTAGTCTTTGACAGTTTCACATCTTATTACCAGAAAAGTAGAAAATTAGTACAGAGATAAATAATATCTGCTTTGTGTAAATAACATCTCTTCCGAAGAGTTCTTTAGCCTTCAGTGGGTTTTGCAGGATAGGATTCAGGTTTTGATTCTGATTCTGAATGTAACTGTACAGAGTTTTCACAGCTCTTGCTGTAGCCAAGGAAATTTTTTTTGTACTGACTAGATGTGTAGAGCTCAGTAGCCCATATATACACATAAAGTGATATTTTAGACAATTTGGTTTATTTATAGATCCTGCCTAATATTTGCACAATCTGTCTTTGATGTTTCAGCCTAGGACCTTTCAAAAGCACTCAATAGTCATATTTAACTGGATCATGGATGTTTGACCAGCTGAATTATTCTTGGGCCAGTGCTGACAATAATGGGATCTCACACACAGAATGCCCATGTGGACAGTTACATATTGATTTCCCAGCTTCTTGATGCAGTGCAAAGATGAAACCTTGGGAAGGGTTTATCATTTTCTGAGGGATTCAGTGGTCTTAATATAGTTTCCTTGCTCTGGCAGCTGTCCCTGTGAAGGACAGCAAGAATGCAGGAGAGAGGCATGTTGCTATTTATTTCTTGTAAACACCCATCTTTGAAAACAACAGATCCCAAAAATGGACATGGCAATGATGTCCTTCTTACAACACAGAAAAGCAAAGAACCTCTTCTCTGTTTTGAGATATCAAAGGAATCCATGGCCTTCTGGAGTGCATTTCCTTTTCCCAGTTAGCGGAAAAAGAAAACCTTTCCCAATATTTTGTTTCAGTGGAAGCTTACCCAACTCAGAAGCAGAAGTTTGCTGTTATTGAAATCACAACAATTCTCAACCAAAAATGCCTTGAACCAACACAAGAATAACAGCTTGTCCCACAGTCAAAGCTCCTGGTGGTGTTTATGCACTGTATCAGGCAGAATGCTCCTGCAGATGCAGTTTCACAAGCTCTGTGGTGGTGTTTGTCCCCATGGAAGCAGGTGAGGTGACACCAGCAGATCCATGAGCACCTCCACAACCCTCCTGCTTCCTGGCTGCCCAGCCATCCTGTGTGCCCAGCTCTGCAGGGGAGGCTCTGCCTGGTTTGAAGGACATGCTGCAGCCAAGCCTGCAAGGAGCTGCTTGCTTGGACAACCTGTGCCACCTGAAGAAGGTACCAGTGAAGTGAACAGCTCCAGTAACACAGGGAAACTCTCCACTCTAAGCAGAGTGTTTAGTGCATGCAGCTTCCGACTAGACCCTGTGGTTTGTGAGGCTCTACAGGAACAACCCAGCCCTGATCTTGGCAAAACCAACACAGCCGAATTAGAGCCTTTTCCAGCTGACTCCAGACCCACCAGCACTATCAGCCAGTCTTGCAGCACGCCGTGCTTGGCCACTCCGCTGTCCCTGCCCCATGGAGGTGTCCTGGAAGTTACTGGTGTTGGTTTGGTGCCTGCTGGTGGGAAATCCCTGTGCCAGGGTGAGTCCCCCAGCTTGCAGCTCCCGATATCTTCTGTGCACTTGGCGTCTCCCAGGCAGCAGAGGGGGCAGGGGATGAGTCTGAATACATCAAGGAGGCAGCTGTGACCTGCCAGGCACCCCTTATACTGGGCATTTATACTGGGTCTGGAGATTTAACTGTGTTTTGAGAGAGTCCCCAAGGGCTACACTTGTACAATAAAAATGTTCCCTGGCCCTAAGGACAAGGGGCAAGACATGGCTCACATCTGAATAGAGGAACTCTCTATAATCAAAGTAGCTGCAGTGAAAAGTCCCTGGCTGTGCTTTCCCCTGGGCCATGCCAGGGTAGAGAACGGACCAAAATATCTCTGGAAATTTTATTAGTTACCACCTGTGTACAACTCCAAGCCAGTGTTGAGCCCTTTAGTTTATTAATATAGATATATCCTGGATTTGAAGTTCAGATCAAGGAGTTTTATTGATCATTATTCTTCCAGTCCCTCTTTGTTTATTCTTCAGTCTTTCTGGCATAAAAGGCTACAGCATTCATGAGCCTGGCATGCTGAAAATCATCCCTGCTCCAGATCAACACAGCTGTACTGTCAGAAAGGGCTATGGGGGCTGCAAAAAAACATAGGGGAAGTATTGAGACTGTCTGGGTCCTGTGAGTTGGAGGGCTAGTCTGGCATTGGCCAGGGAATGGCCAGTGAACCCTGAACTTGGCTCCCATCATAGTGAGAGAGCAAGAGAGGAACAGAGGAGAGGGCTGTGCCCTGCCACTGCAGGGGAAGCTGCCCCATTTTTTGGTCTCAGGCTGTTCTCAAATATTTTTGTCCAGTTCTTTTTCTTGTTTTTGTTGCCATAAGGTTGGCAAAGCAAAACCAGCTAATGCCAGTTGTTCCATCCAGCCATAGGACACGGCCACTTGGCTGCTCAAGTTTCCTCTTCTGCTTTTGCTGCTCTCCCTCTCTGAGAGAGGAGCAGCTGTTCCATGTAGCTCTGACTGGGACATTCAGAGCAGAAGGATGTCTCTTCTCTCATACTAATGACCTTGTCCGTGATTTCTCAGCCTACTTGGAAGGAAAAGAGATAGGACAACATCTATCATGATTTAGATTGATGGTGGACACCAAACTGGGCTAATTTGAAAAGTTTGAAAAATACAGACCTGTGTTTCTTTTGGACATGTACATTCTAGTAGCATTTAATTGATTTCTTTAATTACCCCTCCAAATCTTTATTAAATATTCACAGGTGAGTCTGAACTCTGGTTTGCTTTAAAGGTTCTTGGGATCAGACCCTATAGCCAAGAGAAGCTGGAAAATGTCAAGTCATTAAGAATGACTCTGAAAGGGGCTTTGGGATCAGAAATATGGAGATATTGAAGTAACCTTTCTAGTCAAGGTTTGAATCCCTTCTTAGATAACAGCTATTGCAGGGAGAAAGTCCAAACTCCCTAAACAAAGGGGGCAGAGCAAGTCAGTAAGAGATGATGTCTTGTGCAAGTGGCTCCTAGGATCTGCTGCAAAACACTTTCCGTGGAGTCAACAGGTTTTGAGTCAGGTCTCAGGTGACTCTGTTCTGCAATAAACATAGAAGGATAGCAGTAATTGCAGACCATGGTGTTCATTTTGGTCACTATGATATTATTATAACAGATTCCCAATCCACAAACACACCCTTTCCTTTGCTAGCCCAGCAGCTCTTATGAACCAAACATGCTGTTGAAAGAGGGTTCCAGATAATGTGGTTTTCCTGAGCCTTTCAAACCTGTTATAAAACCAGAGGAGATGCAGTAATCATCATTATTAGTAAGCAGACCTGGAGCCTGAATCTGCTGTGAGTATAAACAGCCTGTGTTCGTGTGCATCCTCCCTGCCTTTGGTGATGAGTGTTTCACTGTGAGATTAGGGGTTGAAGGCTCTGAGATAATGACTTCAGCTGTGTGCCTCTTAGCACTGTAAAGCCCATAGAATATCAGAAAATTTATTGCTGTGACTTAGTTGCAAACTCCCTGAAGTGGACAAAGGTTGTGGACCTCATGATAAATAGCACATGCTAATATTAACAAATGATAGTGCAGACCACAGAAAAGTGGGAATAGAGGAAAATATATTCCCAAGGGCTGACAAGTAGTGCAAAGAGCCAAGAAATAGTTTATAGTGGGAGGGAATCTCCCCAGCTTCCCTCCTCCATGCGTAAGTCACTGCGTTACGGATGCATTGCACAGGGCCCAGCACTGATGCCTCCAGCACCAAAGTTACTCCTGGCAGGAGTTCAGAACATACAAACTCACAAAACCCTGCAGGCAGAGCAGACCTGATGTTTTCCAGCCCCAGCTGGAAGGGGTAGAGCCTATATTTGAAGCAGATGAAAGGGCTTGTTACTAAAGCGTAACTGGTTGTTTACAGGGCTTCTCTGATGTGTCTGTGCCATCTGCTCCATGCACAGGGCAGGTATCTTACCAGACCACTTCCCTGTCATCCCTTCCTAGTTAGCCCCTTTCCAGAGAGTTAAAAATCCTCTGTCTTCTTTCACCCAACCAACGAGGACATATTTGTGCTAGAAATCTTCCTCTGCCTGGGAAATGCCCTCCTGGAAGAGTGACATTCCCTGACTATAAAGAGAAATGTGTCATTGCAGGGGGTGAGGCACATACAACATGAGGCCAGAGGGTGGTGGGTGAGCCCTTCTGGGATCAGGATCCCTTGGTGAGGTATTGTACACTCATGTGCACAGACAGCACTGCTCTGGTGAGTGCTGTGCCAAATTATGTCAGTCCTTGAGGTAGGAGGTTTGTACAGCTGGTAAGGGGTTGGGGTAAGCCGGGGGCTGGGTGACCTACAGCCCCTTTTCCTTTTCAGGGCCTTTAAAAGAGGCAGCTGGAAGGTGGATGATGCCAACCAGCTGTGCCTGCCACTTCCAGTCTGGGATAGGGAAGGGGATGGGCATGGTGAATTCCTGGTGAATGAGTAGAAAGGGAGGAGAAGGAGGAATGAGAGGGGCAAGTCACAGTCTTGAGACATGACAGGTCTACAGAGGATGAGGCAGCTTCCCCTTGATGTCTGTGGGAAATGTGGGTCATTAGAGGGTGATGGATGCCTTAGCAGAGCTGCCTGTCCTGTGGTGATGGAAAATGTCCACCTCATGCAGCACCACTGTGCTTAGTCCACAGCTCAAATGAAGAGACTCAGAGGGAGAGGGTGGCAATGCCTAAGGGCTTTAAATGTTACTTTGGGGTAGAAGGTGAAAAATGATGCAGGTAAACAACTGATTGTGAGAGGTAAGGCTTTGATTGCAATTGAATTTGATTTTTCCTTCATTTGTGGGAAATACACACTGTCAGTAATCAGACATACAGTCGTGACACTTCTGGGGGTCAAGAATTAGAACTGCAGCCTTGGGCTCATAAGGTGAGAATTAAAGTTTCCTGTGTGATTATATGGAAACTGTAGTAAAACACACATAAAACCGAATTGTGGGTCATGCGTTTCAGATGCTGGAAAGGGAGAAATGATGGATAGCCTGTGGCAAAATCCAGTGTACGTATGTGTGGCTGCAAAAGATCAGAAGAAGGCATAAGCATCTGATTTAGAACACTTGTAGCGCAGAGGCAGATTCGTAGCATATGTTGAGAGCTTATAGGGAGCAGACCATGCAATATGTGATACCTCACGTGGAGAGCCAGCTCTGGAAACTTCCTTCTCCTAGGAAAAAGATCATGGAGCAACATTTATTTTTAAGAGGCACCCTCATGTTTTATATATTTGTGCTTTCTGTCATGATATTTGATGGCATTGCATTTTGTCACTTGGAGACACGCTGCTTGGGAAGGCAGGCTTGGAGGGTACCTGTGTTCTGCTCAAACCCCTTTGCCGTGGCAGCATGCCATACTAGTCCCTTTATTTGGCCATTTTGTGTTCTGAGAGCAAACTGTGTGTAGTTGGGTTGAACTAAGGAAGTATATCCTGGGAGAGGTGCACTGGAGGAGGACACCATGCTTTAACAGACCCAAGGAGCAGATCACTGAGATGCTCACAAACAGCAGCTCCAATCCTTCCTCCTGAGTTCAAAAAGAACTTAACACGAAAACTGTACACTTCCAAACCTCTGTGTGCTCAAATCAAAGCAGCAATGCCCTAATTAAATCCACTTCTAACCCTGATTCCTTATACATAGCACAGGGGAGCTGGCTGTCCTGCCTGTGCCCTCCCTCTGCTCTCCCTCACAGCCCTTTTTACGAGCAGACTGGAACATTGTGCATTCACCTCTGGCTGTGGGCGAGCAGGAGCCTGGGATAGTGTCCTGCCTCTTGCTGGAGTGGAGGTGACTGGTGGAGGCGCATCTCTACCAGCCAAAAATCTCTCATCTGTGGTGATACAGATCCTTCTGTCAACATCTCCTTCACGCTGGATGAAATATCATGTGTTTGAGGCCAGGGGGAGCAACCTTCTTCCTTCAGATCCATTTACCAGTGAGTAGGGGCTGCTTCCAGGTATTGAACAGGCAGCCAAGGCCTCTTACTGCTCTCTGCTGACACCATCACTCAGCATCCTCCTGCAGCATAACTGGGGGGAGTGGGGGGCCCTCTGGCTACTTTCCAGCCACCAGTAGTTGCATGTTCCCCTCCAGAGAAGGGGCTCTGGTCCCAGGGAGATGGCCCTGATGCAATGGCATTTGGAAAGACCTGCAGCAAAGCAGCAGAACTGGGAGGAAGCGATCATTGCTGGGATAAGAATGGTGGAAAAGACTCAAGGAAGGGAAATGGCAATGAGAGACATGATTGGCAATGGAAGAGAAGTGGGAGTGATGGAAAAGGAATGAAAGAGAAAACTCTGAGACGAGCAGTTCAATCACTTTGTAGATAATACAGGATACTTGAGCCAGGATTTCAATTTTTCTTTTTTCTTTTTTTTTTTATATGCCAGCTCTGATCTGAGTTACTGCAGAAGAATTGTTTTATTGTTTTGTGCCTGACTTTCCCCATTTATGAACCAGATAATGGCCATTAGCAAACCTATAGCAGGTGGGGCATCTTCAGATCCACGCCTGGAAGTGTTGACACTTGAGCATTATAGATAGACATGTGGAGACAGGCTGCCTCTGTGAATACTTCTGCAAAAATCTTCTTGAGCCTCTTTAAATTTGGCAGCTCCTAGAGTACATGCACCAAACCTGAAGCACCTTCACAGGGTCTGACACTGGTACTTATGCCCTTAACTGTTCTGCCAGCTCATGACAGGTTTTGCAATGTCTGGTGTCATGAGGGGAGGGAGCAGCCGAGCTCTGGGCGCATCCTTAAGGACCACCTATAGGATTTGTCTGCAGCTCCAAATGTGCAAGTGAGGTCTCTGTCTGAACCAGTCCTGGAGGCCTGGACAGACCTGGGTGACCTTAGACAGGTCAATTATTCCCTCTTTTTTTCATCTCTGCATTTAAAAAATGAAATATGAGATTACTTTGCAGAGGAGTGATGAAGGTAAGTCAGGTAAAGAGTAGGATGTGATGAGGTGTATTGCGAGTCCATGAAAGTGCTCAGATAAAAGTTCTCCATTAAGCCAGACGCTGTTATCTGCCATTCATCTCTCATTCACCTCACTGCACTCCACCCTCGGTCACTGATCATTAACATCACTCAGAGGCTTGAAGGGACTTCAACAAATTATCTGAGATGTGCTGCTTCTCATTTCAATAGGTCTTAGGCAGTGCAACAGAACAAAGTAATGCAGTGTCAGAATGCTGATAGCAAGTGAGTCACAGATGCTGATACCAAAAGACTTATTTAGTCCATTTTGATCTTTTTTGTCTTGCATTTCTCATGTCATTAAACAATCGTTGCTGGACTCCACAACTGTGTCTCTCTGAGATCCTTCCTTAGGACCCACAGCCCAAGCCTGAAGCTCCCTAAAGAATGGCCATTTTGAAGATCTTCACCATGTCTTCGGCTTTGTTCATGTCTCTTTTCAGAACCTGAGTAAGCGATGAGGTTTAAGTGGCACCCTCATGCCACATGATAGAAGTGTTACAGATACAGTTGTGACTGTTGTATTTGATGTAGGCTGCTGCTTGTGCCTCACTGGCCTGTGTGTGCAGCAGATATGTGGAACTGGTGGGACACAGCAGGGAGCCAGGGATATTCAATAGTCTGGTGTTCAGTTACTTGAAAGTTTCACATCTTCTGCACCAAGGCAGTATTTGGGCTTTATTTTCTCCCCACTTTTTTGGGAACTGCCCAGGCCAGTTACTTTTGCCAGTCTGAGTCACACGGCAGCTGGAACAAGCTTCTCTCTTCACTAGTTTTTGGAAATATTTGTGCTTTGAAAGGGTAGGGCCCATGTAGAGGACACTTCATTTTCTCCAATTTACATCATTTTGCTGCTCAGATGTTTGGTTGTTTTTTGGGGTGTGTATGTTTCCAAACTTCCAGAACTCTGTTGAAACAGCTATTTCATAACTGCTGAGGGAAATTTGCATTTATGTTTAGTGGAATTGCACAAAGAAATAAAGAGTTCTTCCTTCATGACCATGATCTCCCTCACCTTTAAATCACAAAAAGTTGATGATTCAGATATGAAGCTGTTCCAGAATCCTGTTCTTGTACTGGGGTGACCCCATATCCATGGTGGAAAAAGAGTTCTGATCTGTGGAAAGGGTGTCTGTAGGCACTACAGACAGAAACTTTTCCACATGCCAATATACCTTACTGCACTTCCTGTGGGTCAGCTGACTTTCACCAAGTTGGGAAACATCCACAGAGCACCGTGAGTGGAAGTGACATATTTACCTCGCCTTGTCTCTTTTCATCCCATTTTAGACCTCAAACTGTCTAACAGCATTAGGAGGCCCCACAGAATGAGAACTTGAAGTCAGTACTGCTGGATTTACTGAATCTCTGTGCTATCTCCTGACACTAACATTAACTGAATACATCAGCAATGGGGCAGGATACAACCTCTGTGAGATGAATTTTAGGGATATGGGAAAGAGGAAAATCTTAGAAATGAAGCTTGGAAAACCAAATCTGCCTGCTGTGTTTGTCTTGCAATTAGTCAAGGAGCTGGCTCACATAGTTGGCTCTGAAAACCAAAAGAATCAAATGAGAACCAGAGGACAGAGGAAAATATGTTGTATTGATCTTTACAAATGAGCAGCAGTCATTAAAAGAGTTAGTAACTATACAATAAATTTGGCCTCCATGTCTAGTGAAGGAGTCTAAATAAGGAAGGAAGAAGAATTTGCTGTGCCATGCATTCTCATGGAGCCATATGTATATTAGCTAACCCTCAGGAGAGGCGCCAAAATGGAATGCAAATGATGGAAAAAGGAAGGGGTGAATTTTGTCGTCATGGAATACTGGAGAAAAGACTAAACGAAGTAAATCTGTAAGCAGTTACAGCAAACCTCATCCCTGGTGAAGAAGAGTTTATTGAGTTTTCTAGGTGACTCAGAGCACACTTTAGTTGTTAGTTTGATTCCTTTGGTGGCACGCAGGAAGTATGCAGACCCTCTACACATGTTGACTTCAACATTGAAAAGGAACATGGGTGACACACACATAGATTTGTAAGAACGAAATCCAGACGAAACTTAATCACTCAGTTTGATCCAACTGCAGGCCAAGTAGATGAAAAGAATATGGTCATTTAATCTCTGTAAATAAGATGTCTATTCATGTACTGAGGCAATTTATATATTGTTTCACGAAGACTGAGCTGAAAATTTAATTTAAATTGACTATAGATGAAGATTATAAAGCAGACTGAAAACAGGCTGGAGGCACCAGAAACAAATAGTGATGAATAAATGCCAAGACTTGGTGGAAGATACCTCAGGGGAACAGAAGGGAACAATGTTAGACTGTTTTTGTTTAAGATCCTTATTAATGGTTTGGAAGGAGGATTGGCTATGGTAGCTCATTGTGGGATGGTGCTCATCTCGGGAGAGATCATGCTTTCCAAATTGGTAGTACTAATAACTTTTGATCTGGCAAACTTTTGATGAATCAAAATCACAGCAAATGGTGCCACAAAGTTCAGTCTAGGGACCTTACCCAGAGTCCCAGTGAATGTACCTGTCTATAGATGCTTTCTATAGAAATCTCAGTCCATGTGGTTCACCCTTTAGGGCAAACCAATTCTCTTAGCTTCCATTAGGATTCAGCCTCTCCCACTTATTTATCTAATGTTTGTCTGACTTTACCTACACTGGGTTCTCCGCACCAGAGCCTCCTGGCTGACCCCATGGCCATGCTGTTTCCTTGTCCTGGTATTTGAACACGAACTGTGATTCCAGCAAGCATCTTGATACTACTAATTATTTCAGATTGGGGGCTGTAGGATGTCTGTTTCCTTACTAAATTTACTGTTCTCCAGCCTGTGTCCAGAGGCCTGGGAATTACTCAATGAAAGCTGAACTTCAGAACTGTCCTTTGGGGAATATTACCACTTCTTTGAGATGGAGATTCAGTCCCTGATTCAGACCAGACTACCAGGTCACCATTACCTCTGATTTTCGGTGTTCAGCTGCCCTGCTGAGGGGAGAAGGGCAGGGTGGTGCTGAGAGAAGGGATGGGCACTGCAGCTGGCCTTGCTCTGCACATCTGGGCAAAGGAGCTGGACAGGTAACCCTGTTCCATATCTGTAAAGAAGTGGAATTGGAAGTATGCTGGAAAGAAATGCAGGAAGGGAGTTAAAGGGACTGCAGAGCAATTTTTCCATCATGTTGCAATGCATTGGTTATCACTGTCCAGAAGTAGCTGTAAGGTTCAGTTATTATTCATTCATAAGACATTGCTGTGATGCCCCAGCAGTCCTACAGCCTCGTGTGTGTCTCCTGCAGGGCTCAGGAAGAAATGCAGCGAGGTTGTCTGTGCTGGACCAGTTCTGCAAGGGTGGTTCATATTCCATGTTATGAACTCCCTGGGGCAGGGAATGTCCTAACAGGTTTCATTTACAGAGACACACTGGCCAGGCAGGGGGTATAGCTCAGTGGTACAGCATTTGACTGCAGATCAAGAGGTCCCTGGTTCAACTCCAGGTGCCCCCTCAGCCACTGCTTTTTAGATCAGGTGTTAGAAAAACAATTCTTCCCTGTGAGGGTGGTGGGGCCCTGGCACAGGTTGCCCAGAGAAGCTCCGGCTGCCCCATCCCTGCAAGCGTTCAAAGCCATGGGGTTCTGAGCAACCTGCTCTAGTGGAAGGTGTCCCTGCACATGGCAGGGCGTTGGAATGAGAGGATCTTTAAAGTCTCTTTCAACCCAACCCATTTTATGATTTTATGATTTTTTGTGGTTTTAAGGAAACACACCCAGTGCTTAGACACTGAGTAGCAGGGTTGAGATTATGAAGCAAATTAATGCATGAGCAACCAGAGGGACAAATCACGGTCAAAAAGCAAGTGAAGATGGAGAGAAGGAGTGAGTGTGAACCTCAGGAGCACATTTATTTAATCCCCTGCAAGAATCTGCTCTCTGTACTCTTCTGGTTTGGGTACAGATACTGCAAACTGTGGCAGTCTGAGGATCAAAAAAGCCAAATTTCTTTCTTCTTCTCCAGTGCTTGGCTGAAGGAAACATTCCTCACATATTCCTGTGCTTATGTGAGCATTGGTTTGGGTCTTGAGTGGGAGGGATGACTAAGAACTAAGAATTAATTGCTTGATTCATTCTCTGATTATTCTTTACAAGTATTAGAAAAGGTGTTATTATCTGCTGAAAAATCATTATTTTACTTGTGCTTTGATGAGAACAGAAAACAAGGGAATCAGTTACTCAATGTGGTCCATTAGTAAGGTATTAAAGACAAATGCAGAATCCCATGAAACTTTTCCCCAAAGATGACATTTATTAGGTTGTAAAATAGCCTCCCACAGAAGCATTTGAAGCTCTGTCACTTAACTGATAAGGCCAAGACGCCATAAGACCTCCCTAAATTAATTGCTGTTTGAACTGGAGTGAAACTTAAAAAAAGTTGGTTTGAAGATTCCCAGTGATCGTAAGTATCCCACAACCCCTGCAAAATTGGCAAAGAAACTGGATTTATATCTGTTCTGAATGGCTAGATTTAACTTCAACCTATTGGCCATTACGAGATCTTTTAAGGTTGAAGAAACTTTCTTAGCTAATTCCGGTTCTCTCTTTGAATACTTATAGTCTGTGATTAAGAAACCTCTCAGCCTTTTCTTTGTAAAATTAGAGAGGTAAATCTTCTCATGTCTTTCTCTAGAATGAAGTTTCCCAATTCTTTATTCATTCTTGTGTCTTTTCCCTCAATTACTTTTAGTTCCTTAGTACCTTCAGCCCCTAAAATAGGCTCTGTATACCAGCAGTAGTTGCACCAAGGCCAGGTTGGGTTGTTACATAATTTCTTTGCTTCTTCTACTTGATTTTACATCTCTAGTACATGTATTATGCTGCTGAAGATGTCTATGTTTAACCACTCAGATTCTATCACTTTCTAGGCTTTTTTCAGTTTGCTTCTGGCCTCCTTTCTCGTGCCTGAGAAGCAAGTTTTCCACTGTTTAATCTTACATTCGGGACTTCACTGAAATTCATACTGTTGGCTTGCGTGCAGGTTACTGAATTCCTCTTGGGATTGTTTTGCTTTATTGTCCTTTGTATTTCATGCTGCTTCCCAAAATTCCACAAACTTATTAAATAATAGTTTAACCTTTTCTTCCGTGTCAGCAGTAAAAACATTAAATAGCAACTGGCAAGCCAGCATCTATAGGGGGCTGAAAGTTCACTTGCTGAGTGAACATTTGCCAGTTAGTATTTAATTTGGAAAGGTATCAGCTGATCTCCAATTAATCTACACTCTACTATGTTTATTTTAAACCAGCCAAGTATATTACTCAATAATTCAAACTTGGTGCTCTTCAAGAGCCCATTACCTCAGCACTATTATTTTTATCAACCTTGTTTAATGCAAGACCAGATTAATTAATGACTCCTTTTCCATTACATGTTGTTAATGTATATTTAATTATTTATTTGTTGAGCTCTGTTACAGATGTTCTGTGATTTTGTCCGTGATTGATGTGCTGCAGACAGGTCCATGATGATCGGCCTAATTACCCCTTTCTAAAGTGTGTGGTGTACGGGGAGCATCCACTTATTTACCTCCTCCTAAAATATTCCTGAAGTTTCAGGAAAGCATTGCGTTGCAGTGAATTGGACACACACGTAAGAAGCAGCTACTGGATTTCACCAAGGGCTTTTAATTTTTAATACTATTCTAAATGTGTCTGTTGGTTTTTATTATTGTATCATGCTCCCTTTGGAGTAGCTGTTTGTGTACAGAATCTCTTGGGGTATGAGCTTGAGAAAAGAGACAGGAGGAATCTTTGGAAGATCACCTGACCTGGTCTGAACCCAGCTATGTTATTTTCCATTCTTTTCCTGCACCCATCAGATGAGCATGGGAACATCTTCTGGTAGTGCATTAGGCAAAATGATCATACATCTTTCAACTATTGTTTTTATAACCTCTCCTCTGGGGAAGAGTGTTTGAAGTGCAGCATATTATTTTCTTAGGATTTTAAGGCAGTTTGACTTTTGTGAAATGTGTATCCTCTTACATATTTTAGAATCACAGCATCATTAAGGTTGGAAAAGACCTTTCAGATCACTGACTCCAACCATTAATCCAGTACTGCCAAACTCCCCACTAAACCATGTCCCTCAAAGCCACATCTACACATCTAAATATCTCCAGGGATGGAGACTCCACCACTGCCCTGGGCAGCCTCTTCCAGTGCTTGACAACCCTTTCAGTGAAGACATTTTTCCTTATATCCAATTTAAACCTCCACTGGTGCACCTTGGAGCCATTTCCTCTTGTCCTATCACTTGTTACCTGGGAGAAGAGACTCATCCCCAGCTTGCTACAACCTCCTTGCAAGTACCTGTGCCTTTTCCTCATTCTTTGTCATTATGTTTTCCTCTGCTTCCAGTAAAGGATGGAGATTCTCCTTGATAATCATTTGGTTCGTAATATATTTTTAGTAACATTTTTTAATATTTTTTTACAGCAGTAACTGCACTTTTATTTCACACAGCAGATGCAAAAGAATTAAACCAGGTACCTTTAGTGAAAGGGAATGGGATTTGAAGTAGTCTGCAGTTCCTAAAGGAATTTGTTCCACCATTTTGATGAGACCTTTTTTGCTGTTCCCATTGATCCAGAGGATCATAGCTGCTAACCAGTGTCTTCTTCTGGTCCTTGACTATGTCTTGGAGATGTCCTGACTGCAGACAACAAAGATGCAGCCACAGAATTCCAGAGTTCTTCAGGAGACCGGAATAGACACTGGAGGAGAGATTTGCTGTGCCGTGATGTTCTCAGCTGGATGAGTTTCCTGCATCAAATACCTCTGTGCCCACAGCTGTCCCATTGTTATATCCATCTCTCCAGCCTGACATGACAGACATTACTGAAAAATAGCCATGAATGGAAGCTCAGAATCAGCATTCCTTGTCAGCTCTGCCACTGCCTGTTGGAAAGAAACTTTCTTTCTCTGAGGCACTGGGGATTTCAGGTTGAAATGTTACAACGTCATAAATTAGGAAGGGGGAATATTTGTTTCAGGAATCTTAGCTCAAAGCCTGGAACATGCCGGCAAAGCTGAGTTCTGTGTATGCAGATGGGCCAATGATTAATGGCTAAAACCCAAGAAGAGCTGTGTTATAAATAGAGACATTTGTGATATTTCTCACAGAACATGACTGCGCTTCTTGGCAATGGCCAGTTTTGATGCTCACTGGAGTTACTGAGAAGGGTTTGCCGTCTGATAACAAGTTGGGGCAAAATTTATAGGCTTCAGGGAGGTCAGATAGGTTTTATTTGCCCTGTTGGGTTTTTTTTAAATTTTAATTTTAAATATTTTTTTTATATTTCTGACAGCTTGTTTACATTGTAAGCCCCTTGCTCAAATCTGTCACCTTCCTAAGGGTAGGAATGCAACTTTGAGATATTGAAAAGAATTAAACCTTAACATGGCACGACTATAAGTATCTGACTAAATCCTGTAAGAGCATCAATTCCCAAAGTTTCCTATTTTTGAAATCCTTTTTGGAACCACAGTACAGTTTTCCTTTGCACTTCCAGGTCTACGATTATTTCCAGTTCGGGACTCAGGATTCACCCTGGTTTGGGAGCCCCTGTTCCTGCCCTGTAGGGAGCAAACACTTTCCTGGCTGAGCCCCTCGGGTCACAGTCCCACAGAATTCATGGGATTCTCTGTTTCTCTGTGCTCTATAACCTCTATTAAAATGAGAAAGCATGAGCAGGGCAATGCAAGAGAGAGGAAGGATTTAATCACTCCTCTGTCTGTTATTACCTTTCCAATTTACAAAAACAAGATCTTTGATCTCATATTTTCTTCTACAGCACAAGGGACACACTCATGGATATGTATTTACTGGATGGATTTGGTTTTGGGAACAGATCTTTGGATTCAAGGACATGGAGAATTTTGCAGATTCCCCAGTGAGTTTTATGCCTTGATTTAAATAATTGCTCATTGAAAATTTATGTCACTTTCATCAACTTAGTGCAGCAAAGATAGTGTTGGTATCTGTGGTACAAACTGACTGAAAATCCATCCTGCTATTAATAAATTGTGTCTGCAAACACAGTGGCATTTTACTGTTCTTAAAAATTTGCCTGCTTTTGGCTGTGCTGTGGAAAAATAATGCCTGCTGGAGTGTTTCTGCCTCTGCTTGTCTTCTGCTTGTGACCTGACATGAACTCGTTTATGTAATGCTCCCTAGCAGCAGTGCTGCTGCTGGAGACAGGGCTGTTCCTGTGACCAGAGGTAGCTCTACCTCCAATTTTAAAGGTTTTTCAAGCTATTCAACTTCACAAATACCATGCCAGGGACGAGAAGGTTTCTCCCTGGTCATATCACTGGCACTGGAAGCCAGTAGTGTTTTATCCTCAACTCCTGTGTCAGGTGAGCCTGCTGAAAAGGGCTGTGTTTGTTCTCTTCTCTTGTTCTCTGTTGCCAAAGACTCCTCATTTTCTTGTGTTGCAGTGCCTGCAGAGAAGGGTGAATATTGCTGTAAGGTGTCTCCTGCTTGATAGGTGTCACCACGTGGATTGGGAAGATTTGATGCCTTATCTCAGGATGGTGGAGTTCCAATCAGTTGCCTTCACAGGAACATTGCTGTGGCATCCAAGGCTGTGGCTGACATTTCATGGCTTTGGTGTCATCATCTCTCCAGGAGTCACATCTCAATGTAACAGAATCAACAACAATATTTAGTTTCAGGCCAGGAATTTATGGTGTTTGTGGAAGTCACGATTTCTTTAATGTAGCACAAATCTAACATATGCAAGGAAGATACACCCTCCACATGTGCTTCCAGGCCTAAATCCAGGTCTAGAAATCCACACCATACTTCATTCAAGAGCAACAGAATGAGGGCCTGGATACCCCTTTATTTCTTTGAGTTGCCTCCATATTTCAAGAGCAGAGGCTTTGCAGCATGAAACTGTAATTTAAGGCTATTCCTTTGCTGATTTTAAGCACTCAATTATTTGAATTTTAAGAATTAAGTGCTCTCAGGGTGGAAGTGATGTGTCTCAGCTGAAGTCTATTTTAAAATAATCTGAGGGTGATCAGCTGTCTGTGGCCAGACATCTGGCAAGAATCATATGGCAAGAATCAGATCTGTAAGTCCAACATAGCCCACTGAGAGGAGTTAGACTGCTCCAGTGGAGTGTGTTCCCTGGGACAGCAATTCTGACTCATTTCCATGCCACAGACTTATGCATCCATACACAGCAGACCTCAGACTGCAACACTGGGCACCAGGTATTCTGCTTGGTTTTCCTCAGATGCTACAGCTTATTTATAGGGTTTCCCCCCCTCTCTTTTCTTTCCTCGTTGTCTTTTGTTCTTAATTTTCTCTCTTCTCCACTCCACTGTCTATATAGGTAAAATGATACATCTCAGCTTAGAATTTATGTTCACATGTACTTGTCTCCTGTTCATGCTCATGATGGCTTAGAAAGCCTGAAGGGAAATTCTGTAATTTAGTGTCCATTCATGTGTGTTTTCAGTACTTCCCATTAAACAGCGGCAAGCAGAAACGTTGGCAAGAACAGAGATAAGAGAAATGCCGTCCCCACTATTCCATGGAGCACAAAGCAGGCATTACAGGGATAAATTTGCCTTATTTTCTTTAGGAACATCTAATCACTTCAAAGGCTGTCCCTTTGACTGCCCAGTTTTATTATCTCTCTGTAAGCTGCTGCAACCTGGAATTGGGAATGTTTGGGCAGATGGTGCCAGAGACACCTCAGCTGCCATCCCAGCCAGGGAAGCTCTGAGAAGTGCCGTGAAACTCAGCTGTATCCCCAGTTAATATTCCTAGAGAATACAGAATACAGTATCGTATGGCCAAGTTTGGGCTGGCTCCACATGGACTGACACCCATGGAACATCCAAGCTGATGTGCCTCTGAATAGGGTCCATCAGTTCAACAGGCGTTGTCCCTGGCATAATTTCACTGCATCTGGACCAAGCTGGTGCATCTCCCCACCAAGTGCTGTCCTGCAGCATGACTTAGCAAAGCTTGGTAGGGCATCAGCTTGGAGATCTCTCTGCATTGTGGCACAAACCAAATAAAAGCTACCGGGCAGCACCCAAATTTGTATTTCAGTTGATAGCATCCTCTAAGGCATTCAGTGCACTTCTGTCCTTTCTTTCCTGGGTGTCTAGTATTCCTCTGACTTTCATTGCTTAGGGCAAATTGTCCCCTCACGCATTGCCTTACTGGCAAACTGCATCATTTTAATAGCCTTTTATTTTGAATTTGCAGTACATAAACATGGCTTTGGTTTGCTTCAGATGGCCAGGGCTGTATTCTGCAGCATAAAAAACACTGGTAGAAAGCAGGGAATGGAACTGATTCATCAGTAATAGCATCTCAAATGTATTTATTTATTTCTTAAGTGCTCTGGGAAATGCTTTCCTTGAAAACCACAAACTGTGGCACATGTGGATTGATGGATGGGTGGTTTTTGCTGAATATAGAGACCAACTCTGTATCTATAGTGATTAGAGGCATGGAGACCTTGCTGACACCTCTGTGGCATAGGAGAATTCAAGCAGGATAAGGTCATACTAAAAAACTTGCAGGAATCTCAAAGCAGGATCTGACAAACCTTGCAAGACCAAAACCATCAGTGTTTTGCATGGATTCTCCTTTCCAGCCTCTGGAGCCTACTTCCTCAAAAAGAGGTTAAAGGAAGAAAGGTACTTTTAAGTTCCTCTTTGTAAATGAAATCATAATTGATGGAAAATTCAAGCAATTGATGTAATATAAACCTCCTGGTAACTGGAGAAGGTGCTACAGAGGCTTCCCAGCAGTTATACATCAAGAAACATTCTTAATCTCCTAGATAATGTGGAAAAGGAATGACATTTATTATCTACAAGTCCTCACAAGCTGAGGATGCAGTTTATAAAACTGGATTTGGCTCCCCCTCCTTTTCCTGCTTTATTGTAATCCTTCACCATGGATCAGTTTACATCCAAACTCACCTTCATCTGTTATCATACTTCGGTGATTTATCGACATCACAAAGTTCTGATTAATAAGGCTAGAAGGACATCCATCAGAAGAACTAAGAATGTGTGATCATTTCCTCTCAGGCTCTCATTAGCTGTGGCTGTCCTTCTGGGAGTTTTATCTTTGTCTTTCTATTTCCAGACTAAAGCACATGAGGCTTAAAAATAATATCCGACGATTAATCTTTTGTTTCTCTCGGCTTTTAAAACCTTTGGTCAAGACGGAATATGATCTCCATGCTGTCAGCTGAAATAAGTAGAAACAACCCAAACTGTACAAATACACTCTTAATGAATGAGCAGACAAGTCAGAATAATATATGGCTTGATTCAGCCTCCTTCATTCAAGATGGAAAATACAAAGCTCTACAGATAATCCTATGATCATATGAAATATTTGTGGGGTAGATAGGAATTACACTCAACAATGTCTTTTCCAAAAGAGCTTCCTTTTTCCTTACGTTGCTTTGGTTTAAAATGACACGAGTTGTGGTGAAATACCCCTCTGGTATTTTCAGGTTGCTGTGCTAAGTGAAGTGGGAAAGGTTTTGTTTCAGAGTTTCTATACTAAGCTCTCTTTTTACTGAGACACTCCTAGGTTAAAAATACCTTCTGAAAGCGACTTCCCACGTCTTTCCTACATTAGTGACAGATTGGAGAACAAAATTTGGAGTATGCCTGAAAGTGATAAGTTGAGGTTAGAGGTCTAGCCAAAGTCAAGTGCTAGGGAGTTTCAGCTGTAGAGAGCTGATGCTTTGAATTATAATCAAGCGATTAATGTTTCTAATGTGAGTGGGTCTGGGAGTTACAAGGACTTGCAGCAACTGCTTGGATAAGAATGGTGAAACCTGCTTTTAGAGTTATTTTATTTACAGCACATTCATTAGGTTGGGCAAAATGGACAACATGTGCTTATGTGGTTAATGATAAATCCGTATGAGGACTAAACTAGTCTGCTGAGTTATGAGAAAGCCATTTGTAGGTCAGATTTTTCTGAAGAGAGAAAGACTTGAGAGAAACAATTCCTATCTGTTTGGGGGTAGGGAGGAGCAGGGAGAGGGGAGAGGAAGAAACCATCTTTTCTCCTTTTGTAAAATACATAGGATGTAAGTGTTACTGGTCCTTCATTGATTTTCAAAGGTCATTTGCCCCTGAAGTTTAAGTAGGTGGCTTCATAAACACCAAAAACAGCATGGGAAGGAGCAGCCATGCATGGAAAGGTATAAAAATTTTTTTTATAAAATAGCAGATAATCCAATGTTAACACAGAAAACTGAAAAAGCCAGAAAAGAATTCATCTCTGAGGCATTTTAATTTTTCTAATGTGATTCAGACAATCTAGCATGAAATGAAAGGTATTGAAGGAAAAAAAAAATTATGTAAGACTATTCCCTCTGTTTGAATCCACTACACCTTAATCCTGCTTCTGTAAGCAGTTTTACGTACTCTTTCAATCAGAAATAGTTTCTCCAGGTGAGAGTATAGTTAATAAATCCAGTATTTTGGCACATGGTTCATGTTGTGGTTTTAATTATAGATCTGCCAAAAGGATAAAAAAAGATTGGTTCCCCTCCTCTATCCTTATCCAGGGTTGTGCAGATCCTCTAGCAACAGGTCTCACTGGTTTTCATCAGGACCATGATGCCATTTGGATTGAAAAAAAAAAAAGTAAAAGCAAGACAAAAAAAGACAAGTAAAAGAAAACCCTTATAACCCCTCCCTTTCTATAGCAGCCAAAAGCATAAGTGTGCTATTTTGCCCTAGAATCTCAATAGTTGCATGTTGCACATCCTCACAAATAAACAGGCAAAACCTGTCCATTTGCAACCAGCCATTTCCCTTCCTCTACTCTTATTTCTAGGTAGAAATGGAAATGTGATGCTCATTTTCAAGTAAGCAAGTTGCCAAGTGAATACTCTGAAATGTATTCCCCTACCTCTACGGGGTGTTGCTGCAGGTGCTATTTGTGAATGAGCTCAGATTATCAGAAAACATTTTCAGAAAAGCTGATAGATTATAGAGGGTATTTTTAGAAAGAGAAGATGGCACCTAGTGCAGATATTTTTAATTTTATATATATATATATATATATGTACAACAAAAACAAGTACAGGAAGCTCTTTCAGATTAATTCCCTTTAAAAAGTCATTTATTACTCTCAGGATAGCCAGTTAATAAAAGACATGGTGGCTTTCCCCCTCCCTTGACACCCTGTAATCCAGAGTGGATCCCTGCTGAGAAGATGGACTTTAGTGCCACACAGTGTCTTGGGCTCCAGTGGTAACTGCATGAAAACTTAATGGCCTAATCAGAGTTCACCTCATTTAGAGGCTACACAAGATGGCTTGTTTCTGGCATCAAGAGTCATGATAACACTATTATAATAGTTATTTTATAGATATTAAATAATCAATGTTTTGTTCTGACAGGTAAACACATATCTTGTTTCTGGCCCCCTTGGTAGACGTGGAAAATTAGGTGAAGAGATTGAAATAATTAGCAAGGCTAATAATCCCTGGAGCAGGAGGGTCAGCTCCAGAGGGGATTCATCTCACCTGTGTTAAACTGTGTTTGAATAAAACAAATTATCCTCCACAAGGGCCAGTCTCTATTAACTAGAGAGGGACAGTACAGATATTTAGCTCAGATCTACCCTTGAGGTGGCTAAGCAGAGTGTAGATATGTCCCACCCCAGGGATTAAAACACTTGATTTCTGAATGACAAGCAAGGGCCAAGCTCTAGGAATAGATGTGCTCCTTACCTTGGAGAGCTTACAGACAAAAACCAGTGTCTGAGGTGCAAGAAATAAGGATGTTAAAGCTGTCTGTAGGAGTCTGAGACTCACAGGGCAAGCCTTGGGTATTCACCCAAGGCTCCAGGACGAAGAAAAAGTCTTGTGGGTCTTTTGGGAACCTTATCATTCTGAAATTAGCTATATTTAGTTTATTGATTAAGTTAATTAAAACAGCACCAGGGCCCTGCTACTGGATAACTTCTGTGGTGTTGAATGTTATCGTGGTCCCTGTTTATCCCAGGGTGGGGTGCCACGTCTCTGGCACAGCTTGACGAGTAGCATTACCCAGAGATTTTTCCCTACAAGAGGTCTGCATGGGGCCATTCTCTTTTGTAGGTTAAGGGCATTTAGCCCCCAGTGTGCATGGGGCTGTGCCTGGTGGCCCTGGGACCAAAGACCAGCCCTGACTCTGTTTAGTCAATCTCTTCCTCTTCTGATTTTATTATTTGATGTCTTCACGATCAGAACCATGGGGAAGCAGCTATGGTGTGTTGGGCTTGATACAGGGCTAGCCTTACTCTGAAATAATGTGGTGCTATCTAATTCCCTTCTGCTGTTCTCTCTAATCTGTAAAGACCTCACAAATCTGATTTTGGCCTGGTTACCCTAATCTGCATCATAGGCTGCCCGATTCACTGACTTCAATGGGCCACACTGGACTGTGTCAGGATTTGGAGCTGATAGTTGGTTTTTTTGAGCTGGTTGAGCAAAGAGATCTGCAAGATCTCTTCTTGACAGTGCACTAGCTCTAATCTGAAAGGAGACACAGCTTTAGACATCTGTTTTAAGGGCAGAACTATTCTGAGCTTATTTAAACTCGATACAAGGCTCTGTTTATATTTCTTTGATTAATTGAAAATAACCTCTCATTAAGGGAGTGACAACTGATACCGTACAATTGTGCTCAAGTCATTCACAGGAGTGAAAAAAATATGCCAAAGGTTAGGCAGGTCAAAGCCCTTGTTTGGATCAAAGCATATGTTGAATGCTGTATAAATGCCAAATCTGAAAGTGTTTTGTGTTTAAGGTTGAAGTTTGAAGTAAAATGATACTGTAACAATAAATCCCTAATTCAGCTTGTTAGGTTGCTACTGCATTCACAAAGGCACAGCAAAGAGAGGGATGCATCTGATGGAGCAACTGGATAGGAGTCCAAGTCTGTTAAAAATTTACAGCATAGGTGAGGTAATACCACATCCAGTTCTGGTAGGCACATTTGAAAAAGAACTTTAATGCAATGGAAATGGATCTTGAAAGAGTGACAGGCACGGTTTGTGGTTTGTCCATAAATCTGCCTTACTGTGAGAGACTAAAAAAGCTCAGCTATTTTTATTTATTCAGGACAAGGTTATGAGATGACTTGCCTGTGGTTTTGTAAAGTTGAGCTTGCATGGCGAGGGAGCAGCAGGCTCCAGAGCTGCATGGCTTGGCTGCTTTCAACCAAAATATTGGAGGGTCCCCAGCTATGCCTGGGCTTGAAATATTCCTGCTGTTCTGGAGGTAAACTGAGGATGGCCCGTAGCTTGGTGGGCTGCAGCCTTCTCTGTCCATGCCTGACCTGCAGCTTCCTGGGGAGACTGATGAGTCATGGCCAGGGTTGAGGGTGGAGAGTGAGGCCAGACAAATGCAGATCAAAAAGGCAGCCCTTCTTCTTGATGGGCTGATAGCCACTGAAATAACTTCTCTGGGGTGGATTGTCCTTCCCTGAAAGCCTCTGATTCAGGGGGGGATGTGTCCTTGCGTGATGTGCCATAATTTGTAATGATTATGGTGTTGTTTTGGGACACCATCCTGTGGCTTCAGCTATGCAGGTGAGCAGGCTGGGTGATAGAAATTATCAAATGAGTGATCTCACCTGGCCTTAAAATACCTCTATTAAATTGCAGCATTTTAAAATTCTTGTTTTAGTGGGAATGTTATATTCCTATAAAACTGATAAATGGAGAGGTCTCAGTGAGGCCATCTTCAGCCTGAGAAAGGTCAATTTTTGGGAAAAATATCTCTCACCACTTTCATATTTGTGGCTGGAATGGCTATGTTTCTTTCCAGGAAAGAGTTAAATCTGAGCTTAGACCTGGGTTCCAACTGTTCCAATAGTTTACTGTATCTGGCAGGACATCTTTCAGTAGGACGAGGAGTGATACAGCTTCTTCCAAGTGAAAAGTTTCCATCTGATCTGCTGTTCAATCTACAGTGACCTGTTGTGTGGGCATCTCATCCACCTTTCAGCAGTGGTGTGGGAATCAAATAAGGAAGAGGAGAACCCCTCAGAAAATCCCACGGGCTCCTATTGAAGAGTTTATGGCACTGCCTACTGCAAGGGCAGGAGGGATTTGCAGAGAGCCTAAAGTCAGGCTAGATCTGTAAGGACACATTTTAGGTGTTACGACTAAAGGATGCTTTAAAAACTGCCACCAATTTCAATAGCTGTTGTTCCCTTGCACCCAGCATGTAGAGAGGTGTTCAGAGGGTTTGCCTTGCTGGAAGGTTAGAGTGGATATTAGGAAAATAATCCAAATAGATTAGGAGTAATGCTATTAGAAAATCCATTGGACTGGATATCAGTAAAAACTTTTTCGCTGGAAGGGTGGTCAGGCATTGGAACACGTTGTCCAGGGACATGGTGGAGTCACCATCCTTGGAAGTGTTCAGAAAATGTGTAGATGTGGTAGCTGGAGACATGGTTTAATAGTGAACATCTTGTTAGTTGGACTTGGTAACGTTTGAGGGCTTTTTCAACTTTAATGATTTTATGATTCTATGATTCTGAAGTATCCGTCCAACTTTATTGTTCAGTAAAGGCAGTTTCTTGCATCCATCCAAGCAAAGGTTTGACTACAGGCTGAGTGTGATTTTCTGCCCCGGCGAGTCGTGCCATTGTCCCGTCTGGTGGGTGCCTGGGCTGCCACTCGCCCTGTCCCCGAGCTGTGCGGGGCCGTGTGCTCCTCTCCGGGCTGGGCAGAGCACCCCGCACCCCCGGGCCCGTCCCCTGTGCCCTGGGAGCTGCGGGCACTGCTGCATTTCGGAGGGACTCCCTCAGCCCCGGGCGGGACTGCCCGGGCTCTTGGGGCAGCAGCAGCGGCAGCCGCACAGGATGCAGGGGGGACCTTGCTGCTGCCTGCTGCCCTCAGGCACACGCTGGAGCATTCGAGAGCTCAGAAAAGCCAGGAAACTGCTGAAAATGGCATTTGCTCTTAGTGTCTAACATAATATCACCACTCCTGCTCAAATAAACAAACTCTGATGGGAATCCCCCCCCTACCCCCCTTCATTCCTTGCTTTAATAAAACTTGTCACAGTGATTTTTTTTTTTTTTCCCCAGTCAGCAGATTTTTACGCCGGTTAATGAGGGGAAAAAAAATTCTCTTCTTACCCCCCCCCGCCCCCAATTGCCTGCCCCCTCTTTCATGTCAGGGGCCAAGTTTGGATTGGAGCCTGGTGAAGTTTCTGTGTCATTTCCTGTTGCTGCCCTCCCCGACACTCGCTCCGCGCTCGCTGCGCGCTCCAGCCCTCCCGCAGACGCGCAGCGCGTCCGCCCGCCCGGCCGCCGGCTTTTGGGAGGATGTGACAGCGCTGGGCACACCTCACACTGCCGCCTGTCACACCGCATTCCTGCTCCCGCTGCCCCCACGGGCTCAGCTCCCAGCCCCTGCCAGGAACGCCAAGAAACCGAACGCTACAAGAACTTTCTTCTCTCCACGCAGCTCCCTGTACTTCCCAGGCTGCTGGGAACCGGAGGCGGTGAGAGCAAAACCATCCTTTTCTGGCAAACTTGGCCGCCGTGGTGCTGTCCGAGCAGGTGGTGGGGAGCGGGGCGGCCGGGGGATGCCGGTGCTGGGTGTTCGGGTGGGCGAGGGGCTGCGGGGGCTCGGGGAGGGCTCGG
Organism: Picathartes gymnocephalus; assembly: GCA_013390045.1. Taxonomy (NCBI): domain Eukaryota; kingdom Metazoa; phylum Chordata; class Aves; order Passeriformes; family Picathartidae; genus Picathartes; species Picathartes gymnocephalus. Next base: position 197,052 of record WEKY01009526.1, on the reverse strand, counting down.
GAGTCCGGTGTCCGGCTCAGTCCCTAGGACAGCTCAGCTGCCAGGGCTGGCAGTGGTGCTGTTTTGCTGGTGGCTTGATGTTACTGACGGAAAAAAGGCTGTTTAACAGAGGGGGAGAGCAGCATGGGGATGTGCAGAAGTCGGGCAGGCAGTGAGCGGAGGTGAGGCAAAGAGCAGGGGCTGCTCAGCGTTTTCTCTTACGTGTTTGTTGTTCAGTTTCAGTTTAGTGTTCACAGGTTTTTCCCAGGGCTGGCTTGCGGCAGCGTTCACAGGGTTTGCGAGTGTGTCCAATCGTGGGGATTGCTTGTCTGAGCAGAAAGAGCTGATACATGTGGAAATCTGTGTTCCCCTCGCTTGGAGGAGCGGGCACAACTCAGCTGGCATCTGTAAAACCCCGCCTGTGTTGCCTTTCCTCTGCCATTGCCTTATTTGCTCGCTGAACGCGCATATATTTGGTAGGAAAACGACACAAATGCTTGTGCTTTAAAGTGGAGCAACTGTGACTTCATGTACTATTTCTGTCATTCCTGACTCGTTCAGTCTTGACTGTTTCTTGGACAAACAAGGCATAACAAACTGACGGATAAATCCTGAAGCATATGCTGGAGCCGGTTCATGGAGCTTCCAGAGTTAAAAGGCTTTCTTGAACTCCCTGACACAGGGCAGTAAATCTCAATGTGTCAGTAAGTGAGGGGAAAAAAGCGCTTGCAGAGCATTACACACCAGCTGATAAAGTCGGTGCTGCACAACCCCAGGTCTTCACAGGCAGGATTAGCTCCCAACACCTCCAGCTACCCAGCAGCATTTAGAAAGGTCAATTGTATGTACAATATTTACCAGCTAATTATAAGTGGGGCACTAAAAGCCTTGGAGCTGGCCCCAGGAAAAATGATCCCACGGCTTTGTGTACAGTGTGTTTACCTCCTAGTCACTGCTTGATTCATGTTCCTCCCTCAACTCCCTCTCGTTTTATGCTGGTTTGGCAGTAGAGTCCTCTCTGTCCCCCCTTCCCAATGGGAAAGTGGTGGAAGAAGGTGTAAGATGGGTATGTAGGAAAGAGCCTTTGGGCTCACCCTGAGCTCATTAATCCCTCTCCCCCTCCTCCAGCCAAGGCACACCTCCTCCCATGGCTGGGGAAAGTTCGAGCTCCCTGTCCAGCCTTGGCACCCCTTGTCTTGCTGCCATAAGCAGTGGGGGACCCAGGAGACATTTAATGACAGCTTTGCCTGGAGTCAGTTTCTAGGTAAAAGCTCAAAGTTTGTTTGAGCTCAAAGCTCAAAGCGCCTTCTATGAAAGGCACTTTTTTTTTTTTTTTTTTAATCGAGTTGAGTAGATATCCCTTTTTGGATCTTCCAATCTCCCAGACTCTGAGTGTTGTGGTACTCAAGGATTTAGCAAAAAGTATTCACTTTCAGTATTCTTACAGCAGGCTTATACATGTGAGCTGGTCTTGAGGGTCTGTGCTACCAACACACAGCTTGAAACAACTTCTGGGTGTTGCTGGAGTTTAGGAAGGGCCAGGACACTCCACAGGCAGTTTGGATGTTGTCACCTTGCTTCAGAGTATAAGAGAGTTTAATAATATGGAGGCATCAGCCCGTGCCAATTGGCTTCAGGTCTGAAGAATGGGCTCTAGCAGGGTTATTTTACTAGCAGAGACACAGCCAAGAGAGTAATGAGCTCGTGTAACAGAGGCAGGAGAGAAACTGTAGCAGGAGTTGCTCCCCAGCACCTCCTAGGAGCCTAAGAAACAGCATTTGCCTGGAGCTGTGCTCTGTATTCTCGAGGTGAAAGGTAATGGGGTGACAGACTGCCATTTTCTCAGGGCAAGTCAGCTCTGAGGTGAATGGAATAATTGCCTGTGCAAGGTGACTGGGGGGCTAGCTGTGCTTCAGGGGCCGCTTTGGCTGCTTGAAGGGGGAATAGGACTTCCAGTCCTTTGGAAATCCACCCATATATACAGATGTTGAGAGTTGAAACTGTCTCAAGTGCAGGTTTTGGAAGTCAGTTTCTAAACTATCCTACAACTTTACCTTTATGAGCTATGTTGGGAGGTGAACATAATTTCATGCTTAATTTTTTTGGATTTAAATATGAACCCACTTCATTTTAAGCTGAGATCACCCTGCCTATTTCAGTGATGTTATTCTTGATTTACAGCAGTGGAGGGCAGGTAAGAATCAGTCCCTTAATATCTGCTTTTTTCCTGATACTTGCAAAGGAGACAGCAAAACAAGAGAAACCCACTCAGGGTGAGATCATGATGGGAACTGAAGGGTCTAAAGTACCACTAAGACTTTTCTGGCTTTTTTTTTTTTTTTTTTTTTCTCTTTCTAACTTGCCCTACTTCTGTTAATAGAAACTTGTTCTGTGTATAAGCAAATGCTGGGTCCCTGTTTTTACACAGAACTGCTGTAACAGCAGCAAACCCGAGGTCCCTGTCCCGTCTCTCTCCTTGTGCAAGCGTGTTCTCCACACCACACAGTGCTCGTGTAGCCTTGACAGATGAGCCAAGGGATGGCCATTCCAGTTCTGCTGCTTACCTTGGGAAAGTGCTCTGGAGCCCAACAGACTTTACTGTCTGGAAATATTTCCTGTTGCACAACATAAATTGTCTCTCTCAGTTTAATCCTGTTGTCTTAGATTACCTCACCAAAGCACTGCCTTGAGTAAAGCCTCTCTTCGTGGCCACTCCACGGCTGTGGGGGAACCCGCATTCTAAGAGGCCACAGGTTGTGAAGACTCTGCAAGAAGGTGGGGTGAGCACATCCTTCCCTTCCCCCTTTCTCACCCTGCACAAGGGCAGGGCAAACAAGTCCTGCTTTGTAACAGCGGGTCTGTGCCACTTCTCATCCCTGAGCCAGACCCCTCTGCAGCTCCACAAACCTACGATGGCCACCGAGACCCCCAGGAGAGATCTACCGTCACTGGTGGCTTCTTATGGTGCTGGTGGTGCTTTTCTCTGAGCTGCTTTTTCCTGCTTCAGTGCTTGAGCTTGGTGTGGGGCTCCCTGTCCTGCCCGAGGTCGCTCCGAGGATTCTGTGCTGCTGCCCACCAGGATGTTGGCTGCCATCTGCTTTAGCTTCTCACAGGCTTCTCCTGGGGAACAGCAGCAACATTTGGCGTAGCCTTGGCCCAGTCTGTGGGTGCTTTCCAGCTCCCTGTGCTTCCCCCAGGCTGAATCAGACACTCTGTGTTCATCTGCTTTGCTCTTGCTTAGCTCCAGCTCCAGTTCTCGTGGTATTTAAATGCTGATGCACAAATTTAGGTAACATTTACATGCTCCAGTGAGTCTTCAGCTTGCCTGCACAAATTTCTTGTTTTCCTTCTTCTAATGCAGTGCCCCTACCTGAGGATAGTGCTGCCTCCTTGCTCCAGGGAGCTGCTGATCCCTGCTCTGTTTATGGGACATTGCCAGAGCAGTGAGGATGTGCAGTGGAGATGGTCAGGATCAAGCACACCATATCCCTGCTGCTGGCCAAACACAGCCAAAAAGGTGCCTCCCTCCTTCCCTCCCCAGACAGAATTCTGTTTGCTTTGGCTATTTTTAAACATTTGCTGGTGGAGACTGGAGCTCACTATTAATCTGAACCTTGCCATGTGCAACCCACAGCTCTTTAAAACTGATTATTGTGGAGGTAGGAAGGACAGTTTGTGTTCTTCTGTCCCCTGGTGTAGGGTTGCCTGACATGATGGTGGTTGTGGCAGTCACTTGCCTCCCAGTAAACCAGCTAAAGGCAACAAACTTCTCAAAATCAGAGGCTTTCTCTCCTTCCTCCTGACTTCTGGACTTGAACTGGTGAGAAGGAGGTGAGAGGCCTCTGTATCCCATCAGCAATTCCCTCAATCATCCTCTCCCTCCCTGTAAGTGTTATTTTTGGTTAATTCATACAAGTCTGGGCCTCCTTGGTCTATCCTGTGGGAGGAAGCTCCAGGCTGGAATTTTGTAATAAAAGCCAGATTTTTCTCTGGAGGCAGAGCAGAGGAGGCCACTCCTGTTGTTTCTTCAGTTCTTGTTAGTTCTTGATCAACTTAATCTGGCAACTTTGAGAGGTTTTCTTTCCCTGCTGAGAATAAATTTGGCCTCTGAGGAGGGTCAGCAGTGTGGTGTTCACCCTGAGATACCTGATTTCCACAGAGCCACTGGTGGAAATCCCAGCTTAAGCTGTTAGGACCTCATCTTCCTGATGGAAGTTCCCAGCAGTTCACCGGGGATGAGTCTCTGAGTGCATCCCAGGCCATTTGCACCCATGCAGAACCACAGCTTTGTTAAAAACAAGGAGTGTCCTTGGCCAGAGTTTGTTTGCTCCTAACCTGAGGAGCACGGAGCAGTCTGCCCCTTCCCACACCAGCAGAGGCTGGTTTTCACTGGAGTGAATATGTCTGTGTACCTGCACTTTGGAGAGTTCCCAGAGGTGTTCTGTGGTTATGAAAAGAACACAGATGTGGCCTCTGATTTCCTCTGTGACCACGATAATTCAGCATTCCCCTCCTTCATTGACCATTGGCAATGGAAAAACCACTAATCCCTGCTCTCTTCTCTTTACCTGTCCTTGAAGTGGGGGTTGTTTCCATAGGGGCTGGTGCAGTGAAAAGCTGAGAACATCTGAAGTTGACATCTGAGTTAATCTAAATATGCAGGTGCTATCTTAAATACATACAGGGAGCTTGCTAATTAAATTTGAGTTTTCTTCTTGGTCATCAGACCCAGTACTAAGGATGGACACAGCAGCTGAAGCTGACATATCGTCCTCACTGGTACTTCTCACACTACCTGTGAGATAATCTTCTGGAGTTTCCCATCCAGACTTATGTCACTAACTTAAAGAAATCTATCTTGCGCTCCTTTTATTTTACTAGTCACTGTGACTCCCCTCTGACATAGCCTAAATTATACTTGGAGTACTTTTTTTCCCCTCCTTTTTTATTAATGTATCCATGGATTGTATAGTCTTCAGAGATTTATTTTTCTTTAATGAAATCAGCCTCATTTTCCTGGCTAGTGTATTGCATGAATGTCACATTTAAATATGCGCTTTGAAGTCCAGTCCTTTCCCTCAGATATATTATTTTACACTACATTTGTCTGTGTTAAACTGCAGTGCTGATTTACTACATCAGTGACCATGAAAGACTCCAGTTCCTCTGACTTCTGTTTTGTTGTTGCCCATTGTTTATTATCCACAGTGATCTGATTTCTGGAGTCGTTGGCACATTGTAAGCTGAAGTTTCCTAATTATTTTCCTCTGCTTGATACAATAGTTACAGTTAGATTAATGTGTATTTAGTAGATGTAGATTGCAGAGCAAGTACAAAAAGCTCTCCTGGGAGCCATGAATGTCACAGCAGTGTGTGGTGCCAGGTGTGCACAGGAAGGAAGGGGTAAAGATGTGCCCAGAGTGTAGGGAAGATCCCTTACCTCTCTCCCACAAGCAGGAGGTGGAAGCAGAGCGTGATTACCTGTCTGTGGCCAGTCCTCCTTCCTTCCTCTTTTTCCCCTGAAGAGCTCTGTAAGTGTTTTCTTCCTCTGCTGCAATTCAGAAGTCAGAAGGGTGCTCTTCAGCCTGCTAAGGATGCTTGAACAGCACTGAGCCTGCAAGATCTGAGATTTGGTCAGCAGGGTTCTAAATAGCTTTCAGTCTTACTGTTTAAACATGCAGAATTGGGAATTCCCTTCATTCTGTTTGCTTACTTGAAGAAGCCAAGCAAGGCAGACCTGCCAGGCATGCTAATGCTTCCTGACAAACTGCTTCAAAACATGAGTTTCATGTAAGGACAGCAACAGTGGCAGCAGAAACCCTTCCCAGAGAGACAGAAGCACACCTTGGGCACCGTGGTCATATTTAAGTCAACCTCCACCTTCAGATTGTGCCTCCCTGCATGGGTCTTCATCACCTGTCCTTCAGGAGGATGCTGTGCCAGGTGGGGAATATGTCATGCACCACTCATGAGAAATTCCAGCTGATATTTAGGGAAGACTTCTGTGCCATGCCAGCCAGCTTCCGAGAGGAGCAAGCCAGGAGGCAGGTGCCTGTTCAGATACATCCCTGGTGTTTCCAGCTGGCTGGCTCTCGGTAGCTCCTCACCGGGCACATGAGGGAACACCTAATTGCCCTTCCCAGACACCCCGTCTCCTTGGACCGTACATGTATAGTACAGGTTCTGAGCCACTCCTCAGAAATTCAGTGCTCCTGACTCCTTCTGACCCTGCTGAATGCCTCAACACTTAAAATAGGTGCTCCAGGTCATGCTGCTGGGTGGGATGGCTACAGGTATGCTATTGTGACATGTGGGTAAGGCTTTTATTAAACGTGGCCCCAAGTCAACTTTCCATAGCTCAGGTTTTGCAAGTGCAAAGGACAGGCTACAATCTGGGGAAGTATTCTTGACCTTAATCATTATTTGTAAAGCAGTGTGTGAGGCACTGCCTGTTGTTGTTACTAAGAGAAATGATGCATGGTAGAAGGCGGATCATATGTCTATCAGACTGTGCAATCTGGCTTTATTTTCCAACAACATTAAATACTTGCTGATTCTGTCCGGACCTTGCTTGAAGTTTTCTAGAGTTGTCTCTGATGCAGGAGCTCGCTTGCAAGGAATAAAAAAAAAAAGGAAAATATGCATCAGGGCCCTCGTTTGCTCTCTGCACAGCTTTGACTGTGCAGCTGGCTGCCAAGCATCACACAGCAAGGCAGAGCAATGCTTGTGAATCACCATGGAACAACATCAGACGATCCAAACAGACCCATGTGATTCTAGGCAGGGCTCAAGAATTTTGTTCCTTTAGCTTCAACCCAGGGGGCAAATTTATTCATTTTCCTGGCACTGCAACAATAATAAAATCTGTGCACCCATTTGCCACGAACCGGTATGGTCTGTTCTCTGAAACATTTGCTGTTCCCATTTTGTGTGATAATAGCAGGTAAAGGAAAGGTGGAGATTTTGTGGGACCAATTCTCAGGTTCCTTAAGCTGCTTTGACCCCCTCCTGAGTATATAAAATATCCTTAATCAAGTGTAAATGGTACTGTCAAAGTAGTCCAAGTGGACTCCAAACTCATTCAAGTAGGTTCCCAACTCTGAAGTGAGTATGTGTTGCAAACTTTTGAGGGGAAATGGATAACTGTGAATTGCCATCTTTCCCTCTGAGACAGGTGCTTAGGACAATGTCCTGGCATCTGGTGGCCAAAACGGATGTTGGAGGAAAATTTTAGGAAGGTTGAAGCACCTGTGTTTGAAGACATTGAGTGCTCCAGTGGGTCACCTTTCCCATGCACTTGACACATGCAGGTTCCTGAGCCTTAGCTGGTGGCTACCAGTAGGCTTGGACTAAAATCACAGAATCATGGAAACCCAGGGTTGGGAAAGACCTCTAGTTTTGAGTCCAACCATTAACCCAACACCACTGTCTTCACCACTTATCCATGTCCCCTTAGCACCACATCTACACACTTTTTGAATATGTCCAGGGATTGGTGATTCCACCAGTTCCCTTGGCAGCCTGTTCTAATAGTCAAGCACAAATCTTGTGAGAGGTGTGTAATAGCATAGATGGTAAAGCTCCAGAACCTGAAGTGTTCATTACTACTGAATTCACTGCTACAGAAACACCACTAGAGCTTTCTTGACCTTTGACTGTTCCCCCTTATGGCAGAGATCACAGAGTGTGAGTCAGCTCAGAGATGAAGTGAAAGCATACAGCAACCAGCAAAAGAAAGCTTGACCTAGGAAGGAAGGTATTTTTTGTGAAATACAGGACTGCAGGAAAAGATATGAGGAAAACCACCTACTAAAGAGAAGCAAGCTTGTGAAGTGGACATAAAACTTCCTATGTTGCCTTTTCATGTCTCCTGGACAGCCTACAGTTATTTTGAAAAGGCATAGCTTGACACAAGCACCCCAAATTATATCCCTGTCTCACTGGCTTCTTGGGACCTAATATGCCCCACAGGACCACTGTGGACCTGAGGAGGAGACGAAGTACAGCTGGAAGAGCAAGGAAGTCTGTGACCTCCCCAGTCCAACATCTATGACACGAGGAAGGTCATCTTACCCAATTGCAAAGTGGGGGTGCTACCTCAAGGCCATCTGTCAGAGGTTTCATTCCTTCTTGCTTATGGCATGCTGGAAAATTGAAAAGCTCTATGTGATTGCTTTGTGTTAGTAAGGAGGGAAGAGCGGAAAAAAATCTCATGACCTTTTGTTGTATATGTTGCTTGAGAAAACACGTGTTGTCTGCAGCAAGACCTCACAGCATGCTAATTCTTAAAGCATATATGCAATAGTTGGACACTGGAGGTTTTGTTGACCATGGAAGAAAAAGCAGATTCCAAACAGGAGCTAAGGGAAAAAACCTCCCGTCCATCCGTATTTGCTTTTCGCTTTACTGATGAATGGATGAAGCTTGTCTGTGTTGTGGTCTTGTCCTGCTTATCTTCTGAATCTGCATAAACTTTATTTCTGGGCAATTATAATTTTGAGACCTGGTTGCAAAGTAGGCAGCTGAGGAGCTGCATCAGTTTTTCCATCCTCTCTTTCACTGAATTCCTGAGCTTTGGGTCTTGCTTTTGAGCAGGAATTTTGTGATGGAGACTATAGGAACTAAATGGCTACATGGAGAATGTGAACCTCCATCAGGGTTTGAACTTTGGTCTGCAGAAAACAACCTGATGATTTCAATGTGCAAAGGGCCATAAGGACCTTCAGATTAAAAACTCAGTATGGGAAAACTTAAAATAAAATCTCCGTGGCATTTAAGGGAATTATTTCTACTTCCATGTTTCCATTGGGCCATGGACTGCCTGAGGGTATCTGTGGGGCTGTTTCCCCTTGGTCCGTGCCTGGGTCCTTGATTCAGCTGTGGCACTGCTGTGGTGCAATACACAGTGACAAGTCATTCCTGTGAGGTTCAAAGGAAAAGGAGAAGTGGTCTTAGTAGAAGTAGAAGAAGGAGCTAAGGCAGGCTGCAGTGTTCATGGGGAAACACCTGTGATCCCTCATTTCTTTTTCTAAGTGTTTAATCTGTTACATCACCATGTAGAGTCTGGTACTGTAGGATGAGATGAAATTGTTCTGTTTGACTTCAGTTCAGCTTCTTTTGGCTTCTTCAGTCTGAACGTAGGCTCTTCATGGCTCCAGTTTACCAGGGGGAACTGTAGAAAAGTTCCAGCATGCATTTATTTAAATAACATCTGATACATTCATTCTGGAGGATAAACTGTATGGAGCAGCTACAGCGCTGTTTCCAAGCAGCATCCTTGGCAAGAAAATAAGAGAGGAAGGAGAGATGCGTTACGTGTGCCTGTGTGTTGCCCCTAGAACGGGATCAAAGTTAGGAGAAGAAGCTCTGGTTTTGTTTCTCCACAGTTGTTAAAGTTCACAGGCTTCCCAGGATCTACATTTCAAGGCTATCATCAACCAGATTTTGTACATTTACATTTGTTCCAAATAGTTTCCAGGCAGTGGGTAATTAGTGGTTAGAAATGGCTTGCAGTTTGGTGATAATTTGATTAAGTGAAATCCTTAGGAAAATGAGCATTCCAGGTCTTTTGTGTTTCCTTGCTTCACCTGTGGACCACAGCTCTTTCCCCACCCAATCTCACAGGAGGCATCTCCTTTATCTCCTGCATTTCAGTAAGGAATAGATGAATGCTAGTCAGGAAAGACAGGAGAACGCCTCCAGCCAGAATGAGCAGCAGGAAAAAACATTAACTCAAAAGAATTGCCACTTTAACATTCTTCCAGGAGAACTTCAAATGCACTAATTACATCCCTCTCCCCAAGAACTCCACGTACTCCAGTTCTTTTGAGTTAATTAACCCCTAAATCTGAAGCATTCTGCAAACAAATGAAGATGACCCATGTCTGTACATTTCTATGCTGGCCAGTGAGCTAGTGAAGAAAAGGAGGGAAATAAAAATAAAGAGGTAAATATTCAAAGTTTACCCAATTATGTATAAATGAAAATATTTTTCTACTTTTGTGCAAGGTGGGATATGGATTTTTAAAAATTTTAAAATAATATGGTGAGGTGATAAAAGACTATTACTTGACCTGTCAGTCCTTGTTAATAAAAGGACCATTTTGTGTCCTGCTCCTGTATTCAGAATTGGAGACAGTGGAAGGGAGAATTAAGTACTTAGGTAGGTGCTTTTATAAAACCTTTGTTTTACTCATTTACTGCAGGAAATTTTGATTAAAAATATTGATTTTAAAAAGGATGATGTCTTTATGCCTTCCTGTATAACTGGAGATTTGTTAGATAGTCACTGACAAATCTGAGATTTGTAAATCCATTCACAGTTGGTGGGAATGGATTTACAAATGTTTGGACTTAGAAACCCAAATGGATTTACAAACAGTTGCTTGAAGTGGTTTTGCTGGTCTCATTGTGATAATGACATATTGTTGAAGCTTCCAAACCATAGGCTTAATACCAATGTAGTGCTGCCTTGGGTGGCAGAAGGAGAGAAACAGCTTCACTTTCCTTGCTCTCTACAACTCCCTGACAGGAAGCTGGAGCCAGGTGGAGGTTGATCTCTTCTCCCAGGTAACAACTGACAGGACAAGGAGAAAAAGCCTCAAGTTGCATGAGGAGCAGTTTAAATGGGAGATTAGGAAAAATTTCTTCACAGAAAGGGTTGTGAATCATTGGATCAGGCTGCCCAGTCACCATCCCTGGAGAGATTTAACAGACATGTAGATGTGGCTCTGAGGGACATGGCTTAGTGGTGGGCTTGGCAGTGCTGGGTTAATGGTTGGTCTCCTCTAACTTAAATGGTTGTATGATTCTTTGCATCCTGGAGAATTGTCAGCACTTGGCAAGCCAGCACAGCCCAGGGTGTAGCACCCATCGTTGTCCACCATCTCAGATCCTTCTGGACACCGTCTCACAAAGGAGGCAAACCCAGCTCAGAGGACTAGTGAGACCATTCAGTCCATCTTCCTGGATAACAGCATCCACAGGCTTACCTTGGATTAAATCCCGTGGCAACTACAACAGGCATCCCACCCCTGCTTTTCAAGTGGTCCCATCCTTGGCAGTGGTGTTTCCACCACTGCCAGCAGCTGACACAGTGAAGCTGTTACTGTCTCTCCTCTTGGCCCTGTATCCCTTTGAAGCAGCACATGTGACATTAGTGGCCCCTGTATCCTTGCTGGGAACCCCTGAGCTGTAGTAGGTTCTCCCAGGGAGTACATTCAGCTTCATTTGCAGGACTCGTGTATGGGTCCCTCAGGAAGATTTTCACTCTAAATCCATTTAAAACTTTATATGGAAAAAGAAAAGTCTGAAAGCCCATGCTCAGCAATATTGTATGCATGAGGCTCGGTTAATTCACCTTGAAAGAGGCCTTTAGGAGGTCTTGCACATTCCTGGTGCGTTTGGGATAGGACATGGGTGAGTGCTCAAGAGCAGCACCAGATCAACAAAAAACATTGCAGCAGCCTGGCGAGGGGATCATGGGATCTGCAGGGCTGGCAGCACTGCCAGGGCAGATCCGTTTGTGCTGCAGCCGCGTTTTCCCACAGATGGGATAAAAATAAGATAGATTATGTATATCCCAGAAAAAATAGTTATGCAAAGGCTTGAGAAAGCTGCCAATGTCAGCAAAGGGAGGCAGTAATGTAAGCAAACTTCAGAGGAAGGGAGCTGCAGAGCGTCCTGCTGGAGTGAGCAGAGGGGACTGGCTCTGAGGGTTGGCTGGATGTGGGGTGCGGGGTTGGCCGGGTGATTTGGGTGACTTGTGTCTTCTGTGTGTACCCAGGCAAATCCCAGTGGAGAGGGAGGTTTTTCTTTTAGTTGATAAATGTGCCTGCCTCTGTATTAAAATGTTTTCCCCCCCTTCTGTGGTTCTTTGAGTCAACTTCTTCCTGGTTGAGTCACTCAGGCTGATAGGAGCTGAAGTCCCTGCTGAAATCTGGAGCTCCCTGTCAGTGATTTTGATGTCTGTTCTGTTTCTCTGGGGTTAGATACATGTTTGGCTTTGATCTTGCACCCAGCTTTCCATCAGATCCTTGGGAATGGCCAGTTTAGGCAAGGTGAGGAACTGCTCCCTTAAACTGGATCTTGTATCAGTGAGCAGCAGCACTTTAGCTGTCAGAGCTGGAGGATGGTCCCCAGCAAGCACAAAGCTGTAGTCTGGATGCCTGATGGAGCAGAAGCAGATGGAATATCAGGGCTTTGAAGGGCTCGGACAAGCAATAGTTGCTGCTTCTTGGTGGCTGTGTAGTAAGTGGCTGTGAGCTTGGTGTCAGGCAATGGCAGATTAATCTGCCTTCATGTAGTCAGAGGTGAACCTGGCTTCCTGCAGATTTCTGGATTTCTGCTCTTCTTTTCCTTTTTTTTTTTTTTTTTGGACAGTCACTACAACTAGGTCAAGGCTAGTGGTGTAAGGGTCTCCATACATTAAGTCTTCAGAGGGGCTGATGCATAGAGAAATCTCTTACCTGGCACTAAGAAGGGAAGACTTATAAGTGCATGTAAGTATAGGAAGGGAGGGTGTCAGAGGATGGAGCCAAGCTCTGCTTGGTGGTGACAAGCAGTAGGACAAGAAGCAGAAGCTGATGCCCAGGAAGTTCCACCTGAATGTGAGGAAAAACTTCTTTTCTGTGCAGTAACCAAGCATTGGAACAGATTGTCCAGAAAGGGTGTGAAGACTCCCTCACTGGAGATACTCCAGACCCATCTGGACACAATCCTGTGCCCTGTGCTTTGGGATATCCCTGCTTGAGCAGGGAGGTTGGACCAGAGGAATCACTGTGGTCCCTTCCAGCCTCACTGATTCTGTGATTCTGAGACAAAGTCTGAAATGGTGCTTCTCTAATTTGTCAACAGTTGCTCTGCTCTGGGGAGGTATAAACAGTGAGGAGCCTGACCAGAAGGAACGAAGACCACACGATATTCTCCACTAAGGAACAGTTATTTGTTGGCCTCTGGAGTAGTTACTTCAGACAGGTTTTTAAATGCACTTAATTTAGACAAGAAATAATCTCGGTGAAAGGGGGTTGAGAACGTGTAGGGAACATTCTGGGGATAAACATCTGCCTCTTTTTGGTTAACAACCATATTTATTACATTAAAACAAATACCACTATCTGACCCAGTGAGCTTGTGGAAGGAGGCCAGAAAATAAACTGTGTTGCTACTGATGAGATAATGGATCAGAAAAAAAAAAAACTGCAGTGCTAAAAAAATACTCAGTCAAAATCTGTTTCTCATTTCTTTTTACATTCCTCTGAAAATTAAGACAAGTGTAGTTTTTCAGCTCAGCTTCACTTTGTAGTTGGTGGGTTTTACACTTGGCCAAAGAGAACTACAACCTCTCTTTCCCACATGGTTTGGGAACCGCATCAGAAGTGTGTCTGAGCAGCAAAGTTCACTCCCCCCTGCATTAGGACTGGGGAATTGATGTGCTTTGTATGAGAAAGAGTAACCAGATACAAAGATTGTGTGCAGACTCTTAGATGGCCAGGAGAGAGCTGGATCTAGGCATTCCCTTTAGCCCTCTCCTCTAGAACTGTCTGTCTGTCTGTGCAAGCAGTGTCCCTGATGCCAACGCAGTGATCCCTCTGTCTGCCTGGCCAGCCACACTGGTCTCTCTTCTGGGGATGATGCAATTTCCTTTGCTTCTTTATTGGGAGATTAAAGGAGCTGCTTCTTCTCCCTTTTCCTTGTAGATAATTTATCATTTCTGGATTTAATAACTTTTTGTATCTGAAGGTTTCCTGCAGATGGATTAGGAGGCAATGCAAGCAGTGCAATGACAGCATTGTCAAGGCAAGTATCTACAGTGTAGACTACCTGTTCCCTGATCCTCCTATTGTATACATTGAGATTCATGTGTACATTCTGTCTGGCACTTCAAAGACAACTTTGGCTATTGGGCATTGTTTACCATAGGAAAGTTAAAAGGGAAGTTATCTCACATGTCTTTCTGGTAGCTGTTGGTAAATTCAGTGGTGACTTTACCTGCCTGAAGGGAGGTTGTAGATAGGTGGGAGTCAGTCTCTTCTCCCAGGTAACAAGGAAATGGCCTCAGGTTGCACCAGATAAGGTTTATATTGAGTGTTAGGGAAAGTCTCTTCACTGAAAGTGTGGTCAGACATTGTAACAGACTGCCCAGGGAAGTGATGGAATCACTCCCTGGAAGTGTTCTAAAATGTGTAGTTGTGTCACTTAAGGACTGATTTAGTGGAGGGCTTGGCAGTGCTGGATTAATGGTTGAACTTGATCTTAGAGATCTTTTCCAACCTTAATGATTCTATGATTAATAACTGCTTCAAAAAATTCAGAATTCTCCTCCTCTTGGTGTTTGGCTCATAGGTAATACACATTCTCTTGAAACAGTCAGGCATCACTCATTATCACCAAATTTTGTGTCCAGGGGACCCTCCTACCCAGAAGCTTCTCTTGCCTCTCTTGTGGGCAGCAAATGGCACCTGCTGTAAGGAGTTAGGAGTGTTATGTAGGGATTTGCATTAATGAGACACTGAGCTGGAGATTTGGCTGGAGGTGTTAGCTCCAGCCCACCTGCTGCAGGGGCCCGCTGCAAGTCCATGAGGTCCTGCAGGGATGTGCTATCCTAGCACATGCCATCCCACCCCTGGGAGCCACCCCTGCAGCTGTGAGTGGAGCTCTGCTGAGCTGCCTGTGAGCAGGTTGGCTCCACCGAAGCCGTTCTGTCCCTGCAGTCCTGTGCCCCACGGATCAGCTCTGCTTGTGGGGCTGAAAGGCACTGCTTCTTCTTCAGGGGTGAAGTTGTGCCCTTTTGGGCTCTCTGGGGCCCAGTTTCAGTCCTGACACCTTGGGGGACTTGCCACATGATGTGCCTGTTCTTTCAGGACACAGATAACTGCAGCTATTGATGTGTTTTGTTGTTACACACAGGAGGAGCACAGGGAATACAGATGTCTGTCAGCTTTGCAGCAAGTTGCAGAGACCCCTTTGTGGCAAGTCTGGGTTGCTTCCATATTTCCAGTTGTCCCATTTTCTTTGATGTAGAAGTCTCCCCTGAGTCTGAAATTCTTCCCTTTAGGTTTCCAGGGTGTGATTCTTTCTCTGCAACGGTTCTTATGGATTTTTTTTTTTTTTTTCCTAAGCAAAAGTCTGCATGGGAATGCTCCATATATGAAGGGCTTGCAAAGGTCTTTCCTTTGAATGCATGGACACTTTTCCCTGTGGTAGGGCAAGGATTGATATGCAAGATTTAGCTCACCATAAGCCTCTGTCTGGGGTAGGAAGGCACTTGGACCACATCACAGAGGATTTTAGGGGTTCTGTCTGGTAGAAAGGCAGATCCATCTCCAGTGGCTGTTCACAGCCCTGCAATGAGCACATCCTTTGTAATGACACTTTCTTCTTCTTCCTCAAATGCAAGGGTTGCTTTACTTAACTTGATTTACAACTCTATCAACCAAACTTTATTCATACATTTTCTCAGTAAAGACAAAGCTAGTCTCTGACAAGAAAGGTTTAGTTGGTTTGTTTTGTTTTGTTTTGTTTTGTTTTGTTTTTTTTTTCTCCTCTCTCGTGTAGTTTAACTCTGTTGCTTAGAAGGAGAGCCTAAGCAGCAAGTAGAGCTCCTGGCCCCAGCATGAGTTGCTGTGTTTGCATAGCCCTGTCAGCTGTGTCATTTTTCACACATCTCATGGACAAAGTGTTACTGGCAAAATGTTTATGTACAGAAGGAGCCAATGTCACGTACCTTCCCCAGTCCTGCTCACCCACCTTTTACTAAAAGCTTTATAGAGAGAGCTGCAGAGCTGGGCATAGGTGCAGTAGAGAACAGAAGGAGTCAAATGTCTGTTGTGTTGCAGAGATTTTCCTCGTCAGGACTGTGAAGAGTGGAAACACAAACTGAATAAATGGGTCTGATGATGCTGGACTATGAGCAGATTTTAAACCCCCAATCTTCCCAGCACACTAGCATTTAGCCCTCAGTCTCCTGAGTTACACAACATTACACAGCCCTCTTAAATAGGCCAATTATTTCTCTATGCAAGAGTGACTCAGAGAGATTTTCCTGTCTATTGCATATGAAATATATATTTAATTTTCTCCAAGAAAGCCCATTTTTATTTGCAATTCAAGTGAAATCAATATTCCAAAATGGCATTTCAATAAAATCAAAGTTGTAAAGTAAACTAGGTAATGGGAAGAAAAGTGCTGTAAATAGATTTTCAAATGTCAGAGAGTTGATATATAGTTTCAAATATGTAACTTGATTTCACAGTGATAAATATGGGAAACTGAGAGCCGGTGAACAAGAACTTTGAAAAGAGAGAAATTATGTGAAGGTACCTGTGTTTTCCCCTTAGCTATGGCAACCTGCAGGTGTTGCTTAGAGCCCTGTCCAACCTGACCTTGAATGTTTCCAGGGATGGGGCATCCACCACCTCTCTGGGCAACCTGCGCCAGTGTTTTACCACCCTTATAAAAAAAAAAAAAGAGAAAGGCTGAAAAGGCAGATTGCAGTAACAGCCTCTATTGTTTCCTGGATTTTTTTGTTTCAGCAGAGGAATTCACAGGGGTTAAAGAAGGGAGTATTAAAGAAGAGCTGTGGGGGCCATTGCAGGAGTCAGTATTGCACTGATGCCCAAGCTGATGGTGCAGGAATCACCAGCTCTTCTTCACCCGTAAATCCCCCAGCTTTACCTAATGCTTCACATGCTGCACAAATGACTCCCTCTTGCTTTTCCCAGGAAGGCACAGGGTGGTTGTTCTCTGCTGAGCAGTGGCCACGTCGCAAGCAGCAGTGACTGCATTTTTGCACTCTTCTATTGGAACAGGACTTGCATAGTTCAGATTGTCACTTGCAGTCACCCACAGCAAAAATCCTTGTGATTAGAAACTTGTGAGGACATCCCTGCAGCTTGCAAAAAACGTTTGTCATCTTTCTGGGGGGAAAAATAACTGGAAGACTGAAGAAGTTTTACATCCCAGATGTGAAAGTTGATGCAAAGAAGAGAAGTGTAGAAGTGCCACGTTACACCACAACAGCTTTGAGGTGGTAGAAGAATAGCAAACAATGCTAGACATACGTTGTGCTTTCTTAATCACAGTATCCCTCCCTAAAATGTGATCCAGATTTACCCAATGTACTGTGAAGTTAAAGCTGGTTGGTTTGCAGGTCAGAGAGGTGTGAATGGACCTTAGTCACCTACAGATCAAGATTTCTAAATTAATTGCTATTATTTTGATTAGAAAGTATGGGAACACTTTAACATGAATGAAAGAAACAAGAAAGTAATCAAACTAATAATCTGTTTGAGGGGACAATTGAGACGTGATTTCACATTGGAAAAAGAAGGGATAAGACATGGAGGCTGAGAATTAATACAACCACTATCTCCTATCCTTGGAGAGCTGGTAAGCAGGGATGGGACATTTGGTGGATGAAGAGACTATTGCTTTGGGACTGGAGTTCTCCATCCTGATGCATTTTTCAGGCTTTTTGGGTTGCCAGCTGAACATGCATTTCTGGGAGTGGGGAGTTTCCCCTCCATGGGTGAGTGGTTCAGGTGTGTCTGTGCTGTGGTGTCCAGCAATGGGCTGAGCTTGGCTGAGCTGCCACTTGTCGCCTCGCTGGTTTTATCTGGGTGCTCTGGATTTCTGAACAACGGTGATTTTTTAGTTTGGGAAGGTGCTGTTCACATCACCCTGAAAGTGGGCTTGGGCATTATCTTTGATATGGGAAGCAGATGTGGTGCTGTCACACTTTGCTGCCAGGAATCCAAGGTAAGACTCAGACCTCCCAAGCTTTCCTGTTGTTTTGTCTTAATCCAGGAAATTCAGCTGGCATCTTTCTTATTCCTGCTGGTTAGAGAGACTTAGAGCTTTCATTAGATGCTGGATCTTGATCCTGGCTAATGAAAAGCAGAGCGAAATCACACTCACAGTCTGGCAGGGGGTTTGAATGCTTGTGCAATAGGAAAGGTCCTCTCAGGTGCAGTTTATGCTGTATGGATTGTGTAGCGCTCAGCAGAGCCCTGTCAGTGCTGAGGTTTCCTGTTGCTCATAGAATTCCTTTACTCTTGCTTTGTTTTTTTTTTTTTTTTTCCCTTTCCTTGCTTTGTAGAACTTGATCTCTGCTTTAAATTATATCACGGGTAACGTGTGTGCTTTGATTATTGCAATGTGCCTTGCTGGATAGGGATCATTCCCTTCCTCAGTCTCAATTTGCTTCACCTTCACTTCTAACTTTACTTTCTGGGGAAAGGAAAGGATTGAAGGATTGTTTTCCTTTGGGATTGCCAGAGATGATGGTCTTTGATTTCTATGTCCATGGCCTGAAATTGTTCTCAAATCCAGCCTGTCATATTGAAATGATTTACTTTTTTCATTGTTTGAATCTCCCCATTATTCCTTGCCAATTCCATGTATAAGAATGTTCATTCCTGCATTTACCAGGGCTTTCTGCATCTGACTGGACTGGCAGGTTCACATCTGTCTTTTGTAAGGAGAATTTTGCAGACAAGAACTCCCTAGAAAGGGATTAAGCCTGTTGGTTGTTGTTGTTATTGTTGTTGTTCCTGAGTTTGTCACCGATGAGAGGATGATAAATGCTGTGCATGAGACCCACCATGAGGAACTCATGTCCCTGCTAGGGGATGGATGTCATTGTCTCTTTGCCTGTCATCACCTGTATTACAATTTTTGTTAATGAAAAGCCAGCCAGTGCTCACAGTGGGCAGTGCAGAGCAGCTCTGAGGCTGTGGCTGAAGGCTGCTTGGTGATTCTGAGGCAGTGTCCAAAATGGATAGAGCAGGGAGGGACTGCATATCAATATTTTCCCCATCTTAAGCCTATTTGTTTACTAATTCCCTATGGATCAGGCACCCCCTGCTAGTGGTGGATAACATGGGAAAAGTTCAGTCTGTGCACTGAACTAGCTGTTCTTATATTTCAGAGGTGGGGGGAGTTGGATAAATTTTAAAAAATAGATAAGTGGTAGGTAGCTGGAGTTTTAATATCTAAATCTCCCCACCTGGCATGGCTGGAGTGCCTAAGCCCAGAACTCCAAGTAGTTGCCATCATTATGTGGTATCTGCAGGTGAAGTTGTGTCTCAACACCTTGAAGGGTTTTGCTGAAAGCCCCCAGAAGCAGAGAAGTCCTGCTCCCCCATCATACAGTCCCTCAGACCTGGGGTCACACAGACAGTGTGGGGCTGAGTGAGGAAGAAGCTTTGCTGGCTTTTTACTCTGACACAGATTTGCCTTGGTGGCTGTGGGCAAGTCAATTATGTTCCATGGTTCAGCTTTCTCACTTGTGAGAAGGAAATGCTGTGCTGGTTTCAAAACATTGATGGCATTTTTGAGAATTAATTAGTTGGTGTTTGAGGCACAATAGTTTTCCATAGAGGTTATTCACTGAGTTCTTGATCCCTTTGCTCTGGAGAGTGTTAATTGCTGTGTGCTTTTGGGATGACCCTAATGAGATGAGAGTAAAGGCATATGGAGGTGAGTGTGTGATTAACAAAACAAGCCTGGGGTAGAACAGATTTCCCCAGCTGAGAAACTGAGTTGCTATTGGCTTTCCTTTTGGCATGTATTCCTGAAAAGGCCCCAGTCCGGAGAGCATCCCATGATAAATCCCACTGTTACCTGTCTTGGGGCCTCAGGGCTGCTCCTTGGCTTTCAGAAGTGCTCAGCCATGTAAGGACAGGAAGGATCTGAAATTCCCTCCCCCTCCTATCTGTGTGGCCAGGTGAGGAAGCGAGGAATGTAATTTCATGCACCATAAATACTAATAATTCCAAGTGCTTAGGACTCGAGCATGCACATTACTGTGGTGCGAGCTCTCTCCCCTGGCTGCACTTGGAGTAATCACACTTAGGACCTGTTTGTCTTGGCAGAGCTGCCCTTAGGAATGAGGTAACTTTGGAAAAGACATTCCTTCACTCATGGCAAATGGCTAAAAATATCTGAACTTCCACAAGCCTGCGGAGGAGAGCAGGAGTCGGAGTAAAGCACAGGGCATGGACCTCTGGAGGTGCAGTTTGGAGCTCTGCACAGAGCTGAGCAGGGGCTGCAGGTCCCCAACACCTTGCCACAACACCTGTGTTGGAGCAGGCACTACCACGGGGTGTGTCATGGGGCTCAAAATGTTTTGCTCAATTTGGGCACTCAGAGCATGCAAGTTACAGCAAATGACCTCTGTCCTTTCCTTGCTGAAAACCCTGTTTTGGAGCTCAGTGACGTACATACATTGAGTTTACAAGTGATACAAGAGCCTCTGCTCTGCCAACAGCTGTGAGAGTATCTTGGGCAGTTCTTTGGGACAGAGCACACAGCACTGTTGTTAACCGAAGATGGGCTGATGATTAATGTGCTTTTCTTCCTTTAAAATAACATTAGGCAGCCTTTCTCTTCTATGGCAGAAGAGGTGCTGGTAAAGGCTTAAAGTTAGGGGTGTAAAACTATTTGGACATGCAGGAATGGCGTAGTGTGAACTGACCGAAGCCTGATAGTTACCCTTCTTGTGTGTGTGTGTGTGTGCCTTGGTATAAAAGAAGCTTTTCAGAATGAAATAAAAAAGGCATGATTTCACAGCTTGAAGGAAGGTAATGAAGTGCTGCAGTTATGCCTCTCCCTGAAGATCTGTCCCCAAGCCTTCAGAGGCAAAGCAAAGGGCTTGATCAGGTAGTTTATTATGCAGTGAGAGTTCCTGCTGCTGCTTTTCCTGTGCAGCTGAAACCCCAGCCCTGGGTGTTTTTATGTATGATGCATGTGCTTACTTAGAGACACTTCATAAATCACATCTGAAAAGTGACTTTTTTGTGTGTGTGTGTTTCACTTAGTTTTGTTTTGGAATTTGGCAATAAACAACCCAACTAAAAGAAAAATCAACCTTGAGATTGGCTCAGTCACCAGCTCTGGGGGAAGGGTGGTTTTGGAGATTAACATATTTATAAGTGTGCAGTAGTTGGATTGGGTGTGTTGGCTACTTTTTTGGCAAGGCTGACGTTGCTTGATTATTAAGAATGATTCTGTATTATTTATGTCACCCATCTGAGGTTGCTCTATCTTTGCAGATGTGCCCTAAAGCAGGGAAGCAGAGCACAGGCAGTGCAGGCAGACTGCTTAACTTTTATTGGAAAGCACTGCTTTCATTGTAAGAACAGCTTTTTACAGTCAGGCAGCTCCGTCTGTCCTTGCTTTCCTTCCAGGAATGCAAGGGACTGGGGGGGGACAAGAAGCAGAGAAATGCAACTTTGATTGCAACTCTGGGGGACCATGAAAAAGAGCAGAAAGGAAAGCAAGAAAACCATAAAAATGCTGTAGTGGGGGCTGGTGAAAGCATGATACAGTCCTGAGAGCATGATGGGGCTGTAGGAGCTGTAGTTCCTCCTTCCTCAGGATGCTTTTGGATTCTTGCTATAAAAACACCTCTAGCTAGAAACTTTCACTAAGGAGGGTGGGGAGAACATGGACGTGGCTTGAATAGTTTCCTCTTGCAGTACTTGCAATGGGAAAGGCTGTACCTGTCTGTGAGAGCAATGTGTGGGTCCCACTCACTGTCCCTGCAAAGCTGGATGTCAGCCCTCAGTGCCCCACAGAGGTGCTGAATGCAGGACTGAGGCCAGGAGAGGTGTAAATCCTGATCTGCATGAGCTCTTAGGCACTTGAGTGCATGAGCCAGGAATCAGGACCACACACCAGTTCTCCCAGTCCCATCTTGAAGGCTGCAGGAGCCGAATTCCACACTGCCAGCAATTTTTCTGCCTCCCTGATCAAGGCCCACTGGAAACACCCAGTAGGTGCCTGCCGTGTGGGGCTGCTGGCTGAAGCAAGGAATCCTTACCTAGGTGGGATGGCTGGAATGTCCATGCTCTTGTTACTGGTGCTCCTGAGGGAGAAGCAGCACTGTGGACCATCATGGCTGCTGTCAGGGACTCAGCCCTTCCTCACTGGAGTTGCCAAATCAAATCCACCCATGCGGTGATGAAGCTGCACAGCAAGACTCTACTTTGTGCTTTTGAGCTCAGGGCTGTGTAGGGCTGAGCTTCCCCGGGAGGAGAAGGCAGATCCTTCAGCAGGGCTCTCTGGTCCCTTCAGGATGTAGAAATTACCAAGCCCTCCTGAGGCTGAGGTGAGGTTTGGAAGAGCAGCGCTTGTCCCCTGAGCTCCACTGACAGTGTTGCAGAAGGTGGCTTTTGTGTGCACTGGTTTGATGGAGAGTGGCTGTGACTGCTGGGCTTTGCTCTGAAGCTGGGGCTGTCACTGTGACAAGATCCTGCTGGAGAGGATGAGTCCTTCAGGAGCGCTTATCTGAGCCAGTGGCATTCCCAGGCATGTGCAGAGGATGCCAGCCTTAGATGTCAGAGTAAGTCTAGGTGTGAAGGAATTTAGTGAGGTGCCTGGGCAGGAAATCAGTATTTTTTTTTGTGACTCATTTTGTTAGTGTTAAGCCCTTACTTCTCCCTGAAGTGAAATTCATGTGCCTGACTGCTGTGTCAGGAATCCTACCTCCAGTGGTACTCCCAGGGCGAGAAATAAGATGAGGGCAAAGAAAAAGCAGGCAGAGCCCAACCTTAGGGCTTTGTCTTTGCTAGGCTGTTGGGTAACACCAACAAAACCCTATATGCCAATGATCACAGCTCTGGATCTCTGTCTGTTTTGGTGTCTGCAGAGAAAAGCCACCTTGTCTGCTTCTCTTCTTTTTCTCCTTGCTTTGCCAGGATGATGTATTTATTTGGGTTAGGTGTCAAGCAACATCCTTTGGTAGAACAACACTGCTGGCTGCCAGAGTCAGGTCACTGCTGGTCACTCACTGAATGCTTGGTTATTTCAGGCTCTGGCTCTCTGCAACTCTTAGGTGATGATTTTAGAAACGCCGCACTGTGGAAGCTCCCATCCAAATCATGCTCTGGGAAGAGCTCCTGGTCAGCTGGGAACATTATGCCTCAGTGACTTATTACAGACTTTAGCACTGCCACCTAAAACTGAGGTGACCAAAACTCAGTTGTCACATCCAGGTAAGGGGATTTGATGTTTGAGCAAACAACTGTGACTGAATCAGTCTGGATTAAGTCTGGAAGGCTCTGGAGATCTGGGAAAAGAGACTTGGAAACCAAAAATGATTTTAATAGTACTGTACGAGCAGGCAATTTAAGGCTGCTAATGCAGGTGGGCTTTGTCAGCATCTTCTGATTCACGTGAAGAGGAAACTGCTCACTTCTGAGTCATGCAACTGTGAGCTCCTTTTAGGAGCTCATTAGTCACCAAGCAGGGCGGACACTGACCACTCCTGACAGACAGTCAGGGGAGACTCTTCTGGCAATGCACTTCCATGCTTTCCTTTCCATGAGAAGTGTTTTCCTAGTGACTAACCAAGGTTTTCCTGATGTAACTTAGCCCCTGACTTGTCATATGTCCAAATGAGCACAGAATCAGATTCTTTCTTTCTGCTGTCTAGCAACCTCTGTATATTTGAAGTCTGTTTTCATGTCTCCCAGGTTCCTCCTCAGTCTCCTGCTGTTATAGCGACATTATCAGTGCTGCCTAAAATTTGTGATTGTTCTTATTCTTTCCTGTGGAATCTCTCATGGAGTTCCATGATTCACTTGCAATCCAGAGCACCAGGGGAGGCAGAGGACTCTAGCTGAGGTCTTACTACTGCTGAGGAAAAGGAAAGGCTTTACATCTAGTCCGAGGTCCATAAGCCACTTGACATCACTGGTGGTTGTTCACTGTTCTGATCTGCAGGACTGCTATGTGGAAAGCTGATTTTCATCCTGTATCTGCCTCATGGAATATTCCTGGCTGATTTTGGTATCTTGGACTTGCCTGTATCTCCAGTCTCTCAAGATCATGTTTGAATTCTTTCCCTCTCATTTTATTGGAATCCTTCCTAATGTGGTATCATCTGCAAATGTAATAAACATTATCTATATTCCAGCATCCTGGTCATCATCCAGGTATTCTGTGTTCAGGAAAATGAAAATATTTTCATTAAAACCGGATCTAGGACTGACCTCTGCAAAACCCTGCTTGATGTATCCTTTCACTGTGAAAAATGAATCCTTGATAACTACATACTAAACAGTTTTCCAGCTAGTTTGGTTCCTGCCTTAAGAATATACTGTGCTTCTGTAGTTTGATTATGAGAAGGTCCTGAGGGACACTGTTCTTTCCAGAACATTGCTGATGTGGAGCCTCTGAGTAGGGAAGGTTCAGATTAGCAGTAAATTAATCCTTTGGTGAAGGCAGACCATAAATGAAATGCTAGAACACACAGTGGCCACACTGAAGGCTACTGCTCATTTTTTTTCCCCCTCATTTTCTGAGCAGCAGCACAGCTCTCAAGACCACACACCATTTGATGCTACAAGGCAAACAGTACATCTTTCAGAACATTTCACTGACTTTCTTACTAGAGGCACATGAATTTTTCCCTCTCCCAAACATCTTTCCCAAGACGGGGAAATACTGTCTGGAATGAGTGTTGGTGTTCCCACACCTTTCTGAAGAGCTGCACAGTTGGAAGTCAGCAGCCAGCCTTTGCCTGGAAAATAGATCTTATTTGCAGAATTGGCAAGTCCTGGTTTACAAAGACATTTTTCTAGATAAAAACATAGGAATCAGATACTTACCAACAATAATAAATGAGATCAAGCCAGGAAGAATATATGATGAGTCCCACCCTGGAGTACTGCATCCAGGTCTGGGGTCCTCAGCACAAGAAAGAGGTGGACCTGTTGGAGTGGGTCCAGAGAAGAGACACAAAGGTGATCAGAGCAGTATCTTTCCTATGAGGACAGGCTGAGAGAGCTCGGGTTGTTCAGCCCGGAGATGAGAAGGCTTTGAGGAAAACTGATTGCATCCTTCCAGTACCTTAAGGGGGGTCATAAAAAGGAGGGAGAGGGACTTTTTATACAGGCAGACAGTGACAGGACAAGGTTTAATGGTTTTAAACTGATAGAGGGCAGGTTTAGATCAGAAGAAAGAAATTCTGTACTCATAACGTGGTGAGACACTGGAACAGGATGCCCAGAGAGGCTGTGGATGCCTCATTCCTGGAATTGTTCAAGGCCAGGTTTGATGGGGCCCTGAGTGACCTGGTCTAATGAATGTCATCTCTGCCCATGGAAAGGGGATTGGAATGAGATGATCTTTAAGGTCCCTTCCAACCCAAACCATTCTGTGATTCTGAGTTCTATGATACTGCACATAAATAGACGCTCTGTTGGAATTTGTTGTTAGGATTTTTTTATAGTGCAAGTGCATTAGCTGGGAGAGGGGTAAAAATTAATTTTCTTTCTATGTCATTTGCATCACAGATTCTGACTTCAGCTCACCTCTGATCAAACTATTTATATTAAATATACAGACACAGGCTTTTTGCCTGTGTTTCTGACTGCTCTCACTGACTGCATCCATACCAGCAAACTGCAGAGGTCCAAGGCTCAAGCATCATCCAAATGGTTTAATTGCTTCTGTGCTCTTTGCCCTGGCTTTGCCCCCTGCTACGTAACCCTCACCCACACGTGGTTTGGGAGCCAGCGTGGCTCTTCCCAGTGAGCAGTAAGAATGAAGCCATACCCTGTGGGAGGGTGCGAGGGAGAAAGTTTAGCCATATGGAGACAATCTGTGCTGTGCCTGTTGTCCTGAGGGTCAGAGAATGAGCCCTCCCCTGTCTTA
Organism: Picathartes gymnocephalus; assembly: GCA_013390045.1. Lineage (NCBI taxonomy): Eukaryota > Metazoa > Chordata > Aves > Passeriformes > Picathartidae > Picathartes > Picathartes gymnocephalus. Next base: position 171,411 of record WEKY01009526.1, on the reverse strand, counting down.
TTTATAAGCAGAGACATAGAGGCTGCAGAACCTTGCATTGTAACAAAAGGTACAGAATACTTCAATGAACATTTTCATTTATTTGCAAGGTCTCCTTCCCATTGTGCTTATGCCAGGTTTGTTTTTAAGTCCAGATGTTAATACTTGCACATAGCTGAGTTTCATGGCCATTCACATGTGGCTGAATTTGTTTGGACAAAAGTTCTTTTGTGATTGAGGCTTAGCACTTTGTGAGCCATGGGTTTGCCTTCAAAACAGTTTTTTTCATTAATACCTAATTTACGGTGTGGAGGAGGAAGTTTGTTGTTTGGATTTTTGACTTATTAAATGTAATCTGTGAGCAGCTGAGTGTACAAGGATGCTTACACATGTGCTTCATGGCATGACTCAAGCTAATTATGAACTCTTGAACACAAAAGCAGGACAAACCTGGCTGATTGCTCCTGCCAACTGTTTGCTAAATTGGCTCATTCGATTCACTGAAATGGCAGAAAATTAAAAAGGCAAAAAAGTGACTGCTTGGATTTGCAAGTAAAACCAGCTTGCTTATGACTGGGCAGGGGAAGAGATCAAGTGTGGGTGTTGGGGATGGCTAAAAGCAGGGAAAGGGAGGGAGTCAGAAGGAGAGAAAAGCAGGACAGAGGTGAAGGAAACAAAAACCTTCCCCTTTTGGCAACAATAGACTTAATTGGCTTAACTGTTTCAGTGAGCACTTACTTTTCTAGGTGATGGAGAAGGGTAGGTGACTTCAAAGAATAGGTCAGTCCCAATAGCACCCATTACAGGATGGGCTGAACTGCCTTGGGAAAGTGAATTGCCTCCACCTGTTAGTGACATAGGGGATTTAATCATCTAGTTTAAATTAATCTTTTAAATTTTAGACTGACATTGGGTGAAGCCTGACACTGAACCACTATACATGGAATTATCAGACTGATACTTCAGCATTAGAAAGTCAAGACAAAGATGAAACCTGACATTTCTGTATGCTTAGTCTCAACGCAGGTTTCTATCCCTTCTGCAGTGGAGCTAACATTTGATACTGTGAATGATGCAAATACTGATTAGCAGAAGTATTTCTTGATGCTAAAATCCACTGGTCACCACACAGTTCCACACCAGGCATGTTGGATATTGTGCCTGGTTTGTGTCAGCCAGTGGGTGACAAGGTGAGTGATGCAGCTGATGAGCTTGAGGGAAGGGGTGCCATCCAGAGGGACCTTGGCAGTCTCCATGAAGGTCAGCAAGGCCAAGTGCCAGGTCCTGCACCTGAGCAATCTCTAGTACCAACACAGACTGGAGGGTGAAGGGATTGGGAGCAGCCCTGTGGAGAAGGACTGGGGGATGAAAACTGGATGCAAGCTACCAATGTGAACTTTCAGCCTGAAAAACAGAGAGTTTTTTCCAAGACCCATGGACAGGACAAGGGGAAATAGTTTTAAGCTGAAAGAGGGTAGATGTAGATTAGGTATAAGGGAAAAAAAAATCTCTTATGAGGGTGGTGATACACTGGAACTGGTTGCCCAGAGAAGATGTGAATGCCCCATCAATGGAAATGTTCAAGAAAGGTTGGATGGGGCTTTGAGCAACCTGACCTCACCCCCGTGTCAGGGGGGTTGGATTTAGGTAATCTTTAAGGTCTCTTCCATTGCAAACTATTACGTGATTCTATGATTTGGACTCCTGTTAACATACCTTGAGAGGTTTTCAGTTTCTTTTATAAGTCAGATTTCTTTGCAACTTCGTTTTGTAGATGTTGCAGAATCACAGAATGGGTCAGGTTGGAAGGGACCAGTGGGTGATGTGCTCGAGCAGCATTACCCAGAGCACAGGGCACAAGATTGTGTCCAGATGCGTCTGGAATATCTCCAGTGAGGGAGAATCCACACTCCCTGGGCAACCTGTTCCAGTGCTTGGTCACTGCACGGGAAAGAAATTCTTCATATCCATGTGGAACTTCCTGGGCATCAGTTTCTGCCCATTGCCTCTTGTTCTGTTGCTTGGATTTAAGGCTCGTTGTTCTGAAGTGTCTCTGTTAGGTCAGGAAGGTGTTCTGGGAAAGCATTCAAAGTCAAAATGTAGCTCTCCCTGAGCTACAAAGGGATACCTCAGTGGGAAACATTTCATCAGGAGAGTGGCTTCTGTTTGCAGTTAGGTGCATTTTAGGTAACCACAGCCACTGGCCTGCTGTTCCCAGGCTGTCAGTTGTTGTACTGGAGCTGTCAGCATTGTCTGTCAGTTCTTGCCTTGAGAGGCCATTTCAGGTCTCCAGACTAGGGATGAAACTGCTTTTCTTCTGATTTTGTGTAAGAATGGTCCTGAAATGGACCTGTGTACCAGCACCTGCTCTGTGACACCAGCACCTTTAATAAGGCGTATGAACTACCATGGGAATTACACTGTGGAACAGGGTGGAAGTGTATTGGGATATTTGTTTTTTTAACAGATGATACTTTTGAAAGTTTGCAGGCAGGTCTCTCTTTAGTCCTCACTTTGACCATTGCCTATTAAAAAACTTCCTGAAATCTCTTTAGCAGCTCCAACAGGAACTGGTCCACACTCAAGATTTACCAGCTCCATGATGTTTAGTAAAGGTTGATTTTTTCACACTTCTGATTGATTGGCAATTATGAGGTCTGCTTGTTACAGGTTTCCAGCATAGAATCAGTGATTATTTTAGTCTGTTAATGATGTTATGAGCCAAGCTCTGCACCTCTGGCAATTCTCTGAATTGCTCATCATCTTGAATTTAGATTTCGTGATAATTAGGACGTCTGAGCTGGGCAGTGAGAATGGGCATTCTGATCTAACCCTCTACCGTGTAAGTTGTTATTTCCCAAGCTATCTGCATGCTGTGAAAGCAGACTGGGAAACTTCTCAAATTTTTAAAGGTGAAGAGGATAAAAATAAGTTTTCCTTAACAAGCCATTTCTGAGTGCTTTGCAAACCACATCTTAGGTGCCAGCAGGACATAAAGGGGAGTCTGGTCATAGAAAGCTGTAAACAGGAATTAAACAGGCTGTGTTTTGTAGATGCACATTGCTGAAAGTTGCTCCCCACTTGCTTTTGGGAAGACTCAAACCCTGTCCCAGCACAGTGTGGGGTGGTTTGCCCCTTCTCTCATTGCAGGTTCCCAGTGCTCTCAGAAAAGGAAAGAGGCCAAAATGGGGCACTAGTCACAACCAGATGTTGGGCTGCCTCTTGTGCCAGGAAATGGTGAGTGATAAATCCCAGGCAGGCCTGTGCTGGGTGGGGGGTGACACCTCACACATGTGATTGCCATTAACCATTGGCTTTGCAAGAGGGAAGGGAAAAAACAGGGCAGTGAACAAAGAGGGGTTTGGGTCCGAGGGGGCACGGGACAGCTTTCAGAGGTGGCAGGGTGAGACACATTGTCTAACACATTGCCTCCATGGGACAGATGCAAGTGCAGGAGGGTTTTAGGTAGCATTCAGGAGCCAGGAATATGGGAAATGAGCATCAACATGAAATAAATGCATGCAAAATGCAAAATGTATTTGTTTAGGTTAGAGGGTCATATTAGCTCATCTTGGAGAGAGAACCACGCCTAAGAGTCCATTGTCTGCTTCAAATATTACACCTGGTCAGGTAGACCTTCCTGCCTTTTTGCTCATTTATTTTTCATCCCCCAAGCGTGTGATCCACAGTGTTGAGAACAGAAACACACCCAGAGCCAAACCAGGTAAAATAAACCCTGATTCTTGCAAGTGGCTGCAGGCAGAATTCCATCACAAACAGGCAATGAAATAGGATCATAGGATCACTCGCCATATGGTAATTCAGGTTGGGAGGGAGCCCTGAAGGGCTCTGGTCCTGCCTCCTGCTCAAAGCTGGATCAGCTACGGGGCAGACTGGGTTGCTCAGGGATGTGCAGCAGGTGGCAAGTAGGATGTTGGGAAACAGGACAAATGCTGAGATGGTTATATAGCCTTTCTCTCTGCATACTGAAAGTATCAGCCTTTAGCTTTGGCCCAGTTTGGTTTTAAGTTAGATATTTTTGTCTGAACCACAATTAAAGAGCTTTGAACTAAAGCCTCTTACCCTACAGTCATCTGTAGCTACCACTGTACACATGGACATGGATACAGGACAACTGGTGCAAAATGCCCTAAATTGTCTGTCTGGGAGGTCTGGGGTGGGAAAAGAGAGAGGATTAAAACCTAAGGAGGGGTCATCCTTAAGTGTACGGGGAGAAGGATGGTTCCTAGAGGACTGGCCCAAAGCAAGGCAGAGAGTTTAAGAAGTGATGTCTCATTTGGGGAATTCCTCAGAGGCAGCAGGGTGGACCAGCAAGGGGGACACCAGTTCAGGGGAATAGGAGAAGGAAGAGTATTGGCTGCAGGAGTACATGGGGAAGAGCTGGGAGGGAGCCAGACAATTCTGGCAGAAAAGAAAGGAGTCTGATGGTGCTGAGGTCACAGGAAACACTACCTCTGTGTGCACATAAACAGTAATAGTAATGCAGGAGCTGATAGTAAGGGAGTATAGTTCATGTTTGGAAAAACATGAGGTTAAGTGATGTTCCAAGCAGAGTTGAAGATGCATGCTTTAGCATAATGGGAAACTCATTATGCATACATTTAAATATCTTCTCCAGTACGTCCAGTGCTTTATAAAGGTCACAGGCTCATTCGTGGAGTTTAAAAGCCGTAAGAGACCGTGGGATCATCCAACATGATGTAATACATACAAATCTAATTACATCTTATCCATGCACCTTTACACTAAGCTCAGTACAATAAACACATCCCATCTTTGGGCTTAGATCTTGTCTGGAGAACCCATAAGAAGGACAAGACACCTGTGGCAGTGATAGTAAAGATTAGTGATCCTGACTGTTTAAGACCTGAAGTGTTTCTATAATTTGGGACGTGTGCTATGACTGAATTGTTCACTGGGATCTGGCAGTTTCCTTCTCTTCGTACATCAAGGCATCTTTCACAGACTCCGTGTTGATACAGTAAACATCATCCTTTTTCCATTTTCCAGCATAAGGCATTTTTTCAGATCTTGAATCACATGACAAACTCATCTCTGTGTCTTCATTCATCTTTTTTCAAGTTAAAGCAAATGGACTGCAAGAATCATAAAATTATTAAAATTGGAAAAGACCTCTGAGATCTAACCCAGCACCACTGTGTTCACCCCTAAACCATATCCCTGAGTGTCATATCCACACCTTTTTAAACACTTCAGGAATGATTTTACCATTTCCATGGGTAGTCTGTTCCAACGCCTGACCACCCTCGCAAAACTCCATCCTAGAGGTAGGATTGGACTCGACTCCTGCCCTGCTGCTCTGCTGGCTGATGGTTTGCTGCCATGGTTGTGTGGGCACGAGCAGACTGAGGTCATCAACCCAAGCACGCCCTTTGGCTAACGACCAGCAACAGATTTTCTATTTGGATATTTCATATCTGAACAATTCAAGATTTATTGCTTCCCCTGAGGTTCTTTCAGGACCAGATTTTTTCATCAAGTTGTTTGTCTAACTCCATCCTCACATGCAACTTCCTACCCCACCACAAAATCAACTATGTAGTGTTTATATTTATTTAGAGGCATTCTGTTCCCTTTTTTTTTTTGTTTGTGTTTGTTTGTTGTTTTATTGGTTTGCCTTTTTTTTTTTTTTTGGTTCATTACCATTAAATTTACATTTATTGCAATATATTCAGGGTCTAATAAATTTTAATATTGCAGTCCTCCAGATTGGCATAAACTGACTGGTATTCTGTGGATATGCTGGAATTATGCTTGTGTCTCCTGTTTGAGTTATTTGAATTTGAAACCATGACAGTGCAGGGCATGTAAAATGTTGCTAAAACATAAAATTGCAACAAGCAGGGAATTTATGTGTGTGCTAATGTCACAACGAATGGATTAAAATGCTGAGTGATTGCTCAGTGAAGCAGATGGATGATAAGGAATGCACATGCAAACTCAGAAGGCCTTTTTAGAAAATCCTAAATTTTACCATTCAGACAATTATTAATGGTTCTGTCTGAAGGAAATTTGCATGTACAGTAAATTTGATATGCAGAATCCTTTCAAGTTGTATTCATTGTTGGGGTTTGCCCTGCATGTAAGTGTGTCAGGCAAGTAATGATCATTTTGTCTCAAACTCCTCTAGAAAAAAAATATGATCTTTGGAGAGCTTTGAAAAATACCATTAATCATCTCTGCTTCCCCCACAAGGAAGAATGGTTTTGAGATTAGGGCTTTGGAGAGGCACTTGGAGGATCTGGTGTGTGTTTCCCAGATCTGTCAAGAGCATTCATACATCTTCAGGTTGTAATTCAAAATAAACTATCTAGAAGCTCAGTAGAGGCAGAAATAACCCCATTTTCAAATGCAATAATTTGGTTAGGTATTAAGCCCTCTGTAAACTCCTTTGCAGCTATGGGACTTCTTGAAAAGACTAAACACGTGTCTCTCTGTACCGAGTTCCTACCTTTAGAACTGGAATAATAGGCTTCTTTGACCTTTTTACTTTCATCTTCCCTTGATTTTCTGTGTCGATAATAAACATTTTGGAGCAGGAACCCCCTTAAACTGTATTTATGTGGTTCCAAGGAGGACATCAGCCTTGTTTTTGCCTTTGGGTACAATCGTAAAATGAATTCTAATTTGCAGTTGTTTAGCCTCAAATTAGAAGTCTCAGGAAGAGAGTAGATTAGCAGTTTTCAGGCACATAATGGCTGTGGCAGAGATGTGGAGATTGCCTATTGATCACCTTGGATGAGAGGCTAAGAGCATAAACTGTTGCAAAGGAACTCGAGCTCTATATGAGAAAAATGTTACAGAGGTGAAAAGAGAGATGTTCTAGAAGAGTCTGAATGTTTATCATGGGGTCTGCATCACTGAGGGTTTTTCAAAGCAAGGTAGATGGGATCCTGCTACGAGTCTAGAAGGGTAGACTAGCTGACCCAGCAATGTCATTTCCAGCCCTGACACTCAGCTGTAATTTGCAGTTGCCTCAGGCTGAACTAGTGACTTGCCCAAATCCACGCAGTGTGTTGTTCAGAGGGCCACGATTTGCTGTGCTTCTCCTCTGACTGTTTGCCAGTCAAACTCTCTGTGGACTTCTCCTTAACAGTGCCAAAACTAATGCTGCTCTTTCACTTTGGGATGTTTTTTCCTGAAGCACAATACTGTACCTTGAAATATGAGTTTTCCAACCGTGAAGGCGGACGTTTGTTTTCACACAGAACTTGAGGCAGGACAGGAGAAGGTGTTTGGTTTTTGGTGACACTACCCACATGTGATTTTTGGCTGCATACACAGAGTGTGGAGTGGAAAGCCTTACATTCCAGCTGGCTTCACTCTACAGCACAGAAGTCCCTGCCAGATTTCTCAGGACAATTTAAATCAGCTCAGACTCTGGCTTGCTCTCTCTTGTGCAAAGGGAAGGTATGAGCATCTGTGATGGGGGTCTTACTCCCTACCAAAACTCGTTGAGTTAGGTGTTAATGAATGGTGATGAATGGGCGCTGCTCAGAGCACAGGGACTGCACTTGTCTTGTGAAATAAAACGTAGCAAAGCCTCTCTTGTCCTAGGGATGAGTGGCACAGCAGGACTTGCATCTAGCCAGATGCTTTTCCTTCAAAACAAGGCAGTCACGCTTATCCCAACTACCCGAGGGCAACGATCCAGGCTACGGCCAGCTGTGACTGGGGAGAGAGCTAGCTGGCATGGGCCAAGTTGCTGTCGAGCACTGTTTGAACATTTAAAGAGTACAAATGATCATTTGCTAGTGCTTGGACCAATGCCCTGGGCCTCCTCAGTTTGCAGGGAGGACCTACAGCAGCAGTGCCAGCACACCAGGGAGCTCGGTGCTGGGAGGACCCTGCAGCTGAGCTCTGGAGGATGCCCTGGAGTTCCATCCTGGTGGAACAGCATGTCACCCAGCTGAAGCCTGTACTAATGCAGCAATTAGTGATTCACACCAGAAATCCAGTGTTTAAACCTTCTTCTAAACTCCTGACAGAGGCTCCGTGCTGTGCTTTGGCCAGGTATCCAGACACTCAGCTGGGAGCACCCAGACGGGAGGGGTGCTAGCTCTAACCCCATCCTTGTGGTTGCTCTGAGAGCTGACAGTGCTGGTGGTGTGAGCCAGTGCACCTCTCAGACCTGGTGGCTGGGGGAACATGCCTGTAGACTCAATGTACCTTGTATTTGGGCTCATTTTGAGGAGAAGCAGTTGGTAATTGTCAGCTATGGACCAAGGCTGTCTGACAACTTTAAAAGGAAATCATTTCTTCTTGACAAAGGATACATTCAATCAGATTTGATGGTAGTGCATGTATGGCACTGGAATGAATATTCTATTCTAATATGCAAATCAAATTTACTTTGGTTTTTTTTTGGGTTACTGGCTTGCATCCTTTGCTACACTCTTTGGGTCTGTTGCAAGCAGACACACAAGACCAGTCTCTAAACAGTTTATAATGTTCAGCATTTGACTTACAAATGGGGACTAGTGAAGGCTGGAGCTGACTGCCCTGTAGCCTGGGGTAGATAGGCACTGGTTGTCAGCAGAAATCACACAGTCTCAGGCATGTCAGCTTCACATATCACCTCCCTGTCACAAGCTTGCTTTGGAAGGACTTCTCGTCTGGATACGACAGCCACGCCATCCCAGGGGAGAGGGGACATTCATTATGGTTTTGGCATTCAAACCATGACAGCCAACAAGTCTTCCTGTTAGAGTTGTTGGTAATTGTGACTTTTTCTGCTGACTGCTGGAACAAAGGTAGCACATGCATTTCACTTAATTTGTCACTCAGACATAATCTTTTGCCTATTTAGCAATTTTTTGGCTGACATCTGTGTAGTGCTTGAATCCCAATCTGTTGATGCCTGACTGGTTGTGTCCACCTGGGGAAAAGAGCAATTCCTGTATCCAAAAATTCCTCCCAAGAGGCTGAGACATGGTCTGGTTCACTTTGGCCTGGCAGTCAGAAACCTCAGCAAACTCTGTTCAGGTTCCACAGTGGTCACTTCCACCCTATGGATGCAGAAGGGCTCAACTTGTTGTGGTGTGGCTCTGGCAGGCTCAGCACTGCGACCTTCTGTAAGAGTCTCCCAAAGGACAGGGAGGCACCAAGGTGGGGTGGAGGAGCCCACCACTGCTGCACGCACAGCTGATGGTGATAAGGCTACGAAAGCTAGGAGGGGTTCCTCATGTGAATTCCCAGCTGGACTTGACCCCACGCTGGAAGGGATAGAGCGAAGAACTAAAGAACAAAGGCCGGACATTCAGTTTTATCCCAGGATAGCAAGGAGCAGAGAGAACATCAGAATCCAATGATCTGAGGGTCTGGGGGTGGCATACAGGAGGGGCCAGGGGTATGAGGGCCAGTGGGAAGACAGGGAAGGAGTGGTCAGGGGACAGGGATCAACGGGGATTTTAACCAATGGGGTTACAGAACTTGGAACTTGGCCATGTAAGGCAAACAGAAAGTGAAACTGGGGTAGAGTGACTTGATTCTCATGGGAGAAGCCAGAACTTATGGGCTGCCCTTTCAATGCATCTACATCAACTGTTTTGAATTTTCCCTATATTTGTAAAAATAAAATGATTCCTGATCAAATAATTAAAAGTGCTTTGTTTGATTAAGGCCCACATTTATCAATGGTATTTTTATAGCTCTTTGCTGCCATTAGTGCTAAAGCTGGAGCACCTAACAAAGGAGATAGAAGAAGGCTGGGTCAGGACTAATGGCACAGCCAGCTTTTAATCCCTCTCCTGACAGTCCATCTTTCATGGTGGCTTGTGTCCATCTGCGTTCGTGTGCCAGCAGTAGCAGAAGCCATTGTAAGGCATCCTATGGAGCTCTTTGTCAAGGTGTCTTGGGGCAAGACTTCTATTAATCATTATTGCTAGGAGGAGTTAGAGCCAGGCCTGGAAGCACAGCCATGGTAAGTTCTACCTGTATTTAGCTTGGGTGGAAGGTTTCTGTCTCAGGGGAGTTGCAGTTCTTGTAATCTCTGCCTGCTTTGGAAGTGGGAGGATGCAATTTGTTATGTCTATGGGTAATCACCTTAGCTGTATTTCTGCTCCACATGCTCAGTGCTGACAGGGGCTTATTTCTCTACAACTGTTTCCTCTGTTGTTTTTTTATTGAGAGTAGAAACAGGGTCTTCCATGCTGAAAAACACCTGATAAATACCAGTAGAAATACATGAAAATAAATAAATGCAAAACATGCCTGTAAGAGATCAAAGCATCATAGAATCAGAGAACGGTTTGGATTGGAAGGGATCTTAAAGATCATCTTGTTCCAACCCCTTGCCATGGGCAGGGACACCTTTCACTATCCCAGGTTGCTCCAAACGCTGTCCAGCGTGGCCTTGAACACTTTCAGGGATATGGCATCAGCAACTTCTCAGGGCAACCTGTGCCAGGGCTTCATCACCCTCACAGTGAAGAATTTCTTCCTAATATCCAGTCTAAATCTACCCCCTTTAGGCGGGATACTCTTCTTTAAAGAGCGGAGGTGTTGGCCTGAGGGAACTCCATCAGTAAATGGACTTTTGTTTTTATTTAGTCAAACTGAGAGAGAAAGGGATTTTTAATATCTGACTATAACATCACATTTTTGCAAAAATGCAGTCATGGTTAATGGTGTCCAAGTGTGGCTCTGAAGCCTGGTCTAGATGGGGTGTTTGCACGTTGAGAGTGTGAGCATGGGAAGTTATCTTTTATCTGTGCAGTTGGTTCTACCACAGGAAAAAAAAAAACGCTGATGGGAAGCAATCTTTGCTCATTAAATCAAATGATTGATACAGACATGGCTTAAGAGTAAGTTCCACTGTAGTTTTACAGAGTGGTTTTAGTAATATTTAAAAGAGAAATCTTAGGAACCGAAGAACATGGGGAGGTTTAGCTGCACATCTGTCTTCTATTTTAGTTCTTTGTAATTTGCATCATTTAACTGAAATATGGAAAGATTAAAAGTCAAAGACTTCCCATTGACATAAAAAGGAACAACATTTATGGCTTGAATTTGACCCAGGAAGGTATTTTATCCCACCATCTCTTCTTTAAACCCTGATGGTATCTTTGATGGATGAGGTGCCCAGTATGAAATCCTTTTGCAATCACATGAGCCTGCTGGACTCTAACACAACCTTTGTGTTCCTTGTGTTTAACAGGACAAGAGGACATTAGGGAAAGATGTAGTAATGCATTTCCTTCCTGTTTCTGGGCAGTAGCAGTGCTACACTGTGCTAATAAAGTAGTTTGATAAAAGTAGTTTGATAAGAGTGTTCAGCTCAGGCTGGATGAGTTCAATCCTTTCATGCTCAGAGGAGGCTGAGAGCTGCCCTCCATGGAGCTCTGACAAGTTGAAGGGATGTGTCCTGCTCCATGGGGGCAGACTGTGCAGCACAGATGGGCTGTTGGAGCAGGTACCTCTGTATAAATCAGTATTTTTGCCGCAGACATGGCTGGGATGTGTGCAGGGACAGTTCAGAGGAGTCCAGGCAAATTTTTTCAGCCATCTTCTTTGCCTGTGGAGCATTTCAGCATTCACTGTTTCTAAAGGGCTGTCCGTTCAGATAACACACAGCTGATAACATCCCTGAGCTGAATATGTGTCAAGGCCCTGTGTCTGGGTACAGTCCCACAGGGCTATTCCAGCTTTCTTTCCTGTGGACAGGCAGCAAATTCAGCTCTCTGCTTGGCCTGACACATCTCCAGGTCATCTTTGGGTCCTGTGTCTGTTGTGCTGCCACAGACCTGTGATGTGATGTCCCACATGCTCTGAGCCCTGAGGAGCAGCAGTGACCTCTCAAGCCTGGACAGCTGCTTACTCTTTGTGTTTGACCTCTGGACTTCACTGGGCACATTGGTACTGATGAACAAAATAGGGCCAAAGCCCAGCTCTTGACACCTTGGCCAGGTTGGTGGTGCTCTGGGCAACCTGATCTAATGGGTGGCATCCCTGCCATGGCAGGGGGCTTGGAACTAGATGGTCTTTAGGGTTTGTTTCAGCCCAAGCCATCCTGTGATTCCATAATTTTATGATCCTGTGACACTGGAACTCTGTGGACCATAGTGCTAAGTTACAGAAATGACATTTTGTGTTGCGTGGTCTGGACACGGCTTAGATAGAAGTCAGCAGGGACCACATGCTGTTCTAGCAGGCAGTCACCTTGAGTGTGAAGAGAGTTTAACAACACAAAGGTCACACTGTATCAGGTGAATGGTGCCTTTAATTTTGTTTCATCACAGCAACCACAGTTTACTCCTTCCAGAACATGTAAGAGTGGAGGTTAATGCTCTTTGTGTCACTGTAAACAGTTTCAGGGATCAGGTGATCTTTATTTTATCTATCACAAAATCTTCACAAGTCTGAACAGAGCACGGGGAGGACCACACACATTTCCCTTCCCAGGTTTCCTCATTGTTTATGACGATGAAGCTGCTGAAGGGCCTAGAAAACGTCGTGTGAGGAGAGGCTGAGGGAACTGGGGGTGTTTAGTCTGAAGGCTTGGGGTGGACCTCACTGCCCTATACAACCCCCTGAAAGGAGGTTGTAGCCAGGTGAGGGCCAGCCTTTTCTAACATGTCTCGAGTGAAAGGATGAGAAGAAATGGCCTGCAGTTGCACCAGGGGAGGTTCAGATTAGATATTAGAAAAAAAAAAAAAAAATCATTGAAAGACCAGTTGGGCATTGGAATAAGTTGCCCAGGAACGTGGTGGAATCACTCTGGAAGTGTTCAAGAGGTGTCTGGATGTGGATATGTTTTAGGGGTGATTATAGTGGGTTGCGGTGATGGTTGGACTAACTGGATCTTGAAAGTCTTCCAATCTTGATGCTTCTGTGACTGTGTGATGATTTCAGGCACCCTTTGCTTGAATGTCAGGGTCTGCTGATGGGGGTAGGGTCATCCCTGCTATGGGTGGGCTCCTTTTCAGATCACAGCATCCCTCTTCCTCCTTAGCCAGGTGCTTGTTAGATAGCAGATAGCTGTAGATACTGGATTTTTAGTCTCTGACCTTTTAGGAGAAGCTAAACAAAACACATCTTCAGACATCAGGACCCCACTGATGAAGACGATCTGGGGAAATACAAAATCTGAGGGTGGACATTGTCTTCATACATAACGAGTAGCACCAACCACTTCACTGCCTGCTCGGCCTGCAGGGAAACAGGTAGGCTGGGTCTTCGAGGCCAGGTACATGTCCCTGCTCATTGCAGGGGTTTGCATTAGATGACCCTTAAAAGTCCCTTCCAACCCAAACCATTTTATGATTATTTGAAGAGTCATCTGACAGTGTGTCTCACCACTGTCCTTTCAGTCCTGTGACAGAGATTTACAGGGTGGCACAGGCTGCATGATGCTTGGTGCAAGACCCTGCTGTGCAAACTGCTGTGATTCCCCTTGGAAGAGCCTGGGAAACAAGTGAGAGATCAGAGTTACTGCTCATATGTCCTGTTGGATGTCTGAGTTTGAGTAATGTCCCAGCCATTTCACTCCTTTTATCAGCCTGCTGTAGGGAGACCAGCCTGAAGATGGATTTTGATTTCCAGCTCTGTGAAACTTGGCTGCAAAATGGTACTTGGGTGCCTCCAGAGCTTGTGTTGCTGTTGGGAAACTGGGCGGGCAGTTCCTTGCACCAGCTGCTGTACAAGCACAAAGATGCCATTTCTTCTGCATACAGTGTTTGTAATTAGTGTGCCTCTGTCACAGTGGGCCTTGCTTTGAAGTCTATTTGTCTTAGGCTCTCAATTACCTGGAACATAATTGGAAGTGAATTATTTGCTCAAGGGTGAAGAAAACCAGCTTTGATGCAAGATTTTTAAAAAAAAATACAGATTTTTGATATAGGTTCTTTATTTTTCACAGAGAAAAGTCTGAAACAACTCAGAGATGGAAAGCTCAGACTAGACAGAATAGCAATCCAGTTCTCACCCTCCGCTGTATCATTGATTTTAATGGAATGGTAGAGGTCTAACAAGGCAGAGATGTAACAGATTTGTACAGTGGACTTGCTGCAGTTCTTGCTGAACTGGGAGAAGGTTAGGAAGGTGGTTTACCTGAGTGTAAATGAGATGAATCTTCCGTCTTATTCCACTGAAACAGAAATGCTTTGATGTTTGTTCAATTATTTGTTGTATTCCCCCTGTGCCCAGGAGTTGTGGGCATGAATCACAGCCTTCTGCTGCCAAGCTGAGGTCAGTTTTAATACTTCAATATTTGATATATCTCCTATCAGCAGTCTGCATCTGGCAGTCAACAAGTTAACAACTATTTTTCTCCTCTAGCTGTTATGATCCTATGCAGTTATTAGAGTTAAGGCAATTAAGTGGATTACTTCAGATTTTAAGTAATGTGGATGGTTATTGGAATTGAAATTAATAACATCTTGTCACTTTAACTCAAGCAGGTTATGAGGTAGATTTTATCCTGTGCAGCTGCATTGATAGGGATTAATTTTCCTTTGGAAGCTCCAATTTGTGAGCTGAGCAAATCCTGCGGCATTTGTCTTTACAGAGATGGGCAGTGGCTCCCTTGGTATGAGGTGGGGTCATCCCAGCATGGGACAGAAGTTCTTTGAAGGACTGTCTTTATGAGTTTCTCTGCTGTTTACAGGGTCTCATAAACCATCCCTGTCTATCCCCCATCCAGGAAATTTGTTTGTTAAAGGTTTACATCTTCAAAAGGTGGTCACAGCCTCTTTGTGCTGGATTAATCCTTTTATCTGATGCTAAGATACCAGGCTTGGTGGGCTCAAGATATCCAGTGGAGGGAACAAATACTGCAGTACAGAGCATTATATTCCACTTGAAAGAAGTGGCACCTTAAACTGAGTGCATGCCAGATAAAGGCTCTGCCCTGGGTTCAAGTTGCTAGCAGCAAAGGTAAGTGTTAAAGTCTTCATGTTTTTTGTAAGAGTCTCAAAAAGGAAGCCTAAAAATAGAGGAACTACAGTATAGAGTTCCTTGGGTGTGAGTTAGCAACTGCATTTCCTTTGGAATATGTGATAAGAAACACTTTCAAACACATGGCAGGATAAGATGTGTCTCCATTTACATATTTTAACTGATTGAATTCAGTAATTTTGAAAGGGGAGTGATGCCAGTGGATGGACATTGTTACCCAAACAGGCAGAAACTGGGCTGTGCTTAGCAAAGGCCACCAGAAAAAAAGCAT
The DNA here is from genome assembly GCA_013390045.1 of Picathartes gymnocephalus. Classification (NCBI taxonomy): domain Eukaryota; kingdom Metazoa; phylum Chordata; class Aves; order Passeriformes; family Picathartidae; genus Picathartes; species Picathartes gymnocephalus. Next base: position 156,224 of record WEKY01009526.1, on the reverse strand, counting down.
TGCTGACCTTCCCAAAATGATCCTGGGGCCTGGCTCGGGTGGCAACCTGGTGAATCAAGTACTGGGAGTAGTATCTTCAGAGACCTGCCAGCCTGTTAGAGAGGTCTCAAGGGAGCCCCAAGTAGTCCTGGAATAATTTCTGTAGTAATTGGTGGGTAGGATTTGATTTGTCCTACACCTGAATGTGCATCCATACATAATTTACAAGCTTCAGCTCAGTCTTGCAAAACTTTACATGCACTAATGCAGGTGTTTAACTGAAGGGGTTAAACTGAGGGATTAGTCAGCCTATCTGTGTAATTGATGGAGGGACAAATTAACCACCTCCCATCCCCATAAAGTGCCTTCGATGAGGTGAATCCAGGAATCATTTCAGATATTCGTATAAATGAATCTTAATAACACATGTGGAGAGTGGAAAAGAACAGACTGGCGTGCATGAAATGTCCCTGCTAAACATTTCATGAAGTCTAACAGAAACAAGCACTTAGCTTTAAAAAACCTTGTGTTCTCTTAAAA
>WEKY01009526.1:69572-155677 GCA_013390045.1 Picathartes gymnocephalus | reverse complement strand
AAAAAAAAAAAATCACTATTAAGTACTGGAAAGCTGCCACAAGGATCCAGCACTGAGTATTCCCACAGTTCCTTCCCAGTGCTCCCAGACTGTAACTGCAGGGCAAGTTGCATAAGAGTGTGGGGTAGGTGCTCAGGAACATCCTCACTGGGCTATAACAAAACCCTGGCATTGTTTTCCATGGTGTGTATCTGCTTTTATGTGGCGTCAGGAAAGTGACTGTACTTTGCTGTTTCACAAAACTGGCAGTTACTCACAGTAGCAATTGTAGTAAGATTTGGGCTTGCAGTCCTTACTGCTCCCTCGGGATATGCATGGAAGCAAGATGATGCACGCTACGTGTTTTTCTAGCAGAAAAATAAATAAACTAAAATGCATAAACCACGCAAAGAACTTTTCACTGTCTCCAAGCCAGATTATTTAAAGCTGATGCTGTGTGTTAGAGAGGTTCTGCCTGTAAATGTACTTCTTTGAAAAAACGGAGGAGGCTTAATACTCTCATAATTAAAAAGCATCTATGGGGTTTTTCCTCAAACTTTCCACTGTGCTCAGGAAATCTCAGCCCCAAAGGAGGATGTCTCACAGGTTATGACCATGTGAATGGAAGGATTTATATTGAAAACAGTTTTGCCACTTTGTTCACAGATCCTTGGATTTCAAGTTTGTTAGTGTAGCCTGGCTTCTATAAGCCAAGTGCTGAACCACTGAGGAGCCAGTGATCCCCACACTGAGTTTTGGGTCTCAAATTAAGCTGTGTTTTTGTTCAATAAATACTGATCTGCATTCATCTGTGAATAACGGAAGGGCGTTTATTACTGTAGCTGCCTTGCACAGTTTTGTTCACTTCTAATCTTTATTCCAGTGCAATTGATAACCTTTCCCTGTGCAGGTTTTCCAGTTTGGGCATCTCATGGGACCCTGGGAATTACCACACTAAGTCAAACATGTGACCAGACAAAGTCACTGCCTTAAATGGCAGAGGTTACCAGCTGCTTTCTGATGATATTCCTCAGCTCCTGCTGTCAAGACACTGCTATCGTTTTGGGAAAAACTTCTAGACTCTTGCCTAGTTCTCTGCTGTTTGATTGCAGAGAAGAAAAGCTGAACTGATAAAGAACTAGCACACACTCTTGGATAAGTAGCACTTTGATAAAAAGAAAATATTTTGGTACAGAGCTTAGTTTTGCTCCCATAATTGCAAACACTTTAATTAGGCAAGGGGAACAGATGGGAAGAATCTCCAAGCTGTGCCTGCCAGCAGACACGGAGACAAAACATGGGGGAACGTCCAGAGATATGCTGGTTGTGGTTTCTCTTTGAATTAGGTTTTTTTCTGGATTGCTTTTCTGGTGTCTCACAGGTCATCAGTGGGCTTTGGACTACAGGGTGGGTGACATTGCTTCAGAGACAGGCACAGGAAATCCCCTAAATATCTATCTTGGTCAGAGGTCTTGGAGGAGAAATGATATTCCTAACTCTTGGAATATAATGGTTGGATCATAACAGGCTAGTTGTTGGCTTAGATGCTGAAGCATGAGGCTTCTTACTCTTTATTAAAATATTTGGGCAGTGCAATGCAGCTGTCAATGTTTTTTTCCCTGGTACCTTCCTGTCCTACCTGGGCTTCTGCTTCCCTTGCATTCCTCTCCTGTCCTTGGTGTGGGGGCTGGCTTGGCTTCCCATCAGATCTAGAGTGTTTCAGAACCTCTGGCCCTTTACTCCATCCCTTTCTCCCTGCTGTATCTTGGATATTCTTGCCCTGGCTCTTATTTAAGTGTCTCACAGTGGTAGATAATGCTTACCCAACCACTGCTTTTGGGTATACAGTCATGAAGACCTCCAAGGGCCACTTTCCCTGATAGTGTTTGTGTACGCCTTTCACTGAAATTTAAGGGAGTGTCTTTTGGCCTAGGTTTTACAGAATTGGTTGCTGTGACTAAGCTGATTCCTGATAACTTGCAGGGCTGGAACCCCTTGGGTATGTGCTGGTATCCTGAGCACAGAGGAGCACGGCTCTCCCTTGCTGGTGAGCAATTCCTCTCATGAGCAATGCCCTGACTCTGGATCAGCCACACTTTTACACACAGCACTCACTGCTCTGTCAGTGTCCTCCTGGGAGCCACATATTGTGCCACATAATTTCCTGAGAAATAGATAACCTACACAAAAGAATTTCTGCCAAGCCCTATAGCTTAAATGTCAAAACAGTTCTGTATTTTAAAAGTGATCACAACACTCTGAATTGGAAGGGGCCCATAAGGATCATCAAATCCAACTCTTAAGTGAATGGCCCATACAGGGATTGTACCCACAACCTTGGCATTTTTAGCACTGGGCTCTAACCAACTGAGCTAAAGTCTTACAGTGTTAAATGTTTGATTAAAATGAGTGAATATGATGAGAAGAATTATAGGAGTTGTGTCAAAGTCTGAAAATTAGTGTAACTCTACTTTGATCCAAAGTGGAGTGGATATATTAAGAGCATTGCATAAAATTCCAGTTTGTAATAAGTCTCTATGAAGAGACCAAGAAACAAGTATTCCCTAAATGCCTAAGAAAGCCAGGGCTGGTTTGCAAAGTAACAGTGGAAGTATGTGACAAATGCAGCACAAACAGGGGGAATAGGGAAGGTTGGCAGAGTGAGCCTGACTTCCTTATTAATCTGGTTCTTCTGGGCCTGGTGGAGATGAGATGCAGCCATACTACCAGCAAGGTCCTACAGCTGTGGGTAGCAAAGGTCCTGTGGTGGGATGTAGCTGAGCATGCTGGAATTTGGACAAGAATCAGCTTGAGTCTCATCCTCCTCAAGATGCATTACCTTGTGAAAATGCAGAACTCTCCTGACCTTGGGAGCAGGCAGAAACTTACCAGATGAAAGTAACTCTTTGTATCTGCAGGTATCTCTTACAAGGCTTTCTTCCTTTTGATCCATTTTTCTTTCCAAATAGAACATGTAGGGAGCAGACTGGTGCATGTGATGCTTTCCCCTGTGCCCTTTGGAGACCAAAAGCCACATCAAGCAGGAGATTTATGAGTTGTTGGCAATAGATGCTTCATATTCTGTTATTACATTTCTGATGATTAAAGAAGAACAACTGACTTTCATGGCTATGAAAGCAGTAGGAAAACTGCCTGTGGATAGATGGAGCACATGCATCACTGGATAGAAATTAAGGTGTTTATATCTTCAAATTCTGATTTGGAAAGTTCAAGATAGAAGAAAAATCTCTGAGTAAAATATGTGAGGCAGTTTGTAAGATTTCAACTCAGATACACTCAGGAGAATAAATCCAGAGGTAACATTATGATTCATTAACTGTCTCTGATTAGGCTCCTAAATTTAAGTAGACAGAATCTTCCCTGGAGGCTTTCAAAGGCACCCACCTTTCACTGTTGATGATACAGGGAGCTTAGGAACATAGCTTATTTAAGGAGGACTTCTTCCTTAGGTACCTACAGGGCATGCATGGGTTGAGCTCCCAGATTAGGTGAACTGGATCTTTTGATAACGTTATTGCATTTCTGGGCAGGCAGAAATCAGAGGAGTCAGGGAAAAGTGTTCTGCTGCCCTGTGTAGGAGGAGGAGGAGAGCCTGGGAGGGAATGGTGCTCCTGTTTGTTTCTTCCCCGTGGAGTCTCAGTTGGAGGTGCAGCATTTCCTAAATCTCCTTCATCTCCTAAAGCCTCTCACATCACCCGGCCTTTTACCTACAAGAGATTTCACTGGGAGGAATGGTGAGACTGAGCTAATTTGTGTTACATGGGCTTTTTTTCTGGGCTGGAATTGCTTCCACTTCTGAAATCGCTTCTCTCATTGCAGCTGCATGAGGAAAGGCTAAGCATGTCCTTTTCTGTGGAGGGCAAACAAGAGAAAGGGTTGTCTGTATTATATTTATATCCTTATTGCACAACATTTCTGTAGTTGGCTGCTGTCAGCAGATAGAGTAAAAGGCAAAGCATCTGGGCTGTCTCAGGGGGAGTCTTGGCAGAGTGATCTGAAAGTTTGTATGGGTTGTGTCAGACATCCCAGCTTCCACCACTTCCCAGCACCCCCAAGTACCGGCAGAACAGACAGATTGCTGCTTTGGGCAGAGTCTGGAGGGAGGGCCCTGGTGCAGGCTGTGGGCTTGGGGAGGTGTAGGTGGCTTTGGTTGTGACAGGGCTCTTTTCCCAGACAGTCTCACTTGCTTTCTGCGTGGTGCTTGGAAGTGGCCTTACTGTAATTGGCATGAGTCACTTCCTTCTTACTGGTGGTTTGGAACACCATCCATGGAAAACGCCTGCAGCAGGCTGAGGAACTCCCTCTTGGTCTTGGGCTTTGCATTCAGTTTCAGGATTGCAGTCTATGTCCATGCTGGGTGAAAAAAATGCTTTTTTCAAAATAACTGAAGGAGATGGAAGCTGAGGTCTGGATCACTTGTATCTGTTAGGTCTCTGATCTGGTGTTTGGGGGTTTTTTTGTGAGAGTGAAGGTTTCTCCTGCCAGTTTGTTGATCAAATCCCAACTTTCATAATTATGGTCTGTTGCACAAAGTCCCTTCATGTCTCCTGTTGTCTCCTGGGACAATTTACACTTCCTATTTAAACTGTATTGTACCTTCACTCTAAATAAGATATAGGATGTTATGACATGGCTTTGCAGCCAAGGTACAGAGCTGATGTCAAATGCACTCAGCCTTTTCCAAGGTTCATGGATAGACATTTGAGAGCTGTAGGATCTGATGATCTCCCATAAGGTATTTATAGTCATGTCTGACCAAAAATCCTCCCTGTCAGAAAGTCTGGTGGCCGGGTAGGACTTGAAGGTAGGCTTTGGATATCTGACACAACACAATCATGAGAAGAGGCAAAACCTCTTTTGATGTGAGGCCCTGAGCTAGATGGGGCATGGATAGCTGGAAGAGTTTTCAACCTGTTCCTTGGCCATGTCTGAGACCCTTGGGATAAAGCCAAGGGGGCAGGCTGTGCCTCAATTTACTTTTGTTAATCAAATTATCATCTTGCACCCCCGTGTTTCCAGCTACACAGTGCTGTTACTGTTGTCACCAGGTGCAGAGGCTGCTTTTGTATGGGATTTTTCCTTCTTGCTGTCTGACTGTACTGGGATGTTGTATTGTCTGGCACAGCCAAAATCCATTATTTTAATACATATTGTTGACTGACTGCTTAGTGAATTTAAATTTTACAGAACAAAAACCACTTTTAGTTCTGCAGTTTGAGAGAGCCATATGCACGTGTGCTAAGGAATTGCTTTCTTGTAACAATTTGGAATCATGAATGATCCTATTTTAGGTTGAATGCTGTGCATTTTCAAGTCTCAAACAAGAATCCTTCAGAGATGCTACCTCTAAAAACATGCAGTAGTTTATATTGGGTGTTTACTCACGGGAGAATTCTTTTATTATTATTATTATTTTAAAAATATGTTGAGCACCAACAGTTCCTGGCCCCAACCTGCCCAGATAAAAGGTTTGTTTGTAATTTTCCTCGGTGAGGGAGTAATATTTTTGTTCAAATTGCACTCTGCTTCAAGCATGCTCAAGAGTGTTTGCTGAAGGTCCTGCAGATCTGCTTTAATCATGCTGAGCTTTGGGAGCAAACCTTAGGGCTGGAAATGCACAGGAGAATATAGAGCAGAGGATGGAGAATGACAACCCCCTTGTCCGTATGTTTGTAACACCGAGCTTTCACTGATCCCCTCCAGTTGACTGATGTGTATATCCAGTGAAGATGGAGCTCAGGGGATAATTGCTTCCTGGGAGGGGAAGTCTTTAAGCATGTTTAAGGCATAGCAAGCATCAGAAAACACCAAATGATCAAATTAGCAAAGAGAGGGAATGGTTTGAATGCAAGGCTGAGCTCGTTTCCTTTCTTTGGCACAGACTCCCTCTGTGAGATTGGACAAATCATTTTGGTATTTAAACACTTTCAAAACTCTGTCCCTGAGCCAATTCCCCATCCATAACTATAGCACCAAATGTTTTGATTAGGGGAATAATATATGTGCTTAAATTGAAACACTCAGCAACCTTGGAAAAGAATTACACAAAAAGAGCAGTATTCCTCTGAAAATAATATATTGTGGCAATTGGTCGAGGACTGGAGTGTTTAAAACTAGATAGATCAACATAGGAAACACAGCAAATTATCTCATTATGGTCTTTCCGTACCTGAAGGGGGCCTACAAGAAACCTGGGGACATGTACAAGTCCAAACATGGACAAGTAGTGACAGACCAAGGAGGGAATGGCTTTAAACTAAAAAAGAGTAGGTTTAGATTGGATATGAGGAAGAAATTCTTGACTGTGAGGGTGGTGAGGCACTGGAACAGGTTGCCCAGAGAAGCTGTGGATGCCTCATTTCTGGAGGTGTTCAAGGCCAGGTTGGACAGGGCTTGGAGCAACCAGGTCTGGTGGAAGGTGTTCCTGCCCATGGCAGGGGAGTTGGAACAAGATAATCTTTAAGGTCCTGTCCAACCCAAACCAGTCTGTGATTCTCTGCCCATAATGAACAGAGGCAAGGTATTGACTGGCCTTTTCCATCTCTTAGCACAGCATTTCGGAATGTTGCTGCTTGTAGACACAGTAACTTTTTCTTTCCATCAGCCCTGGGTTTGCTGGCCACACAAGAAACTGCTTGTGTGAAAATTCCAGCAGAAGGCGTCTCCAGCAAGTACAAATAAGGATACTGTCAGCAGCACCAGCATGTGCCTTTTCACACTGTCCTGCTGGCTGCTCCTGCCGACTCTGATGGATCTGCTCTGCCCATGAGAGCACACTCTGGCTTTGATTTTCCTTCACCCCTGGTTCTGCAGGGTGGGGAGGCTGCCAGACAGTGGAGGAGGGGTTTTGCTGTGAGATTGGTGCCATTAATTCATTGCAAATGGGTAATGCAGCTCTTGGGTTTGGAACTGGTATGAATTACTGCTAGCATGACGTTGATTCGGACAGATGAGCAGTGGGAGCTGGGATTGCTTTTAAAGCAGACACAGAGAGATTATATAAAGACTTGAAAGCCTGTAATGGCAGAGGAATGAACCTGCTGATGCAAAAGCTCCCTTGTAGATTTATAACCTAGAACCAACTTCTGCAGGTACCTTCATGGAGTGTCACAGCGATGGTGACACTTTGTCTCCAGATCAAGTCCTGGCTGACTTGGAATCCACGTGGTGATGTTTGAATTGAACCCCAGGGTGGGTCGCTGAGCACGGCTCGCCATCTGAAAAGTTACAAATCTGCCTGTCCTTCTCAGATGCCCAATTCTACAGCCCAAGTTGCTGTAGAATTTTAATATTTGGATAAATACCCATATCTCAATGCTGAATGCTACCCCTGAGAGACTGAAAGTCCCTAGAAGTCCCCAGAGCAATTCATCTCCTCTCTTCCAGATGATCCCAGCTCTTTTCTCATGTGCATTTTTAGGTGCAGGGCTCCTGACTATAAGGTGTGTTAATACTTTGATTGAAGCTGCTTCTTCCCCTCTTGTCCACATCCATTACTCATTCTGCTGAATGAGTTGCTTTAACTTCTCTGCTTGATTGCATGGAGCAGGACAAGTGCCAACCCTTCCCTGCCAGGATTTCTGTGCTTAATACTGAGATAAGACTAAAATCCTTGGTACTTTTTTGTCTGCTGCTTTTAATAATAAATAACTTTCTTTGACACTTTGCTTCAACTCATGCCATGCTTTGTGTCAGATGCACTCGTCTCTGGAGAATTTAAGGAGGGCATTTCAAAGGAACCAGATGTTTAATCTTTCTTGTGGAGTTGGCTGCCACACAGGAGCTAACTGGAAATTGTGAGGTATTTTACGCTTGAGAAAGGCTTTCCATTTCACAGTCTTTCTAAATCAAAAGAAAGCTGTGTATTGGCTGAGCATCATATAAACTAGAAAAAGAGCAGACTTGCTGCATGCTCTGTGTACTCTTTGCAAAGATGGGCCTTTCCTGGCAAAATGTACTCAAGATGTTTATGGAGTCCACAGAGAAAAATGATTCCTTGGAATGAAAAAGTCCAAGGTTATGTGCTGTAGACATCCTGTGGATGGGATGTAGTTTGGGTGAAAAGTGTATAAGGGAAAAGGTCTTGTGTCTTTTAAATGCTTATCAGGTCCTCAGTCTGAGATACAGCAACAGGACTCTATTTTTGGAGGGTGCTGAGCCCTAAGTCCTCTGCATCCTTTTGGGTGCCTCAAATTAGTCACCCAGAACTGCAGTTCTCCCTGGCAGTGGTTTGCAGGATAATTTCTGTTCTACCCACCTCCTCTCCAGACTTTCTGATATTTCCCTGGCACAGGTATCCCCCTCCGTCCTGTCTGGTTCCTACCAGGGGATGTGTTTTTTTGCTGCCTTCCAACTGTTGCCAATTCAGGTTTCACTAGAAACCACTGTGCCAGCTCTTTGATACTCAGAAGCTGTGGGGTTTTCTGTTTTCTGACCTAGCATGACTCTACTAATAATGCAAGAACTTCAGTGCTGATGTCCTGGCAGCCTAATACAGGAGGTCAGTCTGTAAATCTAGTTACAATTTTCTTTGCCTCAGCAAAGACAGTAAGTTGAACATAATGTAAACAAGGTGGTTGGATCACTTCACCAACCAGTAAGCAACGTGGTGGGTGATGCAGGCAAATTTAATGGATGTGATTAAATCTCCTGCTCCAGTCTGGCAGCTGATTAGCTGCAGGGGGCAGGCAGGAATTTCCTTTCTGATCCAGGATTGCCCCCTTTCCAAGTCCTCCTTCAAGCTTCTGCCAAGCATCTCAAAGTGCTTTGCATTTCTAATTGCACTTCTTCACGCCCCTGTGAAGGGTGGAGATGAGAGATAGCACGATCCCAAGTGGAGCCCTGGGGAAACTGAGGCACTGGGAGGTGGCAGCCTGCTTGGAATGAGAGAAGAAAGGGGTGTTAGACTTGAAGAAAGGGGAAATGGGCATCCCAGAAATCTCTTTGAAGCTCAGGTGGGTCTACTGAACTTGTGCCTAGTGCTCAACAGTCTGTGTGTTTAGCACACTAAAGTCACGGTTGTCTGCTGTGCATTAAGGTATAGTCACTGACAGGGAAAATAAATCTTTCTCCTATGGAAGTTTTAATTTAGTTGTGTCTTTCATCACTTGATTGCTCTACTTTCTGAAGAGAATGACCTGTATATGTGTTTCTTCTCTTTGTACGGAGAAGCACTTTGCTCTGGAATAGCCTGAGGTGTTCGCTGTGGCTGAGGCAGAGAACTGGTTCAGCTGCACAGATGACTCCATTCTTTGTCCCTACAGGGTAAATTTGTGAATTTACTGTGTGGATTCACCTTCAGTAGGTGTACACTGAGGTAGCTACACAGGCTTTGATTTCTTTACCTAGTTGTACAGCTGAAGAATTGGCCTTGTAACATCAAGGAGGAGAAAACACTCCTGTTATTAGGGTATACTTTGGTCCAAAGAAGAGACCATAGACATCCAAAAAATCTGTCATGTACTAACCCATCATTTCACCTGAATATTGCTCATGCTGTGGCTAACAAAACACAGAGAGCAATAGGGATTAGCTGAGTCTTCATGTTCCTCAGGATGGTGGGAATGGAGAATGGGCCTTTCCCATCTTACTTACAGCCTAAACCCCAACGGGAAACAGTGTATTTTGGATCTCACAGGGTGGGGAGGGTTTTGTACAGCAGGAATTTATTTTTGTGGGGGATGATTTAAGCTTTATGATTTCACGTGAACTGCATTCTCTAGAGTCTGGTTTTGTGAATCTGGAGCGAACAGAAACTTCTGATGTTCAGTTTTGAGCCAGCAGCTTGATGTCTGGAGAGAGGCAGGATTTAAGGCATAGCTATAGCCCCCATTGCTATAGGGCATCCTGTCCAGCCTGCTCTCGTGGTAGGAACAGAGAGCTCTAACTGGAGTGCTATGAAGTCTAGAGCCGTGACCAAAGCCTGGCTTACTAGGCTCTATTTCAGTTTCTGAGTGTCTAAATAGAATGTCTGAATCTGATCTTTAGCCTAGCCTCAAGGCTTAATTGTAAATAAACAGTATCTTAATCACTTTGTAGTTTCCAGCATTCTCTCACTGAATGTCTGTGCTGGCATTTGGAGAGCATTCATCATAGTGGAAAATGAGTGTCTGTTTGGGCTGTATGTGGTATAATTAACTATCAGCTGAGCCTGTAGCATGATGTGACAATCCTCATTCTGACCAGCTGAAATAACTCACTCTAACAACTGTGCTCTTCTTGCTCCTCTCTTTCAGTTCCCAAGAAGCTTCTGCATGAAACTCAGGCAAGACCAACCAATCACCAAGGGTATCAGAAGCCACATTTTCCACTGCAGCCAAGAGTGTTTGACCCCAATGTTGTAGGGGACGGCGTGTTCCTTTCAGATGTCTCTCCTTCCAACATAGAGCGAGCTCTCCCAGGTAGCTGTGACCGTTGTGATGTTGGCCCAAACCTAATGGTGTTGTGGTACCTGTTCCTTCCCATCTCCTCCTTTCTGGATTTCTGTATTGCTCCTAAATCCCATCCGTGTCACAGTCAGAAAGGGCTGTGACAGCTTCAAGGCATGAGGAGTGATAGGTAAAGTGAACTGTGAAACTGTTCAAGAAACACTGGGTTTCTTGGAATAGCAGTTGTGGCCATGCATGTCCAAACTCGTCACAGAAATACTTTCCAGACCTGTCTAATATAGTGGCAAAGAAAAAAAAAACAACAGGGCAGAGACAGTAGATCTGCCTCACGGGGGACAGAGAAGTTTTCAACTGAGCTTTGAAATATGATTCTATTTTCATAAAATGCAAAATGAAGAGATATGAATGAAGTCAGATCTTACCCATCTCTAAGGATAGGTGAGTAGGAGGAAGAGGTGGTGTGTGAATAAAGGAAAAGCACAAGTGAGCACGTGTTGGGTTGCTCGGTGGTTTTGTCTTGTTTCCCAACATGCAGGAGATTGTTTATGACACTACTGAAAATCCCAGTCTGTGCTCCCAGAGATTCAGCTCGAGGGTGGGTGTGGGCAGAGCTTTTCTCTGTCTGCACTCCTGGCAAAGTCAATCCACAGCTTGTATAATCAATTCACAAATAAATAAGAACTGGCAATAACAGGTTTGTCAGTTTGGAGGCCTTACTGAAAAACTGTCAAGGAAAAGAGTTTTGAGTTAGCCCCAAATAAATATTATGATCGTGGAGATTCTTTTAAGCAAGGAAAAATACCCTGAACTCATTTCTACTCATCTAAACATTTTACTTCTACGAATGACAACTTTTGTTTAGTTTTCACATAGTTTATTCATTCACTTTCAAAATACGCACCACTTTTCAAACAAAGATATAATTTCGAAATTAAACGCTAGAAGAATGTTTCAAAAATAACAAAATACTTGGAAATTTCTTTATCTCCCTTTCTGTTTTATTTCTTTTATTAAAACTATTTGCTAACGTCAGCCTGGTATAATGAATAACCTCTCCTGTGCTTATAATATGGTGTTGGGGGAATTTACTGCTGGCTGAAAGAATTTTTTTCAGTTTTGATGTAAACTCACAGAGAAACCCTTCAAGTGACTTGCAACAGCTAGGAAAGGGTGGTGAGGAGAAAACCAGCAGTAGTAAGCTGATTAGGCGTTGACAAGTCTTCCAAACTAGCAAGGAAGAAAGGGAATATCTTTTAGTATGATCCTGAAATGAATGGCAGACCAAGGAACCACACAGTGTAGCAACACATGGCCCTTGTGAAATTGTGTCTGTTTGTTTTTTCCCTCCTGCCTAAGTCCAGTCATTTTCTGTCTTCTGTGTCTGTGCTTGTACAATCCTGCCAATGATAAAACCAGTTCTGTGGTTTTGTGGTGCTTTTTGCTGGAGTTTAGTGTATGCAGATGAGTATTCATTTAAAAACGTGTTTGATTGCATCTGTTCTTTGGATGAGTTAGAAATGAAAAAAAAAGTATTCTTACATCTCACATCTCGAGAGGAGTTATCCCTGACTGTCTCCTGAGGACGCTGTTGTTGTACATGGTTTACAAGGGCTGCTCCACACCCAACAGAGGTGGTGTCCATCTGACATATGAAATATGTAAGAGATTGTATCCTGGTGGTGCTCTTCCTTTTCTCTCAATTATGAAGGGATTTTACATTAACTAGTTCAGAGCCAGACCTCAGCCAGGAGACGTCTCAGGCAAGATTCAGTTACCCCCACATAAATGTGTCATTGGTGATGACCTGGGGTGTTCACCTGGCTTCTAGAAGGGTGAGCATTTCCCCTACATCCCTTCTCATACCTGCCATCTCTGCATGGATGTCCTTCTGTCCTGGGGTGCCTTAGATCTCTGTGCAAGAGCAAATACATCAAGCTTTAAATGTCTGCTCTGGGGAGAGCTGAAGGACCCTCTGCTATCCATCATCTAATAGCAGGATTCTCTTGCATTAGTTTAAATGCATGGTGCTACTTGAGATGCTCTGAAATATCCAGGATTTTGGATCAGTTTTTAGAAATTAAATATTTACTCTGCCTCTGTGGATTTCCTTGGACCAGTGGTAAGGAAAAATTTGAACACTTGTACAGGCAGATTTACCAGACAGGGAGAATAAAGGAGAGATTAGAGGGCATATTAATCTGGATTAAAAAAAAATTTTGGAATGTTGCTATTGATTTCCTTCCAAATGTGCCCTTGGATCTTCTGTGTCCCATTTGCAAAAGAGACACAGTGATCTCTATTCTCTTAAAGCAAGAGGCTCTTGGGATATTTTACCCTTTGGGATATGACACCCAAGCACTTACATTTAAACACTTTGCTTGAAGGCCAGTCACCAACACCATGGTAGCCTTGATCATGTGGCTTTCCCAAGGGCATGCACTATGCAGTGGCAGAGGTACAGCTGTGCCCACATTCCTTGGGGCTGATCCCTCACAGTGACACCTGGACATCCATCCCCACTCGTTCTCCTTGAGGCAGATTAGGAGTTGGCATCACTGTGTGCACATTCCTGCCCTCAGTCCCTCTCCATCCAGTATTACCTGTTCTCTTTGACACCCCTCACTTTCTGCTGCTGTTTCCTTGGGCTGAGCTGCTTCCTGGCACGCACAGCAGAAAGCTGAACGTGATGTCTCACGCTGCTGAGTTTGCAGGGAAAGGAGATGGATCAGGCAGCCAAGGAACAAAGACCATCTCACATCAGGACTCCTGACAGAATGCCTTTGCTTGCATGGCACTGATGGCATCATTGGAGATGGAGCTGGCAGTGTCCTGAATTTCATACCTGCAGATAAGTGGAAGCCAGGTGCAAGTCTGTGGTTTTACAGAGTGATGCTTGCTTTTGGCCTGAACTAGACACCCAGGGAAGGGAGCCTGAAAATCTATAACTACAGTTAGAAACTCACATGGATGATGGGGCTGGATCCTGTGCACTGACTTTTTCCTGTGTTGAAAACAATTACTGTTTTGTGAATAGTGGGGATGTCTGCCTGCAGATCAAGGTGTGGGGAGCCCTCAGCAGCGAGCTGATAAGGTCTGAAAGGGTCTCTTTGAGCCTCCTGGAATGAACTGCCTCCTTAGCTCCAGTCTTCAACAAATAAAATCAAATCATTAACCCATGTTCACTCACCTCTCCAGAGGGGAAATGGTGTCTGGGTGAAACACAATACGAGCAGGCTGCTGAAGGAAGTCATAAACTCAGGTCTGCCCTTCCCCACGAAGGCTGGAGAGAAAGCACGTCTGTTTGCCAGGTGTGGATGGATCACTACAGCACCACACCAGCAGAGGGTTGTAGGCTCTGACTGTGTTTTCCAGTCCTCCTTACAAGCTTAGCTGAACCCAGTGTTGATAAAAGCTCCTTTGATTTACATAAGAGAAAAGAAACCTGATTGTATATTTGCTGTAGCATAGGTGGGTGTGTCTAAGTGGTGACATGAAAGAGCAGGAGATGGGGGAGAGTTGATGATGCCTGGATACAGATGAGGTATATGCTCAGCTGAAGCTGTTTGAGAAGGTTTGGTTACCCCCCCAAAAAGGGGCAAATTTGGGTGGCTCCCCGTCGAGCAGCTCCAGATTTCTGAACACAGATGCTGACTTGGTGGGGATAAGGCAGGGTAGGGCTGGGTCACGTTCTGCATTCCTCACTGCTCATTCCCTTTCTCTGTCAAAGCAGAGGAGAAGAAAGGGAGGTCAGCCACTTTCTATCCTGTAGACAACACTCCCCTCCTGCTCCCTGTGGATGAGACACAACTGCCGGTGCTCAGCAGCAGCAGCAGCAGCATGGAGCCCGTGGGCGTCAGCACGGAGATGGCTCTGCTCAGCAACATCCTGGCAGCCTATGCCTTCATCACAGGTACGTCTGGGGGCTCACACCTCCCTGCGCTCCTGAAAGCTTTTTGTAGACTCTCCTTTCACAGTCACCTGGGGCTAAATGTGCCTCTCTGAACCGTTTGTGTATTTCATTCTTCACTCAGCGAATTCTCCCTTGGAAGGCCTAACCGGGGCAGCTCTAGCAGACAGTGCATAACAGAGTTTATTGTGCACTGCTTTCCCCTGGGTCTGCTCTCATCTGGAGTTAACTACAATGTAATCTTACATGTGGTATTGCTCCTAATGCTTCATTTTCCTGGAGATCAAAGCCGGGCTCATTAGGGAGGCAAGTTTGTTGTCCTGTAATTTGGAAAATAAGCAGAAGTCAAATCTTTACGCTGCTTAAGAGAATTTGGCTTATCTTCAGTAGAAGTGTGAAGATGAAGTAACTTGAGAGTCTACTTAATTGTGTATTTAAATCTAGTTTAGAGTAAGATTTCCTTGGATCGCGGTTTTATCTTTCACCCACATGTATCTTTCAAGTAACAGGGGAGCAGTCTTCTAAAAAATTCACTTTAAAAGGTGAAAGAAAAGTGACAGAACCAGGGGGAAAGAGAGTGGGTTTAGATTAGACATTAGGTAGAAATTCTTTACTGTGAGGATGGTGAGATACTGTCACAGGTGGCCCAGAGAGGTTGTGGCTGCCCCATCCCTGGAAGTGTTCAAGGCTATATTAACTAAAACTGCAGTATTTGTGAGCTACTTTTTCATGTCTGCCTGCTAATTCAGTCTTGCTAATTCATTAAATAGTATTGCATTCTTGGTGCCATGCTCTTGCTGTTGCTGAGATGCCACCATGCTGCTAATCCAAGTGTTTGGATTTGAGGCAGCTAACTTGGGCTTTGCACTTTGGAGCCACCGAGTGGATTAGTAAAAGTGTTTCTGCATATTATTTAGTGAAAGCTTCTTCTAAAAGGACCATGAATGTTAAACAAATTTCCGCTCTTCTACACATCCAGTGCTAGCATCAGAATCCATCTTTTCATGACAGCCCTCAGAGTCAGGCAGATTAAATGGAATTCGTAGTGTTCTTCACAGAAGATAGCTGAGTAGGGTAGATTTGTTTTCTTGAATGGGTTTCTCCAAGGAAAAGTTAGGAAAACAAACTTCAAAGGAGTCTTCTGTCTATCCCACTTCTCCCCCCTTACCTACAGCTACCATTTTTTTACATGAAAATACCTATCTTCCCATCCCTACTATAAAACAAAATGCTATTAATATTGTATTCCCCATCTGAACAGTAATGGGCAGAGAAAGCTGTAAGATTAATAGTCCAGGATAGTTGGGACTGTGATTTAGGGCTGCAGACACGGACCATGGACTTGGCTTCCATTGACCACAGCAGAGCTCTTTGACTCTATGTTGGTTTTAGGGCACAAGGTCTTGATTCATCCCCGTCACAAGGTGTCAGCCTTGGCAGGAGCCTCCAGATTTTACTGCAGCACAAACAACTTTACCTGTCCTGTTGCTGTGCGATTTGTCTGCCCTCTCTTGATGTGGTCTCCTGGTGTTGCGTTCACATCCACTGGATGTCAAATAGGCAAACTCAGAGCTCAAAACTGTGGATTCCAGTGCTGAGTTCAGCACTTGGTTGCTTACGTTTTCCAGTGTATCATGGAACCATAGAATGTTTTAGGTTGGAAAAGACCTTAAAGATCATCTGGTTCCCATGTTCCTCACCATGGCTGTTAGATGGGTTTTAATCTCAGTGACATGTATGTCCAGTTTGTTATTTATTATAAAAATAATCAATAAATGACCCATGGATTGAAACAGCAGATGTCCTAAACCATCTTTATCTGCTGCATGTAATTTAGCCTCTGCTTTTAGTGGAAATGATGGATTTGTCATGATTTATTTTGTTACATGTGACTATGGAGAGGTTTTAGCTTATGACTTCAAAGACAAACTGTGTCACAGGGCACAAGTGTCATTTGCATAAAACTAGAGCACTGCAAAGCCATCCCTCTTCATATTTCAGATTTTGAACAGCAGATCAGTGGGATTTTTTTGTGCCTGCCTGAGTTTGGAGCCATGAAGGCAGCTCAAGCCACAGCTGATGTCCATAGAGGATCCATTGTAGTGGCTCAGGAGAGGCAGGGTGCTGAGCAGCCAGGGAGGGCTGGCTCTGGGTCACACATCTTCCCACTGCTTCTGACCACAGCCCTGGTGCCAAAGAGAAACAGTAGTGCAAGAACTGCTCTGTTCAATGACAATGAAAACGTCCCTCAGGTGCTCTCTGCAGACTGAAAGTGCTGCATTCAGGGCTTCCCCATGCTGGTGAGTTGTCTCAGAATAGGAGTTTGCAAAAGAAAATTGTGAATAGGCAGGGGCGATATAAAAAATGGTTTTTTCTCTTAAGGCAGAGGGTGGTGGATACCCTCTGATCCACTGCAGGAAAGTGAAGCTATGGAGTTTTGCTCTTTCATGGGTAAAGTGCAGGCTTGAAAGGATGATCTGCTATACTGCCTTTCCTCTCTCCTGGCAGTGGGGTGTTTGTTAGCTTGGGGAGAGCATCCACAAATAGTGGAATCCCTTCTGTGCTCAATGGTGTTCATATTTTCTGCACAAAATGGCAGTTTTGGGTGGGCAGCTGCAGGTGAAGAGTCTGTAGACTCAGTCACTCTCACGTGCAGAGTCTTGCAGTGCACAGAGAAGTGCCAATGTTACCAAAAACCTCTGGGCTCATTTCCACCATCTTTTCGACTTCTAGTCCCATATAAGAGCTGGGAATCTTCCTATGGACAACTGAATAGTAAAAATCACAGCACAGCAGGAAGCTAAAGAGTCCTGATTTGCAGCTATCATGGTTAAGTATCAGAGCCAGTTAGGTGTCAGTCTCATCCCAGCTTCCAGAACCTATTTCTTCTGAAACAGGGAAAAAGTATGAATAATGTCAATGAGGAATGAAATTAGTAGCTGATCAAACAGATAAACATCATTTAGAGTTCAGTCTTGCAAAAGACTCAGAGACACCCTTTACTTGAAAGCTGATTTTCTTTATAGAATTAGGTTTTTAATTAGATGCAATCTCTGCCTACAAACCTCAGACCTGTTATTTGTTGTGGACCTGTTCCAAAACCTGCCTGAGTGTTTGGAAAGCCTTCACCAGTCTCAGTGACAGCTGGATCTGTCTTTGCAGTCACAGTCTATCAGCAAGGCCAGAAACGTCCCTTGTGGTTATATAAATATTAAACATTCAAAATGTACCAGAGCTCTTCCAGTGCCTCCTTTTGGGCAGGAGACTTACCCCATTTTTGTCACTGCATTCAGGATAAAGCAGTTGGAGGGAAACCTCCACAAATTCGTGTTTTATTCTTCTTCCATAATCAAAGCTTTGCTGCCAAGTTACTAACAAGGGGCTTCCAAAATACAACCCACGGGAGATCATTCCAAATTTTAGACTGCTTGGCCTGAGCCTTGTTAATAAGGAGCTCCTGGAGAGCTTCCTCTGTTCTACCAGGGGATTTCGGCAGCCTGTGGGGCTGACTGTAAATTCCCTGGAAGGTATTGCTCCTGCTGTTTGTCTGGCCATGCTTAATGCTGAAACTTTTACTGGGGGCCCTCTGAAATTTTCCTCCCCACTAAGGTTTCGGAATGCATGAAGCCATTACAGGAAGCCAGCAGCGTTAATGCCTAGATTGTTTTTTATTTATTGAAACAATTTGTTATAATAGCAATAACAAGCTTGGCCTGGGGCATTTCCTGGGGAATTAATGGCAGTCTGAGCTGATGCTCCCAGCAGATTGTTAGCCCTCAGGAAACAAGCTCCGTAATTGCTGCTGGTTTGGTTGGAAAAATAAAATAAAATATGTTTCTAATTTTTTTTGGCCAGTTTGAGTGCCTAGAAAATGGTGGCTTTTGTATAGAGAGTTATGTAGAGCATATATCTTTTGTCTGCATGGACTAAATTCAGGCTTGAATCAGTGACATTTTAATCAATGCTTTCAATCCAGAGAGAGAAATACAAGGAAGGGGAAAGACAATCCCAGCCAAAGAGATTGGCAGAAACTGGCTCCTGCTGGAAGCTCTGAGCTGTCATCTGCAGCAGTGGAACAAAAAGCTTCAGTGGTCAAAATCCATGTTTTAATGAGTGTATACACACATACACACACAAGAATGCATATCAAAATTGTGCTAACTCCTGCTACTCATGTCCATATACTTTTAAAGAACTTTTTTTCAAGTATAGTGAGTGTTTTGAGGAGCTTCACTGTTGTGATGAATCTGGGCCACCTTTGAGCTTTTGGAAGGTGCTGAGCATCCATTTGCTGAAGAAGGTGCCTGGTTTTGGTCTTTACAAGTAGAACATGCAATGGGGTAGGCTCTCAGAATCACTAATCAACCATCAAACCCCCAAATCTAGGCTATTGCTGACTTGGCTACTTCAAGTGAGAAAAAGCAGAGCCCGTGGTTTTTAGCTTAAGTTGCTCTTTCTGCTGTGAAAAAAAAAGAGATGCTGCTGTGCAAGTGGATTGTACATATGATAAATGCCAAGAGTGCAGTTGAACAGAGGGTTACAGCTCCGTGAGGAAGTCCAGACAGTGTCTCAGATGTTGACAGAGTAGTTGTAGGAGCTCATAAATGCCACTGGAGCCCAAAGATTCAATTACAGCTCTTGCACTGCGTGAAGGGCTGTATGGACGTGCACAAGCAGGGGAAGAAAAATGGTTGCTTAAGTAGCAATCGCGGTAAAATTGCTCTTGAACTGGATACAGTAGCATGGAAAAAGGAGTGTGGAGGAGACAGGAAAAGCAGGACACAGCAAAATCGGGGGTAGAGAATCCACATGTGTCTGTGTCTCAGGCTCCAATCTATGGTTTTTTTATAAGTTGCTCTAAAGGAGTGAGCAGTGGAACTAATGCAACCAAATCAAGCCCATGTGTGTGCAGAATGTGGTGCTCAGGGAAGTGTGCCTGGCGTCCTGTCAGCCAAGGCAGAGCCAAGGCAGACTGCACCCAGTGCCTTCCAGTGCAAACACCCCAGCCCTGCCCATCCGCTCACACTCCCACTATCCAGGGGTCCCCAGAGCTCTTCTTAGGGCTCCCTGCAAAAGGAGCTGGGTGATTGCTGTCCTCAGTTAAACTGCACGTGGAGGTAAAAGTGTTACCAGGTAGTGACTGCTTTTCCTGCTTTTTTCTTTACTGTTCACATAGAACTGGATGGGCAGCAGCAGCTTTTGCGTTTTCTCCTGCTGCACAAAGGAGGCTGCAGTTCAGAGTCCTGACCCTTGAAATGAGAGCAGCCATTGCCTTCAATGGAGGCAGGATTTCATTCAGCCAGGCTGTTGCAGGGGCCATTGGCATATTCACTTTGCCTGCTCTGGTATCTTCTCTTTTAGCTTTGGAATTGTGCTGTCTTGCTTTTGTCAAAATACCTTAGTTTAAAGCCTGTGGCTTTGGTCTCACTTGACCTTGCAACTACTGCTGCATTTCATAGAGTTGTTTGGTTGGAAGGAACCTCAAAGACCATCTAAAGACCATCAGTTCCAACCTCCCTGTCATGGGCCCACTGGCACATTCAATTTAGTGTCCTGCTTGCTCTTTGGATTGCAGCAGAGTTTGTAGGAGGCTGGTCCACATCTTTCTTTATTTTTGGACTTACCTGCTGCACTTTGCTCATCTTTCTTTGCCCTGTCTTCAGCCTGACTTTTCCCCATGTCATCCACACCAACCACTCTTGCATCAGTCTAATGATTTATTAGCCAATTTTCAGACTAGACATCTTCTTCCATCATGGCTCATCAGTCACCTCTGAGGTTCACTTGGGAGAGAAGTGAAGAGCACAAAGCCATTTCATCTCTGTAACTGTTCCATGAGCACCTCCAGGCACTGACCTACACGCTGCCTAGAACAGCACAAGCCAGTGTTTGGCCTCTGACCACAGACTCAGAGAATAATTTAGGTGGAAGAGGCCTCTGGGGGTCACCTGGTCCAACCCCCTGCTATGAACATAGCTAACTTCAAATTTAGAGCCAGCTTTGAAATTGGTGCAAGGTCTTGTCCTGCTGAGTTTTGAACATCTCCAAATAGTTTCCAGTTCACCTTTTACAAATTTTGCTTTAGGATATCAGCTGGAAAGGACACTTCTAAAAGCACCGTACAGGGAAGTGAAGCCTTTTAGCTACAGAGATCTTTTGGGGCCAAAAGTCAGGGTCTTAGCTGTTGGAAGCTGTTATGGATCCATCACTGGGTTCAAGGGAATAAGACGGCCCTGAGGAACTGACTCCATCCTTGAGCTCAAGACACCCAGCAGACACAGCAGAGTAGAGCTGGCCTTGACACTTCTGCTCAGTTCAACTTTACCTATTTAGTGTACCTATAAACCAAGATGATTCAGCCCAGGGGAACGGCAGTAACAACATTGATCATAATTACACTTCTCAGTAGGCTCAGGAACAAAACAAAACAAAACAAACAAACAAATAAAAAAGTAAATAAACAAGATGACCTAGTTTGAAAGGTATTGTGAATCCTTTGGAGTCTTGTTATATCACCTCAGAAATGTTGCTGTGCAGGACTCATCCTCTTGGTACACTGACTCCAGCTCTGCCTGTGGAGCACAGGTAGATATTTTGGTGGTCTGGGCGGGGAGCCAGCACTTTTGCCTTAGATAAGCAAATGAAGTGTATGAATAAATAATATGCATTTTTGCCATGCTGCCAAGGCTCCCATTTCAGCTGGGCCACATCTCAGGGCATATAAAGTTTTGTAATCATCTTTACGCCTGGTTTGAAGGCAGTGGCTGGGACAGCAAGATGCACTTACCTGCAGCTAGCGGTGCAGCACTCTGGTGTCAACCCCGTGGGAATCAGATTTAATTCTGTGGGCTGCTCCCTTCCCTTCCAGACAACTCCAAAACATAACTGCAGCAAATCCACGTTCTGCATGTGGGCAAATGCCTTGGCAGCAAATCCACGGTTTAAATTCCTGATTGCCCTGGGGGGAGGAGACAAAGGAGGGCATGGAAGTAAAAGCAGCCACTGGAAACTCGGCCCCCCCAGAAACCGTGTCTGGTGTGTGCACGGAGGGGCCGTGTGTGTTCTGTTCTTTGAAGGGGTCTTTTCCTCCATCATTTCCTTTCTCCTTGCAGAGAACCCCGAGCGGGCTGCCCTGTATTTCGTGTCCGGAGTGTGCATTGGACTCGTGCTGACCCTGCTGGCCCTGGTGCTCAGGGTGTCCTGCCGGACGGACTGCAAGCGCTCCTCCTCCAAAAAACCTCCTCGGGAGCGGGAGAGCGACAGCGACAGCAGCGACAGCGACGACGACTCGGACACCACGTCGGACCTGTCTGCCCGCAGGCACCGCAGGTTCGAGAGGACTTTGAACACGAACGTGTTCACCTCGGCGGAGGAGCTGGAGCGGGCGCAGCGGCTGGAGGAGCGTGAGCGCATCATCCGCGAGATCTGGATGAACGGCCAGCCCGACATTCCGGGCACCAGGAGCCTCAACCGCTACTACTGAGCCACGGGGACTCCAGCAGCACTCCTGCCCTGCTCCCGGGGCTGCCCCGCACCCCGGAGAGGAGAGCGAGGGAAGGGATACAGCACGGCTGTTGTCTCCCCTTCTCCGATCAGGTGTGCCACCGGGAGCGGTGTGGATGGACAGCAGTGAGGTTAATCCCATCGCTCTCTCCCTGACATACTGATATCACCCCTCTTCACGGACACCTTCTGGTTCCAAAGAAGTGATTGCCAGCTTCATTTCTGAGTAGCAGGCAGGGAGGAGACACTGGCAGGCCTCCCGTGTGGAATAGGGCACACCGTGGTGTGAGTGCTCCTCTCTCGGCTGGGGAGAGAGGCTCTCCCGGATTTGGTCTTCATTTAGGATTTTTTGGTTTCCCTTTCCTGAGGACTGTGGGAGAATTGTGAACAAAATGACAACTCTGGAAAGATGATTTGGGGAAGGAGGGGGAGGTGCATCCTGACCGATTGTCTTGTGACTTCAGAAGCCATGAGATTAATCTAATTAAAACCCAACAGCAAATAGGACTTGTTAAGAACTGAGGGATGGGGGGGAGGGGGATTCTTCCATCACGAAATCATCTCGGTGCTTGGATGTTTGCCATAGTGTATCTAGTTATTTATGGCTGTCTTTTCACCTTCCTTTTCAATGGGAACATTTAGGGTTTTTACTGACACCTCAGGGATAAAATCCTATTATTTTTTTGAGTCTGTTCTCCCTGCTGGCCCCTGTCAAACACAACCCAACCCATCTCCAACAGTGAAATTATGGTAATATAAGAGATGTGTCAGTGACTAGTGAGAAGTTAACAACCTCAAAGAGGTTGAAAAAGGTTTTCTTTTTGTTTTATTTTAAATATATATATATATATATATTTGAAGATGCTGCACAGGAATGTGCCTTATTCTTTTTGTTGTTGTTGTTGTTGTTAAACTACAGTTTTCCTATGGATAGCAATGCACAATGTTTTATATATTTTATTAAAAAAATAATATTAAAAAGAAGTCTGTGTTTACCAGAGGAAAGCCAACACAGAAGAAGCCATGTCTGACAACAAAATGGGTAATAAATGCTAAATAAACTCTGGTTTGCTTCAATACAATTGAATTTACATCCTCACTTTTGGCATAGTTGTTGCTTGAGGGAGATCTTTTGAAGAGTAGTACACCTCTGCAAGCAATCAAGGCTGATATTTTCTGCATGCAGGGAACTGGCAGCACCTTTTTTTTTTTTGGCTGCAGCCGGTCAATCAACTTCTGTGGTGCACATGGGCAGGAGAGCTGAGCAATGAGTTGGTACTGAAGGGGCCACCCCAAAGTGATTTTGTGATGCTTTGAGTCTGTCCCCCAGACTCACGTCATACCTGGGCCAGAAGCAAATGTTAAATGAACTAAAAAAAAAAGTATGGAAGAAAAGGTGCAATGTTTTAGTGCTTCTTCACTCGTTGTCCCCTGGAGTTTTCAGTGGGATATCACCACCCTCTTCACTCCCCAAGCACCAGTTCACATCACCTCCGTTGAAGAACTTGGCGTTTCTCACATCTGCACGGCACTGCTGTAGCCTGCATGGCTTTGGGGTCTGCTCCTCTGTCATTTAAGCATGGAAATATTATTTCCAGAGTCCTAAGGGTTTGCAAGGAAAATAAAGATCAAAAGATCTGACTACCCAGAGCTTTTCCCGAGCCTTCAGGAGAGATGGAGATGGGTGGACCTGCCCACAAGATGCCTGAGGATGTTATAAGGGATTGTGTGCTGTCCCAAACAGCTGCATGGTGGGACAGACTTGGGGCCTTCTTGGCACTCTTTGGGATCTCTGGGGCTTTTCCCTGGATGAGGAAAGCTGCGTTGGAAGTGCCCACAAATACTTCTTGTGGCTCTTGCAGTGTGGGAGCAAAGCTGAGGTACCTGCAGCTGGTGGCACTGGCAATGTCACAGGTCAGGCTGAAGGGTGGCCTCACCTGGGGAGGCAATTTGAGCATAGCAGAGCAATCCCAGGTCTGGTCCTGTGCAGATCTGAATGGAAAGACTCAGTATTGAACTGGGATGCAATTTTTGCATCTAATATGTAGAAATAAAGCAGGAGGCAGGTCCCAAGCCCTGATGCATTGCCAGGTGCTTTAGCTGGAATGTCGAACGTGCTCTGCTGAGGGTGTTGAGGAGCAAAGACAGGGTGAGGTCAGTGGGGTCAGTTCTGTTGACCGTGTGTTTTCCCCTACACTGATGGTGATTAAAGGACAGCATATTTTCAGATTTAAAGTGCTGTGTCCTGGAAGACAGCTTGCAAAGCTGATTTAAAAAATGTTATAAATGAATGGATTTATGTGTATGATTTTCCCAAATGACTTCTCTTTGACCAGTGGAAAGAACAACTGTGGTAAATCTGAGTATACCTGGTATGCAACTGTGGGATTAAAATATCTGTTTCAAATGTAAATCACAACCAAACTCCAGTTACAAATGGATGAATAGTCCTCTCTTAGCGTTGCTAGTGCTGCTGTAAATCTTCCAGATGAAGTTTGAAATAAAAAGGAGCAGGGTTGAGCAGACAACCCCATCCCAGCCTTGCCGTAGGTAAAAAGATGTAACACAAGTAGTCTCACTGTCTTCACACCACAAGCAATACCTTCACATACTTTCTAGCTCCTATTTTGTCTCAGGGACTTGCATTTCTAAGAAGACAGACTAATGAAAAAAAGACCTGCAATCCTTTGAGCTGTGGAAAAGACTTTAAGTAATTTGGTAACTATTTCTCGATTTGTCTCAAAAGTGCTCAGTAGTTTGAGGGACAAAACACAGTCAAAATTCATGTGGCAGGAGTTTGGTGGTTTGCCTTTAGCTCTAGCAATGGAGCAAAACCAGTCACCTGGAGTATGGAAGAGCTGGATTCACTGGGGTGGGCTTAAATTTGTATTTCTTACCCCATAAAAGAATATCTTAAGAATACAGAAGTTTGGACTTGTCTGGTTTCCACCTTCTGTGTTGTGCTCAATGTGTCGTGAAATATTAAAACACTCATAGAGGGAGGGAGCAGAGAACGATTGCTTTTCTACCAGCCTACTGTGAACCCTTCTGGTAGGAGGTTATGCATAGCTCTGCTCTCTTCCGTGCTTACTTACGTTTTTACATTAAAATGAAGTATTATTTCCAGAAAAACACTCTTCAAACTCCCCAGGTAAAGGAGATGGAATCAATTTTTCCTGTTCCCCGAAAGAAATTCCTAATCACTGATCTTTTGAGTAAAGAGATGCTGAATTCATTTTCCATGTGAATCTGTTTTTTGTGCCTCAGTTTAACTTTAGAATTTTATAACGGGATAACAGAGCAATCCTGGACTGATCATAGGTGGAAGCACATGAAATTGTATTTAAAGGAGCAGCATTGCAGTTGCCATGTGCCATATGCTGGGCCCAAGGCTTGGGGCAGGTGAGACTTGAGCAGTGAAGTGGCTGTGCTGGACACTTTCACACCTCTTGCAACAGCAGGGTACCTGGATTAGTAACCATAGAGCCGTGCAGTTGTACCATGTTAGCTTAGTAAATGAGTGTGATGGGTTGGAAATCTGAGGGTTGCACTCCTGGGAGAAGATGAACACATGTAAGTGATGGGTCAGGTTTTCAGAGCATGTTCATCATCCTCCTGTCTGGTGGGGCAGACAGGGCTGGTTACAGAAATCATGGCTGTGCATGGAGAGGTGGCAGAGGGGTTTTCTGCTCCAGTCAGACCCCACCCTGGTGTCCTACTCTCTCCCCATGGCCCCTGATTTCTCAGGGCCGTATTCACCTCCCGCCACCACCTGGCCATTGGCACTGACCTCCTTTGCGGACCTGTGTTCAATGTACCCTGAAAATCTCAGTAATATGGTGTTTGCTGCCTTTCCCATGTCCACCCTGGTGTTCATATCCTCGATGAATTCCAGGTGGTTAATGAGGCATGCCTTTCCCTTCCAGAAACCACGGTGCCACTACTTAACCCCTTGCATGCCATCCTTCCCAGCACCCCAGGGGCTACACAAATAAAGCGAGCTCCCTGAGCCGTAGTACTGCCAGGATGTACAGCATATGCCTCTGGTGCTGCAGGGAATCTGAATTCCCTTTTGTGCTGCATGGAGTGTCTCAAGTTTCTGGAGGTGTCACAAGCAATTAATCATAGACTGGCGCAGAAATCCTTATGCTCAGAGTCATTGTGGGGATCTCATCGTAGTGAAATTTCAATAATCCAATCTGAGTTTCTAGTGTCCTTAGATACCCCGAAAAAGTCATTCGTAGTGTTGCTTGCCTTTGCTTGTCCACTCATTAGCAGCGGTGCAGCTTTCCCTGTCTTGTAATTTCCTCTATTTTTTGCGGTTGTCTCAAGGACTCTCAGTTAAACACAGCCAATCAAAAAGGCAGAAATGGTTGTGGTTCCTCACAGGGCAGCTCACCATTATGTGCTTTCCTACACCCCCGGGCTGCAGGTGTTCTCTTACTCTGAGTGATATGATGGTTTGGTAGTATTTAAGCAAATATTTAAGGAAATCAGTTGCTTTGGGGTTTTTCAATTGCTGGGCACTGCATGGATCGATGCCAGTGACAGTGATGTAATGTCACCATTCATTATTGCACCGGGGAGCGCTGGGGCACTGGGGTGATGTCACTGGGAATGGTGCGTGGGCTCAACCATGGCCATGGAAGCTGCTTGGAGGGTGTGTGCCATGGATGCTCTGGGAAGTGTGTTCTAGGGTGTGCTTGCTCATAGCATGAGAGCCAGTCAGTTCCCCAGGTGGATCTCTCCAGAAGGATGGATGGCTTTGCCCTCAAGGCAAATTCGAGAGCAACTGGCCCATGATTTTCCTTGGGAGGTCTCTGCTTTCTGAGAGGAGGAATAAGATACATTCCTGGAAATATGGACAGAATAACTCCAGAGTCAGGTTTAAGGGATGTCGACACTGATTCTCTTTTCCCTCAGTCTGATCACAAATGGGGAGCTTAGGAAGGTCCCCAGAAGGAGAGGAGGTGCTGCACCAATGTGCTCCACACCAAACTTCTGATCAGACCCCTTGATTGTTGGGAATGAGGGATAGGGGACTCCTGCTGCTACACCTGTAATCACCAAACAAGGCTCCCTGGTGCTGAGGCTTCAACAGGAGCCAGGAGAATGGGGCCACTCTGATGACCAAAGGCTGTTGGCACAGTACTGGGGCACTGAGGTCAGGACCGTGAGCATGGCCAGGCTTATGTGATATCCACCACCACTACTACTTCCACCTGCCAAAAATGACAAGGTTCCCTGGCCTGCTCCTCTGGAACCAGTTCCTGAGGAATATGAGGGACAGTCTGAGTTTTTTGGTGCTGGAGAAGACACTAATTTGGGGTGTAGGACTAGACTGGTGGTAATTTGCCCACTTACATGTATGTGTCAGTGACGGCTTCACACTGCCCTTGTGCACTTGCAAACACGTAGCTGCTTCCCAAACCACCCAGGACTGTCAGAATCATCCAGAAAACATTTCAAAGCCATAGAATCATAGAATATACTAAGTTGTCAGGGACTCAAGGATCATCAAAGTCCCACTCCTGGCTCTGCACAGGACACCCCAAGAATCACACCATGTGTCTGAGAGCTCTGTCCAAACACTTCTTGAGCTCTGTCAGGCTTGGAGATGTGACCACTTCCCTGGGGAGCCATTCCAGTGCCCAACCACCCTCTGGGCGAAGAACCTTTTCAGTCATACCAACGTAAACCTCTCCTGACACCACTTCAGGCCTTTCCCTTGGATCCTGTCACTGGTCACAAGAGAGAAGAGATCAGTGTCTGCCCCTCCCCTTCCACTCACCAGGGAGTTGTAACTGCAGTGAGGTGTCCCCTCAGTCTCTTCCAGGCTGAACAAGCCAAGTGACCTCTGCTGCTCCTCATATGGCTGAAAGCCTTCACCAACATGGATGCATTCTTAATTCCAGAAAATCACCACATGATTTTATGTTTTGTTACAGCTGCTTTGTCTTTTCACTTTCCACTCAAATGAATTAATGAAATGGTAAAACTAAAACCTCAGGATCCCTCCCAAGGTCTAAGCAAATCCATGTGTTTCATTTTATTTCATTCTACAATAATAGAGTCTAAATAAAGTGCTTAGAAAAATATTCCTGTGGGAATTGTTTTTGTTTTTGATTTAAAGACATTCATTTTAAAAGAGAGTTCTCCAAAGGGTACGTGATGTTTTCTTATCAGCTGTTATTCTAGAGGAACTTCCAATCAGTGGAGAGGGGTATGCTGTTGTGCTGTTGTGCCCAATCCATCATTCTTTGGAAGCATTTTTAATTTTACATGTCCCAGTCCCTCCTATGTTACTCCTTTGCTGAGCAACCTCTTGGAGTCCACCTCCCATTTCACCCCCAGATTGCCTAGCTATGGTCAGGGTTGTAATTTGTGGCAGACCACATTCCTATGGATGATTTTTCCTTCTCTACTTTTCCTAGGAGGCTGGGGATCTGTTCTACCTGTTTTCTGCCAGCTGCTGAGAAAACATGGAGTTATGGCACTGGAATGGACCTTGGCTTTCAATAGTTCATCTGCCATTTTTCTGTCCAACAACATGTGGATTGGGGTCAGGGGTGGAGGTGGAAGGGAAAAAATCAAAACCTGGATTTGGATAGTTTTTCTGTCGAAGGACATTGTTATGAGCAAAGCTGGGTGGCTGGGAAGAAGAGGAAATCCTCATGTTGAGTCTGAGCTTGAACAGGGGAAATGCAGTCTTAGGAGGAATCTCTTTCTGCCAAGGCTTTGTGTCCTTTGCCAAATGCCCCTTTGGCACCTCCTGAGAGCTTCAATCATTTCTCCTGCATAATGCGTTTATGTTTCTGGAGAAAAAACTTTCTGAGGACAAAGAGTGACAGCAGATGTGGAAAAAAGTCAAGTTTCTTTCTTTGAACTATTAGAAAACACTTTTCCTTTTTCATTTTGACTTCATGAAGAAATATAAGCTATAATGATGTGATGGAAATTGGTATTTAAAAGCCCTAAAATGGAACATCTAAGTGAAAAGATATCTCTCTTTGCAGTTTCTGCCAGAGCATTGATTTGGCTTGTTTATTTTCTGGTGGTGTTTGGAATCTGATGTTACTTGGTATCGTGAGTGAAACCAAAGCTCCCCCAGCACTTTTCTGAGGATGCGGTGCCATGCTGTAAAAACATCCTTTGGCTTTTGAAAAGGCAGTAATTTGTACATTCCATTTCTTGCAAAAGTCTTTGAAATTCCCTTTTATGAGGAATGGTCCTCTCCTCATTTCTGATGTGAGGGGTCTTTTTAAATGAATGGATTGTTTAGAAGGGACAGAAGTATTTCTCCTTCCTCCTGCATCTTTGAAGCCTCTGGACCACCCATGAACAGCAGAGTTCAGATGCATCTGATGGTTTTTTAGAGCTGTTCTTTGTATTCATTTCTTTGTTTGCTGGCTGCTCTGATGTAACAGACCCAACTGGACTTCTGTGTGTTGCTGTTTCAGCCCACAGCTGTCCTGGGTGTCCAAGTTCCCAAAGTGGTTACAGTACCAGTGATGTATCTATGCATTCCTGGCATCTTTTAAAAAGACACTTTAAGAGCAAAAGTTCAAGAGGGATTGAGCAAACCAATGTGAGTCAGAACTGGTAACTTTGCATCCAAAACCAGTGCAGGATTTTCCTCCTGGAACTGTAAGTTGTCTGGCAATCACAAGTTTCTTCTGAGAACAAACTGAAAAAACAGAAAAAGTGGTTGCTCCTGAAAGTGCCTTGAAGACTGTACATCTCCCCAGACAGCACTTCCAGAGGATGCTTTTCCTGGGAAGGAAGGTTGAATGATGTCTGACAAGACCCTGAAACTGCCACTCACAATCTTGGAGTGCTTTTGAGACTCCTCTGATGCTTCCTTTAGTATGTCAGCATATCAGCAGGTTTTTCTGCCTGGATCTATGGTCAGGGCTGCAGTAGCAGAGGTGCTGGGTTTCTTGTGCACCAGGGGAGGACAAACACCAGCAGCACAAGCAGGGATGAGGCTGGTGAGGAGGAGCCTCTCCCCAAATCACTTGCTGAGGGCTGTGGTGCAGGAGGGAATGGGCTCTGGCTCATTGGTGAGGAAAGGAGAGAAGAGGAGAGAGTCAGGAACAAGAGGTCTGAGAAACAGAAAACCTCTTGAATCTAAGCACCCTGCTTCCCACGTCCCTCTCCCCAACATCCAGGTGTTCCAAAATCCCTGCCAGCTGTAGTGCTCTTCTAGAGGCTTCTTTGCCTGGTGACATAGGCCATGGCACAGTCTCCACTAGGTGACTTGCTCCTTTTGAATGAAAGCTCAAGCCTTAAAAGCTTTATTTCCACAACATGAGCCACTTCCAGCAATGAAACCTTTTTCTGGTGAGGAATAAATCCTTTCTATCTTCCACAAAAGAAAAATCTCATTTCTTCTTGGTGCGGCTGGGGCTGTATGGCCAACCAATGGGATGTGATTTACCACAGGCTTATTTATACACTGGCAATGAAGTATGCTCAGTTTTCCAGGATGGAAAAATGCCATTTGAATGTGAACTAATTATATTTACGTCCTTACTGTAAATTGCCATTGAAAAGCAAAAGCAGCAGTGAGAGCAGTCAGTGTTTATGTCTAATACACCCACACAGACCTCCTCCAGTGAAAGGATGAAGGAGTAAATAGTTTCTGAATGTGTCATTTTGAGTTGGGCCATTTCTAGTTCATATCAAACTACTATAGTGACAGAAAAAACCTCATAGTTCTTGACTTGTAATCTGGAAGATTTCAATTAAAAATTGCCTAACAGGGATGAATGGATAAATTGAGAAACCTCATTACAACCAACGCTTTTTCACGAATCTGTCTTTTTAATTTTATTTTAAACAAATGTTTTACTGAGAACTACTTGGCTAATCCCACAACTAGAAGCCAGTGGAGCTGAAGCTAAAGTCAGACTGCACATAAAACCAGACTTTTTCCAATAACAGCAAAAATTAGGGATTGGAAGAAATTAATATGTGATTGTTTTTATGTGATGGGAATTTTTCCCCCATTCTTCCTTCTGAATCAGGTTGAAATTCAGAGAAGGTCTTGACATATGTAATATGAAAGGGGTATTAGATGGTCTGGACAGCTCCTGCTAAATGTGTAATGTGTGACACTGCGTGTCTCCCATGGGCAAGGCACTGGCTAAGTGCAGAGTGTGCTCTGCCCCACACCAGATAGAGCAACCCAGAACTAGCACAGGGCTATCAGTACCCTGAGCTATCAGTACCCTGAGCTATCAATACCCTGAGCCATTGATAACCTGAGCTATCAATACCCTCTTCAACTGATGGCCCTGCCCATGGGTGAGACTTCTGTCCCTGAGCAGTAGCTGTCCCAATTAATTGAAACTGGCTTGTTATAAAAGTAGTCACTGGGGATTTGCCTTTTATTTAATCAGCTGAGAAGCAGAAAGTCCTGTGTTCACTTCCCTGGCATCACACTGACAAACTCACTGGAGGCCCTTGATGGGACCAGGTGCCATCAGTGCTTGCTGGAGTTTGTAGCCATCATTCACTGAATTCAGAGAGGGAAAATGGCATCTTGTGTCCAAAGCATGTCCTGGGGCTGTGAGAGTCTGGCAGGATGGGGGAAGCTGGTGTACACAGAGCCCTTGCTCTGCCACCACTCAGAGGTGAAGCCTCTCCAGCCATTCCTCTCCCATGGAGACTGATAGCGGGCAGAGGAATATTGTTAGTGAGGAGGTGTTCCCTCCTCCAAGCTCTGTGAAAGCCCTCCAGGCTGTTTGGATCAGGCACTCAGAACAAAGCCAGATGAGGGCTCGCAGCCACCTCTAAGTCCCTCAGGGAAGGATAGCATTAATAACAGGGTTACATGCTCTGGTTCCATGACTGCTGGGGCAACAATGAGGTGTTTCTTCGCAGATGCTGCTCCCTCAGGCTTAATTTTCTGGAGCTGAGTGCCAGATCCCTATCGAACTGTATCATGGCTGCAGTCACTCCTCCTTCCTCTTTGCAGGTCATGGGAGTGTTTGGATGCTCTGCAAAGAGAACATTCCCAACATGCCTGAGAGGACAGCAGTGTGTTCTTCCCAGCTCTGATCTGGGGGGAAAAAGCAGGGAAAAAAACCCATCTCTACAGCTTTGTTTGGGCATGGCATCATGAAATGGTGTTGCGTCTAATCCTTGGCCACCACCCAAAGAGACTGACCACCTTTGGGTATCTGCTATGGAGGGACAGATGGGAAGCCAGGCAGAAAGTACTGTGGAGTTAGTGAGTGATGTGGACATTCTGACCTTGGTGGGACACAAGCCCTGGGCACAGTAAGCAGAAACCTGAAGAAGGAAGCAGAAGGAACGTTTTGTATTGCATTGTGTTTTGTCTAGAGGAAGTCATGCAATACTGTGGTTGAGTAAAGTTGCTAAGGGATATTGTGGCTGCACGAAGAGCAGTGGAAAATTTTACCCAAAGGCTGTAGAAGTATATAAACCATGCTGCAGAAACAATAAATTGGCTTTTTGCTTGCACCAAGCAGTCCCGTCTCTCAATCGCCGTGAAATCGTGCACCGTGTGACGAGGCGAGGATTCGCCTAAAATGAGCGACTGACGGCGAGCCCTGCAAAACTGAAGTGCTGCTGATGAGGAAGCAGGAGCCGGCTGGCAAGTAATCCCTCTGGGAAAGGAGGTGAGCTGTGGGGAACATGGGTCATGAAACATCCACCCCAGAAAGAGACGTATTTGAACTAATGACTAAATTACTGGATAAGCATGGCAAACTTCTGCCCCCACAGGATTTGAAAATCATGGTAAAATGGACAGCTGCTAAGCTGCCAGGGGTCACCTGGGGGATGAAGCGGGGGTCAAGTTGTGGCATTGTGCAACAAAAGGCAGCTGCAAGTATGCTTCCCTCCTGGAGGGTGGTTTTGGAGGTTGTGACGGCCCAGGAGAGGTCCCATGTCCAGGTAGAAGGGAATGCATCTTGCCCTTCCCCTGTGGAAAAGCCTGGGGGCTCACCTGAGGACCCTGCACCTGCTCCTGTACAGCCCTTCTTATGGCGGAGAAAAGGGGAGCCCCTTGCGATCTGTAGGGGCATTTGCTGCGGGGTACTGCCCCGAGGACAGCGAGGAGGAGCAGGAACATCCCTTTGATCCCGGACCTATTGACCCTGAGAAAGAACTGGATCTTTAACCCCCTGATCCCCATGATAATTGGGCCCGTTTGAAACGAGAGGCGTTAAAGGAGGGGGAACTGGGCATCGCAGGGAAGATTGTGGCACCA
Organism: Picathartes gymnocephalus; assembly: GCA_013390045.1. Taxonomy (NCBI): domain Eukaryota; kingdom Metazoa; phylum Chordata; class Aves; order Passeriformes; family Picathartidae; genus Picathartes; species Picathartes gymnocephalus. The sequence continues at coordinate 122,637 of WEKY01009526.1, read as the reverse complement.
GTCCTTTATCAAGGCTGCCGACAAAATCCGCAGTGGGAGCCTCTGTCCTTTTCGGTTATTAAAGAGCTCCACCAGACAGTGACAGAGCATGGCTTAAGCTCTCTGTATTTTGAGAGCTTGTTGTCTTCCATGTTTAATACATATATTATGACCCCACATGATTTAAAATCACTCGCTTAGCTTTTGCTAACCCCTAAGCAGTATTTCTTGTGGGAAAAACTGAGTGGTGGAAAGGATTACAAGATCTTCTTTTGACTTATGTGGGTCATAATAACCAGGTTTTGGTGGCTCTCATGCTTGGTCACCTTATGGGAACAGGGCCTCACACGGAGCCCCTACCCCAGGCCCGGGACTGCCCTAGAGAGGCCCTTGAAGAGATCCATGAAGTGGCATACACAGCTTTTCTTAAGGTCCCTGATGCACAAAAGCCACAAAAAGTCTTCACAACTATTATGCAACAATTTCATGAGCCCTATATGCAGTTTAACAACTGTCTTAAGCAAGCACTTGAATGCCAGGTTGACCATCCTGAAGTCTGAGAAATTTTGCTTTTAAAACTTGCTGTTGAAAATGCAAACAGAGATTGTAAGAAACTTCTTAAGTCTTTGTCCAACAAATATCCAACTTTGGTTGAAATGATTGAAGCATGCAACTGTTGTGGCATGATGGAACACAAATACGAAGCCATGGCTGTGGCTTTTGCAGCCCACAGAGGCCCCTCCATGGCCCTGGGGGTTCTGCTTTAGCTGTGGCAAACCCGGACATTTGAAAAAAGATTGCTTTGCCCTGAAAGGGGTTAAAGCTAAAGCCTCTGCTTTGTGCCCATGATGCTATAAAGGCCACCACTTTGCTAGTCAATGTCACTTTAAGTATGATTGTGAAGGTTGCCTGATCCAGGGAAACCGAACCCAGAGGGCGCGTTGGCGCTGCGCGCAGACAGAAATGCCTCAGCCGCCGCAACAGGCACCCCAAGGATGTCCGCTTTGAGTCTCCGCCCAGCAACTGCAGGGAGCCCCAGACTGGACATGGCTACCTCTGTCACAGTAACTTTACTAGATTCTTCTGTTTGTTTACTTCCTACAGGAATTTTTGGACCCTTAGGATCCCAGAGCAGTGCCTTGCTGTTAGGAAGATCTCAACCACCTTGTCGGGACTTTTTATTCTCCCCGGGGCCATTGATTCGGACTTTGTAGGAGAGATTAAAATCATGGCCTGAACTCCTTTCCCACCTTGCACTGTTCCTGAAGGGACTTGTATTGCGCAGTTACTCCCTTTCCCGCACCCACAAAACAGGCAACCTCTTAAAAAAGGTTGACAAGAAAGGGTGGGGGGATTTGGTTCTACAGGGACCCCACAAATTCTCTGGGTACAGACTATTTCAGATAAACATCCTATGTGCAAATGTACTTTAACCCTGCGAGGACATAAGGTAACGCTTACCTTATCTTAGATACCGCAGCTGATGGAACTGTTATTTCACAGGCCAAGTGGCCTCTGACCTGGCCCCTCACAGAGGTGCCTCAAGCCCTTACAGGAAGTGGGGGGAGCAGTCAGAGCTTTCAAAGCCGAAGTCTTACACAAGTAGTAGGACCAGAGGGCCATACAGCTTCCATCAAGCCATTTGTTTTGCCTGTGCCCATGGTGTTATGGGGGCAAGACTTGCTTTCTCAATGGGGGTTTGAAATGCAGTCTGATTTTTAATGGGGGCCATTGTGGTGCACGACACCATGAAATTAACCTGGAAAACTGAAAACCCTATTTGGGTGGATCAATGGCCCCTACCTGCCGTTAAGTTAAGCGCACTTACTGCACTAGTTCAAGAGCAGCTGCAAAAAGGACAAATAGTGCCCTCCACTAGCCTTTGGAATTTGCCTGTATTTGTTATTCAAAAACAGACAGGCAAGTGGTGCTTGCTCCATGACCTCCACAAAATTAATGCTGCTATGGAAGACATGGGAGCCCTTCGACCCGGTCTCCCATCTCCTGCTATGATTCCCCGAGATTGGCATTTGACAGTTATTGACTTAAAAGATTGCTTTTTTCCTATTCCTTTGCATCCTGATGATGCTCCTAAATTTGCCTTTTCTGTTCTAGCCACCAATATGCAGGTGCCTTTACAAAGATATCATTGGATTGTTTTACCTCAGGGAATGAAAAATAGCCTCACCATTGTGGGCACTGATTTTTCTTTAATTTGTTTATCTATTATAACCGTATACTTACAGTGGCTGCGGCAAGAATCTACCTCTTTCAGCAGATGAGACAAATATAAAAACATATAGAAAGGGAATTCAGGTGTTCACAGGGATAACAAACATCAGGCAACTTTAGCATGTAGGCGGGAAGTGGATCAGTGCATCTTGAATCTCCTGCTTATGATTCTCAGCCTTCCTTCAGAAGTGCTTACATCTCTCCTGACTGTATAGCTGTGGCCAATACTGGATATTTAAGATTCTACACCGTGAATAACTGAAGAATTTCTCTGCATCCAAATGCCCTTTGAGATCTGCACTGAGAGTATTCACTGTGTAGACATTGTGCTCATTCAAAATGACACAGGAGTTGGGGCACTTGCCTGGGAGAAGGTGGGTCTGGGTTGTTGATGGAAGCAAAGGCCCAGACTCAGATCTCTCTGGTTTCACAACACTCCTTTAGATATCCAAGCTACAGGAATGTCTAAATACCAGAGAGTAATGAGACACTTAGATTAAAGTCTGTGGAGTGGAGCAACCATAAGGCTTAAGACAGGTCCTGTTTAGGTCATGGCAACATGGCCTTAATATGTTTCATCAAGCAGGTGTTTTTCCTAACTATGCTTGGATGAAAAAGCACCAACTACTGCTCAGAGTGGAGGAAATCTCAAAGTATTTCAAGAAGACTCTAACCAAATTCCCCTCATGATAATTGTGAGATATTTCCTGAATGTATTGATGATATGGAAGAATGTTTTTTTTGATTTCTAAGCAGGGTTCTGAATTTATTGCTGATCCTATGGAAATAACAGTATATGTTACTTTATGCGTAAAGTATAACTACTTACACCGAAACAGTTATAAAAGCTGGTAGATCTTCCATTTGAATGTATGAAATATTGATGGACTCAAGGTCCAGGGAAGTGACTTGCACTGATTAGTTCAGTGCAGGACTCTGAATATTGCTTTAGAGCCATTTGTCTCAAAACCAACTATCTCCTCTGAGAGAGGGACCTTTGCAATGTGATTTATAATTGCAGACCTCTAAATACAAGACTGCCTTGGTTGTGAATTTTTTATTCTTTCAACCTTAATTCCATGTCATGTGGTTCTAGTGTCATATTTCATCTTTGGTTTCATTCATAACATGGCCATAATGTCCTTGCTGACCTTCTATCAGTGTATTCATTATGTTTCAAAGGGCACATTGTCCTTCACTGCCTCGTAACAGCAGAGGCAACGCTTAATGGTGGTGTGTATTTTGAGCAGTCATTGGGCAAAGATGCTGTATAAACATGACACAGTGCACAGTGCAACTGCTCCCTGTGCCCCAAAAATAATGAGTGTCTGTGATTTTTCAGCCTAAAAATTATTTTTTGACTTACGTTAGAAATATCTGAGAATTAGCAGAGTTTTTGGTGTCTTATATATCTAAAGTTCTCACTTTGATCCCTGCTGTAGAGGTTACTCCTTCTGCCTTTGTGCAAATGAACCTTTGTAACACTGAAAGGCTCAGCACCTCAGACAGAAGCCAACCTTTGCTGCTTCCCTTCCTTTTCTGAGAAGGAGATGAGGTGATTTATTAATACTGAAGTTGTAGGTGTCTGAAGAGCACATCTTGGTTCTTGCTATAACTGTTCATTCTCACATTTCACTCACAGAACTTAGAAACATTTTCAAGATCACCCCTGGTTTCTGTCACTCATGGGAGCACTCTGTTATCCCATGCAGGAAGGAAAACTTCAGCTGGAGAACTGGAAGCACATGAAAAGGCTGCACATGTACACATAGGTACAAAGAAACACACAAAAGCGAGCAATACTCAGTCCTCTATCCCAATGATCAGGCACCGCTCTAGAAAATGGGCACTGTGTGTTCAACCACAATAATAACTTAATTTTACTTTTTGGGGGTCCACCTCAAAGAATTGGTAAGAATTTTTGCCTTTCTGCATAATTGTGCTTAAGGATTTTGTATTAGCACTGTAAAGCTGCAAAGTTTAACACGTTGAGAGTCTGTTACCAAAACTCAAGAGCAACAGTTACTTTGGGGTGGGGAGTTCTGGTGGAACAGGGCCCTGTACCTCTGCATCCCTTGGGGCAGCAGCAAACAACTCTCTCAAAGACTGCTGAGGCTCATACAGAGCTGGTTTTGGCCACATAAAGCTGAAGCTTTTGAGAGTATAACCCTGCATTTATTTAAAAAAACCAAAAGGTACACCCAAATCAGGGCTTCACTGCTGGTCTCTGCAAGCTGTTCCATCATGTTTAACATTGCAGTCTTCCCAATGATTCCTTTATTTTTCATTCAATTGCCATTGTCATTTGCTCATGAATTTCAGACTTAACCCGCCCAACATCCGTGTTGATTTATGCAAGTGCTTCTTTATTCAGGTAAAGCAGATGAGTGTGCTGTAGATCTTCCTTTTTGAATAGAGAACAATTAGGAGAACAGATGGCAAAGGGTCTGAATTTCACTTCATGCTGTTTTTTTCCATCACATTATTCTTAGTGATTGATGTTTCATCGGTTTTGTGAATGTATACGTAAGAGGTTAAGAAGGTCCCATGCTATTAATTCATTAATTAATAGCAAATGGACTACAGAGAAGCTTCTACACTGTTCTGTTACAGGATCCAAGAGAATCATAAGATCATTAATGCTGGAAAAGATGTCTAAGATCACTGAGTTTGGCCATTAGCCCAGCACTGTCATTTCAAACACTAAACCATGTCCATAAGTGCCACATCTAAGCATGGGCTTCAGTAGAGTTATGCTGATTTAGGTTGTACAAGAGAAAGTGTCAATAAATTCATCAATGAAGTCAGCAAAACCTCCACTGCAATTTCTGAATTCACAGGAGTGAAAAGTACAATGTTCTGGTTTTGCTGAAAAGGAACCCACCTTTATGTCTGAATCAGACTTAGTTTTCTCACTTACCTCATATACAGAATTATGTGTAGACTCATCTGTGGCTTTGCAAATGAGGCAGGAATCAGGGATACTTCTAGCACCCTGTGGATGTGTATGGTCTAGGGGACAGTGCCTCTGCTAGACCAACATTTGTCTAGATGGAAATAAAGGGTATTGGACAGACAAACACAGTTTCCCATACCTTTTATCCGGGGTCTGTGCTATACTGAGATTGTTTCTTCTGTGCTGTCCTAGAGATAAAAAGTCACACAGAGACAGCAACTTGATGCTTTTGTGCTGCAGTTCCTCACTGTGGGACAGAGATGGTTAATTCAGAGCATGGGGTGAGTCAGTATGTATCTGCCTGAAAAGGTCTTAGACCTGCTCATCACAACCATTTGTTTTGATACCTCTGTCCTTCACTACCCCAATGATGAAAAGTTTGGATTTGACTAAGTTTCTCGGTTGTCTGTAGTTCCTGGGACTTGATCATCATTAGAAGTTCTTACTGATGTTAAGTGAGAGGCAGTGCTAAACATTAGCCTGTTTAGTGAAATATTTCAGGGTGGGTATCTATTGCTTGATTCGCATTTGTGCTGTGTATTGTATTTTTGGGTGTTTCATTAGGGCTGCAAGTCAAGGGCACATCATTTCCAAGCACCAGCAGTTGTGATTCTGGCACTGATTTGTTTGGGAAGTGGTTTCTTGGTTGTGGAAGTAGGTAGGCTCTGTCTGAGATACATCCTTTGAGTCTTACTCATGAGCAGCAATCTGATCTCCAGATGTCCTTGAAAGGTTCCTGCAGCTCTGTGCCACATCTGGGCTCTGTCTGTCTGCCCACGAATGCTCTCAGCTCAGCATCACTGCCTTCTCACAATGAAGCCTGAAGCTGGGCAGGCTGCATTCAAGTAATGGGCTGCTGAAAAATTAATCCACTCTGACAAATTAACAAAAAGAAGCTTTGGACCCTTCCCAGATCTGTGCTGAAAACACCATTTGAGCTAAGCAGTGTCAGCTCTCCAATGTTAATCATAAGCAGAAAAACATGGCATAGCCATCATTTAATAGGCCATTTTTCTGAGGTTTCTCATAAACGCTCTTCCAACTTTTCCAAAGGCAGAGCCATGTACACAACTTAGTGGCATTTCCCTGTGTGTAGCAAGCAATTTATAATGCTCATCTTGAACTTTAAGGGGAAAAAAAATCTTTTAAAGACAGAAGCGTAAAAACAGAACTAAGGAGTTGTGGGCACTACTTGAAGTGGTCTGTGCTTTTGTTTAGGCTGAAAGAAGTGAAGTGCTCTGAATAATAACCTTGAAATTGAGCCGGTGCAGGGAAAATACTTCACTAGAGAGTTACTCTCAGTCTGCAACTGTTTAGTCAGATTGAGCTTTGGCTTGTAGCAGTGTGTTGGAAAGTTTTTAATTGTTTTTCCCACTCCTCTTTTCTGAAGGGTCTAGAAGATGTGGCCATAATGTGTTTTAGGCATTGCAATGTCCAGCTCTTAGCTAACATATAATCCAGGTAAATTCCCAGCCCTGAGTGGGTGTCTAGGTCTCTAACAAAGTATCCACCTGCAGCATCACCTCCTCATTGCTTACCTGCTTTAGGACCTCATGTCCAAAAAATATTTATATACTCTGAGGACTGTCTGATTGTCTGACTTATGTTTGGTGCCATATGATGCTTGGCACCATCTTGGAAAGACTCAGAGTCAGGAGAAGTTGATTGCTGTGGTCCTTTCCCTGTGGAATCCTCTGATCTTGCACCATGGACTGGGCAGAGGTGGTCACAGGTGTGTATTTTGGGAGAATGAGAGGCACTATATGGTCTTCAGATATTTTGTCCAAACGTAACAGAACGTCTGGAAGGTGTTTCAGCTCACCCTGAGGTGGGTATCCAGGGCAGAACAGATTAATTATTCTCTGAGGACTTTTCTGGGCACCACCAAGCCCCTGAGACTCCAAGGTCTCCTTTGTCCCTGATCCAAGTACAGGAAAGCGATGCAATGTCTCAGCATGCTTGCTTAGGGCCAGTGAGAGAAACCTGAGGCTCTGGAGAGCTTTGGATGGAGGTGGTTCAGAGAGAGCCCCCGGGCATCCTGAGAACGAGCAGAGTTAAATGTTCAGGGTAGGAACCTACTTCTCCCTGCAGCTCTTGCCCCCTTTACCTCACATTTTGTAGCGTGTTACCCCAGAGGATACTGAATCCAACGCTTTTGGCAAATGTTGCATTTGTATTAAAATTTTAGCAAATAAAAGAGAGAAAATCTTTGTAGATGTTGCACTGAATCACCAGGCTGGTGTAGTAACATGGAATTTCTACATAAGTGACATAATTAATTCTGACTAAATGAAGCTACATTTCTAATTAGATTTGAGTTTCTCCGTATCTCGTATTGCCTGGGCTTTTGGAGCAAGAGTTTGCCATTTAGTGCTAAGGGCAGCTTAATCCTGCCAGAGAGGCTCAGGCTGTGTTTTCTTCACATCACTTTGTTTTGGTCCATCTTTTATGATTTCTTTTTTAAAAGAGGTTTTTTTAATTGGTTTTTTTTGGGGGGATGGGGTTGCTTTGTTTTGTTTTGTTTTGTTTTGTTTTTTAATTTTAAAACAATGAATAAAAGCTGCAAAAAAAAAAGAAACCTCAAACCAGTAAAGTAAAAAAAAAAAATTTAAGACAAAACTGTCTGGATGAGAAAGCACAGCTTGCATGTCTGCTGAGAAGCAGTTTAAGGTTAGACATCTGCCTTGTAATAGGTTGCGTCTGGACACAAAATGCCAGTGTTCACCAGTAAGCCTCAAGAAATGCAAAGAGCCTAAGCATAAATTTTTCAAGGTCTTGTATAAATCATGCGTTTTATTTCCAGGTGCTTTTAGTCCTGAAAACAGATCTTCCCCCTCCCTTGGGAAAGAAACAGAGCAAGACAAAACATAACCCTAGAACATTCCTGTGGAGATTAAAAAAAAATCATAGTACTTTATTAAAAAAAAAAGTTATGGGAAAAACTGATTATTTCTGATGAGCTCTGGCACTGGAATTTCATGGTTTGTTTTATCTAATGGGCAGAAAATATTTCACCTTTGGAGGACTCCTCTGACCTCAGTGTTAACTTTTCCTGAGGTACCTGTGAGAAACTAGCCTTGTTCCTCACCCCTAGACCACAGATATGGACTGCAGCTGATGGAGTAAAATGAGTTTTACAGGCAGATCCTCTCCTTGTGTCCAACAGGGAGGGGAATCTCCCTGCCCTCACTTCCCAAGGATACTCTGGTATCATTAGTTTGACCTTAGTAGTTCCCCCCATAGCGGCAAATAAAGTGGGGGAGAAGCTGCTTTTGGCTCTGAGGCCAATTTGTGCCATTTAAGATAATATTAATCCCTCTAATCCCCAGTCCAGGATGACTGCATCCACATCACCCACTGGTGCCTGCTGTAACCTGTGCCTCGAGCCCCAAGACCGCCCAGCTCTGACCCGTGCCAGGGGGCACGCCAAGAATCCAGCAGTGTGGATGGCTGAGGGGCTCTTTTGAGGCCCATGTCCTCATTCCATTTAGTTCATCAGGACAGAAAATGAGTCCTGACAGGTCCAGAGGGAAGGAGAAGGCAGCAGAACTGCTCTGGATGTTCAGATGTAATTCAAGCGCTAATTCCTATCACTGGGAAATCTCTAAAGAGAGAGGTGGACCCAGACTCCATTCCCTTGGAAGGGTTGCATGTCAGGCTAAGGCAGTGACTTGGTCACTCTCCATTGCTGGGATTCTTCAGTGACCTGGTAAATTAAGTGTGACTCAGATCATCCCTTTTGCCACCAGACAATGAGGGGGGGAAACCACAACCAGATGGGAATGAATGGGGAGAAATTCCCACTCTTGGTTTCTCCAGCCCCTTACCATGAAAGGAAGAATAGAGGTGATAACATGAGGAGCTGTCTGCAGAATAAGCAGACGTGGAGAAGAAGGGTAGGAGAACCACCAGATGAGATTTAGCTTAATCCCCAAAGAGTAAAGCTCCTACTGCTTGGGGCATTGGGAACACATTTAGCAGTGAAAGTGTTTAAATGAGTTAATCGTGGCTAAGCTCCTTGTTGAGGATTCAAAATCTTTTCACTAAAAAGCAGATCATGTTAATCCAAATCAATTTCTCAAATCCACTTTTATTCAGATTATCAAACTTTAGGGCACATTAGGCACTGTTCTCTAGCATGTATGTGCAGGATATATGGCAGCTCTCCCCTTGTTAAATCTTTTAAGCATCTGGATTGAGGGACAAAGCAATGTTTGGATTAACTGGATGCTTCTCTCTCTCTCCTTCCATGCTCTCTCTCCTTCCATGCTCTCTCTTTTTTGGGGTTGATTTTCTGTTCAGTTATGAGGATGGCCTGGCACCTGATCTTTTGGAGATGTTTTTGGCAGAAGGGGGATGAATCACCTCAATTTAAAGGAGCTGTGAATCACACGAATTCATAACTTGCTTCAAGCTTCCTTTTCACAATCAGGACAAATCCTGGAAGGCACATAATCCTGTTGAATGGGCACTCAAACTGAGGCTATTTGAGATCTGATTCTGGATGGTCATCTTCTGGAATAGATAACATTTGCAAGAGCTTAACATCATGACCAAATATTTTGCATAGCTGGAGAAGCTATCAGATTTATGTTTTTTTGATGCAAACTTCATATTGATTGGAAGTACTGATCTGGCCTCTTTTGACACTCAAGTCCTGTAGACTAAAGGAGAAAGACTAAATATTTCCTCACTACCTAATGTGCTGTAAACAATTTATTTAAAAGCAAATGTCCAGACATGCTAAATAATGCAATAGGCTTGTCCAAACCTCCTGTTTCTGGGGCCTGCATGAATAATACATACTAAAATAAAATGGACAAGAATTCTGTTTGGAACTGAATTAAGTGCTGATAAATTAACAAACATGGTTGTCAGTGCTGGTTTGGGAACTGAAGAACTCTGGGACACCAAACAAAATGAATCACAAACATTCCGTGTCCTGAAATAAGCATCTGCAAAATGTCTGCATTAGCATTACTATTATGAATTTAGTCTGAAGAGATTTTCAAGCCAGAAGGGGCCACTGGATCCACTTGACTATCTCCATAACACAGGGTGTAGAGTTACTGAATGATTCCTGTCTTGAGTCTTCAGGCCCTGGCTGAACAAAAGCAAAGGGAGGCAAAAAAGAAAGGATGTATATTTGCAATGGCTTGGAGAATAGAGAGAGGAAAATGAGCAGTGGAGGGAGATGAAAAGTGAAGCTCCAGATCAGCATCTGAAGGTCACTCACCATATGTTGGTTTAAGGTCTAAGGTGGAGAAATTGACCTGCAAAGCAATGAGGAAAGTATTTCTGTATGTGGCCATCAGTCACACTGCTCAAGCTACTGTCTCTTCCCATTTTTGACTTACTGCTGGGGAGCCAATTCCTCTCCCATGAGCCATCAAATGGGAACAATAAATCTGAATTTTTTCTGGGATCAATTGACAACCGCATGCCGGGAGAAGAAAATCCTCTTAATTTCCCTTTCACTGAAGTCACATAGTTGAAATTAAGGATGGAACTACACCAGAGAGTTCAGAGTAGGATGTGAGTTTCTCCAAAAAATGGGATTGTTTGCAGGCAGGCTGAGCCAGAGATGCAAGAAATGAACATACCAGGAAAAATACTCTGGATATGTATTTTGGAAAAATGGCCAGACTGACAAATCCTGATGGTTCCACAAAATGTCCCTGCAGACATATCTCAGAAATGCCTCATTAGCTTTTTCTTTTACTTGAGAGTTCCCCTCCTGCTCTGTTCCTCCCTGGAAGTTCTCACAGACAGCTGGGAATTGATGGGAACTTTTGTGCTGTAGATACCAGTGTGAGACCCCATGGTCAAACCATTAAAGGAAATCATCAAGCACCAAACCTCTTCATCACTCATCTTGGTTCATTAGGCGTGAGGTTTAGTTGAAAACCACAAATTGATAATGTAGATTAACAAAAAAAGGGAAAAAAAAAAAAGAGGAAGAAAATGGACATTTTTGCAGAAATTAGGGAGATTTGTTGAGAGGTTTCTTCTGACTCTTTTTCAGAATATAATTGGAGACAGTTTCCTTATCCTCACAATATGTAGGTGGTCCAAACGAGATTCAGCTGGTCCTGGTGCCAGACTGGTGTCCTGATTAGCTTTTTGTGCCTGGTTTGCAAACTGAACCCATGACACTGCCTGGACAGTGGGAGGGTCTGGCAGCTATGGGGGTCTTTGTCACAACACTCCTGGGCTCTTAGGTTATCCTGCTAGTTAATAAGCCTCTGTAGGGGAAGACTCTCAATCCAGCTGCAGCAGCAACCTAAATATCCAAGGCAGGCAGGAGAACTGGGACTTTTATTCCTACCTATAGACAGGGAAGGGAGAACCACAAGATGAAAGCCAGCTGTACCCTGGGCTGCATCCAAAGCAGGTGGGCAGCAGGTGAGGGGGGAATCTGTCCCTCTGCCATGCTCTCCTCTGGTGGGACCCCACCTGAAGTGCTGCATCAGCTCTGGGGTCCCCAGCATAGGAAGAACATGGACTTATTGCAGCAAGCCCAAAGGCAGGACAGCTCTGTGAGGGAAGATGATTGGATGGATGAAACACCTCTGCTGTGAGGAAAGGCTGAGAGAATTGGGACTCTTCAGCCTGGAAAGGAAAAGTCTTCAGGTGACCTAACTGCAGCCTTCCAGTACCTGAAGGGAGCTGAGAAGAAAGAAGGATACAGACTATTTACAAGGGCCTGAAGTGACAGGACAAGGGGAAACACTTTCAGACTGACATAGATCAGGTTTAGGTTGAATATTAGGAAAAAAATTCTTCCCTGTGAGGGTGGTGAGGCACTGGAACAAGTTGCCCAGAGAAGTTGTGGATGGCCCATTTCTGAAGGTGTTCAAGGCTGGGTTGGAAGGGGCTCTGAGTAACCTGAGGGTTTGGAATAAGATGATCTTTAAGGTGTCTTCCAACCCAAATCATTCTGTGGTTCTATGAATACATAGGATCCAAGTGACTGGGAGGACTCAGAAAACTGGAGACCCACGTTCCTGCTGGCAAACCAACACCTGATTCCCACTGGTACGGGTGGAAATTCAGTGCCTGCGTGTTACAGAAAACAACACAATGAAATGCTGACCTGAGCTAACCTAGAGAGGCCTGGCCCTGGGCCCCAGCTGCAGGGTCACTCTCTGCTGTTTGGGTAAATCCCACTTTCTGTGTACACAGAGCTGATGCCACAGGCACTCAGACACAGCAGTGCTGGCATGCAGGGACAGATCAGCCTAAACCTTTCAGCCCTGCTTGGCTTCGGCCTCTTGTAGCACTGAACCATCTCATGGCCCCTGCTTACAAACAGGTCCATTTTTCCCCCCGTTCAGTGTTTGATATTCTGGGGCTGCTGTCCTGCAGCACTGGTTCTTTTTCACTTCCAAGGCCAGCTAAGAAGTATTTCTCTAGTTTCCTGTCTATGCCTACTACAGTTTATTAAGTTATGTTTCAAACACTTCGGATCACAGTTGGGCTGCAAGGCATTACACAAAATAGGGGCTTTTTATTCACTGAGTGCACAAGATGTTTCTTTGCTCATGGGATTCTTTGTGATGCTTGGTGTGTCTCGTTCAGTTTATATTGATGGGCAAATATCCTGGTTCTTTTATTTTGATGTAGATTGTTTCCTGGACCAATCCCATATTTTAACCCCATAATAGGTGAGTGGGTGGAAGCAAAGAAACTGATAAAATCTCCCTTTGCTGCTGGTGAATTTCTGAGATGTTTCCTTCAGCTAAAGTTTTGGGGTTTTTTGTATACTGTGGTCAGGAGTCCACATTTAGTGCCACGCTGTTTGATATTGAAGAAGCCCTGACTGGGGTTTGCTTTGGTTAGAGACAGGATGATGCCTGGAAGGCAAAGGGGAAGTTTCACTGAAGTTAGTGGGTATGTCAAATGTGCAGGGATTATGTGTTCACATGGACACATTGGAATGGCAGGGAGCTGACTTTTACAATGTGTAAAAATTATCTGTCTTCAGGTTTGTGTTGAGATTTGGAGAACCTTTCTCTCAGAGCTGAACAGCTTGCATTGGTATGGCTGCAGAGGATTCCTTGGATATTAGGAACACATTCCTCCCTGTGAGCGTGGTGAGGCCCTGGCACAGGTTGCTCAGAGAAGCTGTGGCTGCTCCATCCCTGGAATATTTCAAGGCCAGGCTGGATGGGGCTTGGAGCAACCTGGTATAGTGGAAGGTGTCCCTGCCCACGGCAGGGATTTGGAACGAGGTGATCTTTGAGGTCCTTTCTAACCCAAACCTTTCTATGGTTCTATGATTTGTCCCTCCCTGTGTTGAATCCCCTTTGCACAGACACCTTGGCCACTCATCTGGCAGTGCCTGAACATTCCTAGCATCATAAAATCCTGGCTTTTAGGGTAAAACAGCAGCTTGCTTTGATCACCAGGCTGTGATGGTACAAGAGGCAGTTTGGCTGTGCAGGACAGAGCAAACAGTATGGGGTGGCAGATTTTTCAGCTGGGCTCATTGTCTGACCTTGGTCAACAAGGTTTTGGCACAGGTTGTTTCTGCATACTGCAGGGTGGAAGCCAAAATATGTAGAGTTTCTTGAGGCTGCCCTCAAATTTAGACATACCCCATGCTTGCAAACATCACTCTTCCATTCAGACAACTTGCATCACCTAAAAATGGCTTTGCCCACCCAAGCTCCGAGGATCATACCCAAATGCCTTGCTGTGTGGGAGAAAGGAGGACCGTGGATGGAAGCTGTCCCCAGGCATGGTGGCCTTTCCACAGGCTGCTCTTTTGGAGCTGGTGAAGTTCACAGAGCTCTGCTGGGGGGAAGAGAAGGGAGGGGGACGCAAGCGAGGCTGCCATATGGGGATGTGTCTAATGCTAAACATGTGCACTGATGCTTCCACTTATTCACTGGAGAGCAGAAATGTCGTGCTCCCTGTGAGCTGGGGCAGGAGGGGCCCCACGTCTGAGCTGGAAGCAGAGCCAGGGCCCATAATGGAGTCCAGAAGAAGAACTTCCGTGAATCAAAGGCACACATGTTTATTTACAGTACTGCCAGCAGCGAGGAAGCCGCCCCAACAAGCTCATAAACATATTTACAGGGATTTCACAGCAAGGTTTGTAAGGAACAATAAAGCAATCACTCAGCACCTCTGTTTAGGAGCTCTTTATTGCAAGGAGTCTTACCCAGAGCTGCGAGGCGCTGGCTCAGTCACCCTTTACAAGGCCTTGGACCCAGCCTGCTTCACTGAGCTTTATTGCTTTTCTGTCCCAGAAGTTTTCCCAATTCCCACTGCTCCTGTAAGGATCTGATCTGTTCTTTAACCCTTCTGGGATGGGGCAAGGATAACTCAGCTGCCCTTCTTTCTCCAAGGGCTGGAAAAGCATCTACCTTCTACAAGTATTGTCTTTGAGTTTCCACATTTTTGCAGATGTGTGAGCACATGTCCAGTCTCCTGTAACCAACTGCTTTCCAAACACCAACACCCACCAAGGAAGCCTGAGAAAACCCCAGGTGTTCTCCCAAAGACTGTAAATCCATGGCCCTTGGTGCTTGCATTGATACTTTACCAAACATCTTATACCCACAGCACTTTCCTTCACCTCTGGGCTCAAAAAAAGGAACCAGATTAGACTATTCTAGTCAAGTTTTCAAGTCCAGGGGATAATTCCTTTCTCCATTAAGTTTTTTTTCTTGAGGGGGAGGTGATGCCAGTAGCAGAAATCTCCCCCAGACTTGGCCCCAGGGTAACAAATAGGGCCAGGAGGGGTGGATTGAAGCACTGCCGCAGCACAAAGGGAGGAGAGCAGAAAAACCAAAGGGGAGGACTGCTTTACTGCTTTCCTCCTGCATCCATCCCTGAGCTGCTGGCCATCACAGCACACACTGTGCTGCCACCTCAGCTTGGCCAGCAGCCTCAGCTGCAGCGTGGAGCCTTTGGAGTCTGTGCAGGGCTCCTCCCTCTGTAGGGCACGTGAGTCCAAAGGGACTGCCGTGGTATTTTTAGCAGAGAGCGCAAAATTATGTGGGAAGGGTCATGAGCTGTCCTGTGGAACAGCAGCTGTTTCTCAGGACACCACGTAGGAGGGCTGATGGTCTGGGGGAGGAATGCTGCCAGGCTCTGGCATGGATGGAAGCCCTGGGAAAGGGCTGGTCCCTCCTCTGTCTTTGAGGACAAGGGCTTAGAATAAAAACAAACTGAAGGGTTTTAGTGGTCCCAAGCAAAAGGCAAGCTGGGCCCGTTGCAATGTGCATACCCACCATTACTTAGTGCCTCATTTTATTTCGGTTTGTTTCTACAGCATCCAGCTAATAGCACAACCTTCCCAGACCTTTAAAAATGGCCTGTGTGTGAAGGGGAAGAAACAATTTCGGCCAAGCTTTTTATTCTGACTGCAAGTTGAGAAATCATTTGAGTTATTGGGCTAATGCTTGGTTTCCTGAACTGGTTGTTGCTGCTCTTCTCTTTTTGGAGAAGAAGGTGGTGCTGGCAATTCTTGGACCTAAGGCTGGAATCAGGGCTAGGACTGGGAGGTTAAGGGCAGTGCAGAGGCTCCAGACTTAGACAAGTCCCGTCCTGGCTTTGTGAGTCATGGCCCTGCTGGGAGTTTGGGTTCAAGCTCTGGGTAGTCTCCTTCAGCATCCATGGTTCTGTGCAGAGTCAGCTTATGGCATACTTGAGCAGAGACTCATATAATAATTAAAGCAGGAAAAGCCCTCCGAGGTCATCTGGTCCAACCATTAACCCAGCACTTCCAAGTCCCCCACCAACCACGTCCCTCAGTGCCTCATCCACACATCTATTAAACACCTCCAGGGATGGTGACTGAGCCTGTTCCCTGGGCAGCCTGTTCCACTGCCTCACAACCCTTTCAGTGAAGAAATTTTTCCTAATATTTGATCTAAACCTGGTGCAACTTGAGGCCATTCCCTGTTGTCCTGTCCTTTGTTATCTGGGAGCAGAGACCAACCCCCACCTGGCTTTTGTGCTTCATCTCTTTTAGTCATGTGCAAAACCCTTGGGGACTTTTTCATTCTGCATTTTGGGGCTGTTACTGCAGTTTCCAGTTAATAGTTCTTAGCTGACAAATAACATCCATGGAGTCACCCATGGAAGTTTGGAGAATGCCAAAAATATTGCACTATTTTGAAGGTCCTTTTCTGACTTGACTTCAGGGTTTGGGGACATCTGTGGGTGTCTGTGATTCCCAGTTCCTAAGTACCTAAGCAGTCTGAGCAAACACACAGTAAATCACTAGTAGAATACTATTGGAGACATACCTCTTGTCCCTGCTCTTTGCAGGAGAGGTTGGACTAACTGACCTCCCAAGGTCCCTTCCAAAACAAAATATTCCATGGTTTTATGAATTCGGATGCCCTTAAGTAAGCTAAATGTGTCAGGAGTTCTAAGATGGATACTGATTACAAGCAAGGGACTTATACGCCATGTGGATGTGGGCTCTTCGGGAAGACAATTTCCTGTTAAATCCTCCTGAAAATATCTGAAGTATTACCAGTATTAAGAAATGGTACAATCATGTTTGGAAAAATGTCCTGAAATCCTGTTGTTGTTGTTGTTGTTGTTGTTGTTTAATGTTGCTTTTATTTTGAATTTTTACTGAAATATTTGATTTGGGGGTTTTACTTTCATTGCTCTGCTAGAGTTTCCCTTGCTTTTCTGCATTTTTCATTGATTAAGTGCCAGTGAAGTGAGGAGTGGGTTATTGATGTGAAGAGTAACAGAGAGTATGAGATTTAAAGCTGTTCAAAGGGAAACAATATTCCATTATTAAAGTTAGAACATTGTATTTTCATCACAGAAGGGACTGGAAAGTAAAAGGGGAAATTTTGAGAAATTTTTGCTGGAGAAAAATGTCTTGTCAACTGCTCCACCCTCTGCTGAGGATTCCATTCAGTTCTGAAAGAGCAAACATCTTCTGTTGAATATCATCAGCCAGGGATTTCCTTGGAGGCTGCCAATGCCTCCTTTAGTGCTTGAGAGCTGCTAAGAAGACACTTCTGCAAGTGTTGTTGAACTGGAGGGTCGCATTTTACAAACGTTTTTTAAAAGTCCCTATTCTCACTCTGAGAACCCTTGCAAATATTTCAGGAACAAGAAGACATTTGGCCAAGCAGCCAAAAACACAGAGCTGCATGGAGGCTGTGACCCCTCAGGTAGCAGCTCATTCACTCCAGGGTTGTATGAACCGTAATTTCAATTAAAAAAATAACAACTCGCTTCCTGAGGTCTGCTGAGGCATTGACACCTTCTCTCTCTTCCTTGGAATGAGAGCACAAGCCAAAGGTGAGTAAATGCAACCCCTCCCTGTGCATCTCTTCTGCAGAGGGAAAGAGCAATCATTGCCTAAATTCAGTTTAATCTGCACTCTGTCCCTTGGACCCAGGCTTTGCTCTGTATCAGCCAACTGTAAAGCCTTAAAGAGCAGAGGAAAAAGTTATTTTTGGCCTTTGCATTGCATAATCCTTCAGGTGAGGTGTTCAGCAGATGACAGTGCAGAGGGGGAAGCAGTGCAACGGGCTGCGCTGCTCGTCCCACGCGGAGCTGAGCGTGCTGAGCCCCGAGAGCCGTGCTGTTAATGGGCTGTAGCACACAGGAAGGGAGCAGGGGGAGCGGCAGCGTCTGGATCCGGGGTCTGAAATTTCCCCCAGGTGCCTGAAAGGTCCAGCGTTTCTGCCTGAGCTGTTAAAGGCTCTGCTGCAGAAGACAGGCTGCAGGATTATTAGAACCATCTGTTCTCTCTTGCCACAGCAAATTCAATATTAAGGACTCACAGGGGTTCCAACGGAGCCCCTGTTTGCTGGTACATACAGCACAAGCAGCACCCATTTCTGACCAGCTTCCTCTGGCAGCCTCTCGGTGTCTTGGGGCACACACCAGGTTAGGAGGACTGTAAAGTGCTCTGCCAGCGTGTGACAGGCCACCAAACAGGACCAGTAAACTTGGCAAGCCCTGGAGAAGTGATGTCCTGTGTGGGCCTGCCCAAATTCACTAAATCCTTTGAATAATGTGTTCATGGCTGGAGCTCCTCTTGCTTATTCCTGTCACAAGAGGGAACCCACCTTGCTCATGGCCAAAGAAACCACCTGGGAAATCCATTTCCACATTTGACTATCAGAGCTAGGAAGATGGGAAAGGGTCATATCTCTGCTTCCCAGTCTGCCATGTCAGGCTCATCACAGAATCATAGAATAGTTTGGGTTTGGGTTTGGCCCCATCCAACCTGGCCTTGGACGTTTCCAGGGATGGGGGGATTTCTACCACCTCTCTGGGCAATCTGGGCCAGTGTTTTGCCATCCTCAATGAAAAAACCTTCTTCCTTATGCCTAATCTAAATTGCCCTTCTTTCAGTTTAAAACCATTACCCCTTGTCCTGTCCCAATAGGCCCTGTTAACAATTGTCACCACCATTTTTGTAGACCCCCTTGAGGTACTGGAAAACTTCTGTAAGGTGTCCCCAGACTCCTCTCCAGGTTGAACAACTCCAACTTTCTCAGCATTTAATTATGAGTGACTGTGTCATACCTCCGTTATAAAAAAAAACCCACAAAAAACCAAACAACAAAAAACCCCCCCCCCAAAACCCCAACCCCCCGAAACAAAACAAAACAAACAAAACTCCAACAACAAACAAAACAAAAACCAAACAAAACCAAAACCAAAATCAAAACCAACCAAACAAACAAAAAACAAAACAAAGGAAGAAGAGGAAATTCGCTCAAGATGTCTAACCTTTTGGCTGCAGCACATCTCTTAACATGGCTTTGACATTGCACCAGTGTGGTTCCTTCCATTCACTGCTGACCTCAGGAGGTCCCTGCTGGTGGCAGCACCGGGGTCTGTGCAAACCCCAAGAGCTTTTTCCCATTTTGTGTTTGCCTGCCTGCTGTATCAGCATTTTCTGCCTCTGTGTTGCTGTTTTTGCATCCTTCTCCAGCAGTTCCCTGGCAGGGACATCCAACTAGAAAATCGTCTGCTCTGCTGCTCGTGGAAATGCCCTGTGCCCTGTGGAATAGATGGCTCTGATCAACCTGCAGAATAGCAGCCACTCAAGAGAAAAGCCTGCTCCCAGATGCATGAATATGGATTATCTGCAGTCCAGGGGGAATAAAAAGCTGTTGGTCTGTGCTGTGCGTCATGACAACACCCCCCAGAAGCCACCTGGACACCCAGAGATCCAAAGCATGGAAACCAGCACTGCAGCGAAATGATGCCAAGCAGATTAGGAAAGAAAAAATTAGAAAATATCAAAATCCAGTGCTTAGAGGCAGGCACTGAGACCCATATGCAGGCATCTAAATGAGTGATTTCACAGTTGAAGGTATTGAGTATCCAAAGTGGCCATGAAAGAGGATGATATGAAACTGATGTGCAGATTCAAACAGAGCTGAACACCTACTTGATTGTGCTCTTATCTGCTAAATCAGAGCTTCTATTGCAAAGAATTATTGTCCCCATACTTAATGCATGTTAATCAACAGAGCAAATTACTCTGTTCCCCCAGGTCTTATTAAGAGGTAAAAGCAATTTTCAGCAAGTTACCAGACTGAGAAGGCTGTGGCTCTGACAGAAAACATGAGAAACCCTTTCCTAGCTTATAAAGAATAACATCCATGATTTTAATTATTAGGTTTGACCTGCTGCACTATTTTGTGTAGTTCAGTGGTTTAATAATAAACAATTTCCCCTTTTTGGTGATCCAGACTTCACACTGAGAAGTGGATAAGATTAAAAATGAGTGAATTCTCTTTAGATTGAGCATCTTTCAGCCTGCCTTGGGCTCTCCACTGACTTACTGATTTAAGCAAGACACTCATTCATAGTGGGTTTAGATCCAGAAAGAATGACTAGCTATGCCTCTACAGCAATGCAAATTAAAACAGGTATCTGTAGGGACAGCTAATGGCTATGTCAGCTCACATTTTCCTGGAGAACAGGATTTTCCCACACCACCTTTTTTCTGCCCAGCTGCTTTGAATTAAAGCCAGCTCTTCAAGAGCCCATTTTTCTCTCCCTGGTACCACTGTAAATCAAAAGCTAACCCTGTTAATGTCACTGGTGTAAAATTGGAGGAAATGAGAGAAGAATTACCCTACGAAAAATCTAATTTACTTCTTGTGCTCTGTCTTTCCAAGTTCAATCTAGATTAAAAATATTCACCAATGTATACAAATGTGAAACCAGCACAGCACACCATCTGTCTGGGAGTGGAAAAATCAGGACTTTTCCCTTACCTCCCAGACTTGCTATAAAGCAAACAGAAATGGACAAGGCACTTCAGTAGTTTCATGCTAAGAAAACACAACAAGAAAGCTGCACAATACCTGTGGATTGCAGTTCCAGGCATCTGGTACAAGCCAGGCTTTGGAGTTAACTGAAACCCGGGACCTGCAGGGTTAATGTCTGTTTATAGAAGCACTACAAGCTGTCATTTTAGTTCTCTTCCATGCATATTTGCCGTGGCCCACATGTTCAATAGAGCTCTTTTCAGAGATGACATAATGTAGTGTTTTTCAAAAATGAAATAAAAAAAAAGGGGTGAAAGTTTCCTTTTCATCCTGCCAATGGGAATCGTGTCTTATGTGCTTCAGCAAATTACTGCCTGGAGGCAGAACAAGCTCTTTGTAATACTTTGGTGCTAAAACAGGTACCTAGTCATCTATCCAGCAGGGTCTCACATAGCTGTATCCTCTGGAGAGAGCTGGATGCCTTTGAACTTCCTTTCCCAGAGTGCTGCAGCATGGAGTTACATTCTAAGATGCCATTCCCCTCTCAGGAGGTCTGCTACAGCTGCAGCACACGTTTTATGGGTCATGCAGAAAGAAATAGTCCCCCAGAAAATACAGTAGCTACATTCAGGTGGGTGTTTTTCTAGCCTGTGTATTCTTCTGACAGCCACTGACAAATGTGAATGCTGTGGTTGTAGCAGGGCACGCTTTGTGCATCCTTCTCCTTATGAGGAGCTTGACTGCAGTAAGTCACATTTTCAAACAGAGTTTGGGTGAGCTGGGGAGGGGAGGGTGACCAACATAAGGAGTTTAATGCCTCCCATGATGTTAAATGCAGAGGATGCTTGACATAGAATACATATATTTAATGCCACATCTCTGTGGGACAAAGCAGTGCTCCTGAGTTAGAGTCATCCTAGGGACTGGAAATGCACAGAGAAAATGAGACCAACCCAGACACTTCCAAGCCCTGAGTCACACAAACTCATCAGGTCTTGTCTGCTCCATCAAAAGGTGAATTTGCCTGCAAAGCAGTTATTCAGGCAGCTGGGCTGGGGTGCTCTTGCTCCAGCCTGGCCTCACACTGCATATGATGGATACAGCCAGAGGGAGTGGAATGGCATTTACCAGAGCAAAGTTAACCCGTGGGAATATATCGAGGGGTTCATATCACCATGGAGAAAAACCACCCAACCTGTTCTTTCTGATGTATTTCTCTAAATAAATACCTAACTTGGAATAAAAAGATGCTGAATGAAGTGAAAATGGCCTTTGAAATCTCCAAGGACAGAGTTGTTTTAGCAGTTGTAATCTAAGAACATGACTGGGGCAGAGTTTGTGGACAGAGATCTTAACTGGCCCTGCAAGACTTGTCTCACTCAAAAATCACAGCACTTAAAATTCCTGTCAGTAAACCCACCCTGATCTCCCGTTACTGGGTCACAGAGTGGGAAGGAAAATCCTTTCATCTTGCTATGGCTGAACTGGATTTTCTGACTTTCCAGTGGATTACTGAAGTGACCGAAGGTGCAGCCCTAGTGATCTGTTCCAGCCTTCCCTTGCACAGCTCCATGGAACTGAGAATTGACTCCTCACTGAGGAGAGTTACTGGATAACTGGAGTTTCTCTTTGTCCCTCTGAGTCTCACAGCAGAATGCATTTCTCAGGGATGGAGACCTGGGTGTCTGTTTGTTTGCTTGGAAACTGCACTTTCTTAACCCAGCCTGGATTCAGTAGGGCAGGTTGTTTAAGCTTTATTTCCATGAACTGTTTTTTTCTATGACCTTCTTAATAGCTCTGAAATCTTGTCAGTGCTTTCTGATATTTTCTCATAAATGTGCTGGTAGTCTCACTCTGACAATTTACACAGAATAAATTAATAGAATCACAGAATAATTTGTGTTGGAAGGGACCTTAAAGATCATCTACCTCTAGTCAAAGTTCTTAAGTGTTAGGTGTTTTTCCCAGTTCTTGAATCCATGGCTCTTTTCTGTGCTTGCTGCCATTGTTTTTTCAACATAGTTTTAAAACCAACTGTGTGCAGTGTACTATCAGCCATCTGTGCATATCTCTGCTTAAATACTTGCCCATAAGGTCAAGATATCTTCACTCTCCTGTTCACACTCTCTTGAGTTTTACCAGACCATCTAATTAAATATCACAAGACTTCTATCAAACCAATTCATGTTAGAGCCCTGTTTTCATGTGGTTCAAATATGGGTGAGCAAGTGACCTGGCCAAAGTAGAGGCCAGACTGGTGCCTAGTGGTCCCTCCTCTCTGAATTAGAAGGCAGGGTTGCCCACATGCCCTTTTGCCTTGAACTCCAGCCAAGTGACATGTTCAGTTCAGAAACAATCAATTTTATTGCTTTCCCATGTAAATAAAAACTGAATATTGCCACTGGGTGACAAGCAATTTCCTCCTACTCCCCCACGTATAATAAATGAGAAAAATTGCAGATGACATTGCTGCAGAATGACATAGAAAACAGCAATTTATGCATTTCCCAGGGGAAAATAAAGAAAGATTAGGGAAGAGTGTGCCTCCCTATTAAAACTGCAGCTGCACATTGCCAGAGCAATGCTATGCTTGCCTATTATTTCTTGGAAAGATACCTTAATTTTTATTGCCCCATAACACCTATGGAAAGAAGGGAGAGGAATAAATGTGGTGGCAAAGTGCACCCCTTAGTGGGAATTGTTGCAGCCACCATCCCGGGCCTGCCTGGCAGCTCTGGACAGATTTTTCATGCTCTGTTACTCACTGTGATGCCTGGACCCAAAAATCTACAGACCTCAAGCCTGATTCTCTGTTGTCTTCTTCTCTGGATGCAATAATGTGTCAAAGCAGAACAAGTCTACACAGGGATAAATGTGGGGTTCAAGCCTGTGGGTCTCACTGGAGTTCCCCTTCAGGCCAGCAAAGAAAGCCTCGACCACTGAAACTGGACTCTGAGCCACACCTGAGCCATCTCCAGGCCAGGATTAGTTTGGCCGAGAATTAATCTTTTCATTGCTAAAATGGATGTACCACTCCTGTGTGCAGGGAATACAATGTCCTTCAAGGCTTACCACAACAAAATGATGCTTTTCTTTTCTGTCTGTGTCTTGCTTGTGTTGTGCCTGGTACTCAGAGCAAATACATGCCCTTTAGTTGCTTTGGAAGTTTTAAATGTTTTTCATCTCCTGTAAATTTAGGCATCAACCATGCAGATACACATATGAGCTATTTAAAGTGGGGGTTTCTGTTCAGTACCTGGAAGGAAATGCAGCTTTGCTGGTGGTGCCAGCACTGTTCTATTTCCGATACCTATCTCAGGCCAGGAGGAACCACCTGTCTTCCCTTCATTTGACTATAAAATATCTTTGACCAGTTCAGACAGCATTTCTATAGACAAATCCTGCTTCCTGTGTATCAAAGGTCAGTTTAATGCACTTGCATGGTTTGTTTTATACTCCACTGAGAAGGGCCACTCAGGACAATAAAGTATGGCCAAAAAACCCCAAAAAACCAAAAACAACAACAAAAAACAAAAAACAAACAAACAAACAAAACCCCACAAACCAAAAAACAAACAAAAAAAACCCCCAAACCAAAACAAAAAAAACAACGAAAAAAGGAGGCAAGAGATCAAAGATCTTACAACAGAGAGGGACTTTCAGCTATCCCAGACTGCACTCCATTAATAATAATAATAATAATAATAATAATAATAATAATAATAATAATTTTTTTAAAAGCAATCTTTTCTGTCCCCATCTTGTCTCTTGACCATAAAGCAGCACCGTAAGAGAAGCCACTGAGGTCTACACGCAGCTGGCTGAATCCCTCTCCTCAATGACTCCACCTTAGAGCAAAGTAAATTTTATTAATCCAGGGAAAGCCCGTGGCTCCATCTAGAGGGAAGAAGGAAATACTGGAGCTTCTCGACTGTGGTGTTTCATCTCCTTCTGTGAGGACTGTTGTTACCTGAAGGATCAGATGGACATGGAGATAATGGGAGGGCAGATTTTTGAGGCTGGAGAGGGGGAGAGGGAATTGTGAGAGGAATAAAATAGATCCAATTACTTTCTCTGTGGATGCCTGCAATCAATAGTGCAGTGATTCAAGGATTAGATTTGAAACAATCTGTCTGGAGATGATGGAAATGTTGCAGGCAAGAAAATATCCTTAAAGGTCATCCTCTAAAGATATGCCAACCTCTTGAAAAGACTGGACAGTCTCTCTGGTTTTTTTTTCCAGCTCTTTCACCTCTAAAAACTTACTGAAAGAATAGTGATTTCCTCCAGCAACCCTTCCCACCTGTCCTTTGGTGACACCCACACTCTTTTGTGGCCTTTTCCCTGCCTTGTATGTTCTTCAGGGTACAAAACATATTTTCACCTTTCTAAGAAGCTCTGTTATAATCAAATACTGTGGCCAAATGCCAAAATTAGATATTGGGAATTCTGTAGCGTGAAAACCAGTAACATTATCAGAATCAGCTGTTATCTTGTGTTTATGTTCAGTTTACAAATGAGTGATGTCATCTGTGCTTGGCTGCTTCTCAGAGCTTGTGCATCTCAGGATAAAGGTTGTTATTGAGTTATCCTACACTGTGACATTGTTCACCTTCAGAGCTCTGCTTTGCTTGGCCATTGCACTTAAAGCTGCTGTGGGATGCTGTGCATCTCTGTGTAGGTTCTGTCTGCAGCCCTTTGCCCGTGGCAATGCCCCTGCTCTGGTGTTTTGGGAAGGAGCCAATGTGGGCCTCACTTAGCCAGGAGAAGGACGGATCAGGGGGTGCAGATGTGTGTGGGTAAGCTCAGGACACTTCAGCCCCATCCACAGCCAAAGTGAACCTTTGAACCTGGCAAGATTCACTTTGTCCAGAGCTTCCCTGCAGAACGGTGTTGGTGAAGCTGGAACCTCCCATCCCTGTGATGCCCAAGAGACATCACAAAGAGCTGGTGCAGAGGGCAGAGCTCTGTGCTCCTGCCTGGATCCATCTCCGTGCATCAGCCCAGCTCCAGCAGGCGCCGTGGGGTGAGAAAGCCAAAGGCCTTGCCTGTGAATGGACCTGGCCAAGTCATGGAATGGAGAAACCACTCCATCATGGGAGGGTGAGGAGGCTGGCCAGGCTCACAGAGGGTGGTCGGAGTTCTAGGGGTCTCTTCATCACAGGGATCCAAGTCACAGCTTCATGGTGGCACCCCAGATTTGAGCCTCAGTGTGCTTTTTGCTGGCGAGGGCCTCCAAAAGCTCTGACAGAGTGGAGCAATACCACAGACACACAAAACCATTTCAGACATAAAATCACAGAATCATGAAAGTTGGAAAAGTCTTCCAAGATCAAGTCCAACCTTTGACCAAATACCCCCGTGCCCTCTAAGCCATATCATGAAGTGCCACATCTAATAATTTTTTGAACACTTCCAGGGATAGAGACTCCATCACTTCCCTGAGGACCCTGTTCCAAAGTTTGACCACTTTTACAGTGAAGAAATTTTTCCGAATATCCGATCTGAACCACCCCTGACACAACTTGAGGCCATTACCCCTTTTCCTATCAGATGCCTTCCAAAGTACTAGAGGGAGAGGGGAAATTGGTAGGATCTGGAGGATTCTCCCTCGCTGTGCATTTATCCCGTGTTGTTTCATCGATTCGGTGGTGCAAGCAGACGGACGTGCTGAGGCTGCATCACCACACGGTGGCATGAGCCCTCTTCGGCAGCTGCCGAGCTCCGTGTGCTGCAGCACAGGCGCTGGAGCTGCTGCTCCACCAGCCCAGAGCTTTGGCTGGCCCTGGAAAAGCAAGGATGGAGTTTGCAAAGACACAGGCACCCGCAGCTCCATTTAGAACTGCGGTTCCACTTATCCATCACTTAAGAAGTGTACAGAGACTCCAGTTCTGGCTGGAAGAAAATCCTGAAGACCACAGAAATATTGCTGAGCCGACATGAAATGTTCTGGTCTATGTGTGCAGTCAGATCTTTTCTGCACCTGCTCTTCAATGATACGTTCAACACCAGGAGAATTATGAATACATGCATTCGTTCCAATCTTACACACATTTGTTTTGGTTTCATTCCCCCATAGCCTTGCTGATGCAGGAAAAAGTCTTTTGAACATGTGTTAAATAGATCTTTGCACAAAGAGGGTTTTGCTGGTTTGGCCCACTGCAATGTATGTGTCAAATGAGAAGATGGAATCAGTAAAGCACAAGCTGCTGAAGGATATTGTGAAAGTTTTAACGCTGGAACTAGTGCTGATCTTTGGCATCTGTCTACTGAAGATGATTTAGAGATAATCCGATCTATCATTTTGTTTTGTGATGCTGCAAAAAACTTCACTCCATGTGCTCAGGATGAGACCTGGCATTTTTTAAGTGGGAAAGTGCAGCTTCATCAATATAAAAACTTTCCACAGGAACACGTCAGTTCGATTACTTTATACTAAGAAATAGCACATCGAAGCCAATGTTCTCAATTCCAACTGTTATTGGCAATGTTCTTGGAATGAAACCCTGTGATTTTTTCTATTCCCAAACGATTGGTTTCTAAATCACTTTCATTTAGCAGTTAAGTTATAAATTTTAACAATTGTCTCTATTTGCATTTCTAGGTAGGCTGGAATGAAAATAAGAGTGAGTTTTAAGAGTTTGATTCCCAAGTAAAAAGGGAAGGAAAGGTTTTTTTTCTTTTGCAGGAGAAAAGAAATCTGTGGTTATCAAGGCAGTTTTCATTCTCGGACTGAAACTGTGATAAAAAGTGTTTGATGAAGATTGGGTGTGTATTACAGGGCCTGAGAGAGCAAATCACCCTTCTCTCCTGAACTCAACAGCAGCAGAATGAAACACAGCAGGCTGCAGGACTGTGACCACTCACCACTTCTTACTGCAAGCACTGGCAGCCTCAGCAAATCTGGGAAGTTGGAAGGGACTTGTTTTTCCAGCTATGTAACCACAGTGGATGTTTAACCAGATTGATTATTAGCTCTGTTAGGAAATATCTGCTTCTTTTCTACTTTACATTAGCCATGATCTTGAATCCAGGTCCAGCCAGCCATCATCACCTTTCCTTTTGCACTCTTTCAAAGCTTCATCACATTAAAACCCCCTGTAAAATTCATGTATTTGCTGGCTCACTAGAGAAGATGACTTGGAAGAAATTGACTACAGGTAAATGCATTGAAAGAAGCAATTAAAAAGCAGTTCAGCAGCATTGTGGAACTTCTTCCAAGTGCAATTCTCCCTGCATGAAAAGCCTATGATGAATGGATTGCAAAAATGTCATCATATTATACTACTGTGTAATAATAACAGGACCTGTGGAAAAGTTCAGGTAATGCTGATATTGCCTTGGAACAAATATAAAGTAGGTAACACTTAGGAGTCTGTTTAATCCTATTTTTCATGATTCTATGGATTTCTACAAGTTTAAAATGTAAGAATAACAAGCCAAGTCAAATTCTCATCAGCCATATTTATAGATAGTAAATTAAGTGGGGACTGTTCATCTTCATTCACATGGCTAATCCTTTTAACTCCCTGCTCTTCAAAAGCAGTGGCCATGTCTAAACTTTGCAGCATCAGGGATGGTCCCTGGTCTTTGCTAATCCATGCAAAGTGAAAGCATATCTCTGATAGCAATAAATAATAAATACTTAGGAACATAAAATAAAAAGAGAGGAAATACTGAGGGTATTTCCCCTGTTGAATTCACCCTGGGTCTGGCAATCTGTGGTTTAATGATTTAAGGAACAAGATGGATTTGGTACAGACCTGCAGCTACTGGTAATAGTAAAATTAAATGCTCAGTCTTTAAAAACAAGCTTGTGATGATTAAAAGATTGTTTTCCTATTTACTGAGAGCTATTGGCTGGGTGTCACTTTTGGCACTCTTCCTTCCAGAACCACTGGCCACATCTGTGTCTGATGGGATCCATGTGTTTTCCTTGGCAGTACTGGTGTCCAGGATGTCATCACAACCTCTCAAGATTACATCCCTGTGCTTGTTCAGGAATCCCAATCCAACTGCCCCATTAGGTTCTCTTCAATGGGCTCCTGCAAACACTTTTTCCCTCAGACTATTGCTGCTGTTCCAAGACTTGATTTCTCTTTGAATTCCTTTCTAAGTCCAGGCCTTCCTTCCCAGTGACACAGTAGGTATAGGGGACAATTAAAGTAATGCGTGAGATTTATTTACAAACAGGTAAAATCCAAATACAGAAAGGGAATGGAGTCACTGACTCTACTGCCAACTTGTATATAAATAATCCCCAGTAAAATGGAAGGCAACACACATTACACTTCTATGTTGATGTAAAAGATATTAAGCATGAAATATTTATTGAAGTAGTATTTTTAAAGTCCTCCTTCTCTCTCTGATGTAGGTACCTATACAAAAGTTAGATCCATGTAAAAATTCTACTTTTGGGTACAGACAAGTTGGCTCATTTTCCATTTGAACAGAGGGGAAATAGAGAAGGCAGCCTGCTTTTTTATGAGAACTGGATTGGTTATTGTTTTCAGCTAGGATGGACAACATCTGATCTCCTCAATCTGAAGTTCTTCAGACTTCTTTTTCAGCTAGAAGTACCTGAACCAGCCACCTATTAACTAAAAACATCTGCAGGAACTCCCTAATTCCCCCTACTTGAAACTGTGAAGACAAGACCACAAAATTTATGGGGACAGAGAGAGAACAAGAAGAAAAAATTTGGTCATGAGGCATGGTTGGGAAATGGCAGGCTCTGCTTTCTGCTCCCAGGCTGTTTTATTAAAGATTTCTAAATAAAAATGCATGGAGCTCCTTGAGGCTTATGAGCACAGCTAAGAGAGGCAGCAGCCAGCACGTGGCATCTTGTGCAGCAGCCTCTGACTTGTCCTTTGGGAGATTTTTTGGGGGACAGTGGCACAGGAACCCTCTGAGTGTGTTGCTGCTGCTGCCAGGTAAGGACAAGGACAAGGTCAGGGGAACCACAAGGCTCTGGGACGGAGGGAGCTCTCGAAGCTCCTACAGAGAGAGGTCAGGGTCAGCTGTCCTGGCCCAGAGTGCCTGCAGGCTTTGGTTCAGCTGCCTCTGAACAGGGGGACCAGGCAGCCTTTGAGCTGCTCTTTCCTCCAGGATGTACTGCATTATGTGCATTCAGATCCACACATAGAACCCTTCTTCCTTGCCATGGGAAGAACCAGATTGTGAGCCATAAAACACAGGCTGTGCAAGCCATAATCATGCCAGAAATCCTAATTATCTTGCCCTTTCTTCTAATCAGCTCCTGACTCTTACAGAACCATGAACACAGATGGTTATAGGCATATACCTCTCTCTGCATTGCAACTGCTTGGATTTTAACCTTTCTTTTAATATCTTCTTATAACAAATGTGCAGTTCTTGAGTTTCCCTGTTTATTTCTAGGTGACCACCAAATGCTCAAGTACTCTGGTCTGCAGTGAGAAGGAACATTATGAATGTCTACAGAACGACATTGCTGACTTTAGCAGATGTGCATGTTCTGTAGTAGGTCCAGAGATGGCATTTCTCATATTCAGGAGGACTCAGTTCGTATCATGAATTAGTGATGCTATTGTACATCTTACAATATTTTACATAATTAAACGTGATGATGCCATTTGATATGGACAATTAAGCTCGTATTTGTGAGCAAAGTGTAATTAACAGTATAGACAGTGTGCCATTTTGGAATTTGCTTTCAGTGAGTCTAATTACTTCACATAGCTAAAACACATTTGAAAGTTTATCTTTAATTTAGTTCTATCCTTTGCAATTAAACCTTTTAAGACAGCTAGATTAGAAACAGAATGTTAAAGCATCAAGGCTGCTAGAATACATACCCAAAAGCTCACAATTTTTAGGCTATTTCAATAACAGATACTGCAAAGAAATTATACTCTTTGCAGAAAATGCATTTTATGACTTTACAGAGAAACATTTTTCTTTGGAAGATCCTGTGGAAATGTACTTCCTGAGTCATATTCTAAGTCCCTGACTTCTTCTCTGTACATCTAAATGTTTCTTTGAAATTACTGAAAGATTTATCTCAAAGTGTGCACCAAACTTGTTGTCCTAAAAAATAAGGGATATCATCTATAGCTGCAGTGATATTTCATGGATGAAACCTTGGGGTATTTTACAGCTATATTTGGAGCTTTAAATGAAACAGTGCTAGGCTCTGGGCATTGGGACTTGATTGTCCAATACATTTAAGGAAGACCCCTAATATTTCCCCATATGATTCCTGTGCATGCTGAAGAGTTATTTGTTGTACATCATCCATAATAAGCAATTTGGTTGCATTTTCCCTTTTTTTTTTCTTTTTTCTTTTTTTTTTTTTTTTAAATATAAAATGAGAATTTAATAGCATGTCTGTGGTCATACTGGGCCAGTTAAGGCATTGTCACTAATTAGTTCAGAAGCACAGACGTCAGCTGCCTCTCACAACAGTGGGCTTCCTTACACGGTCAGCTGATGCCACAGGGCTTGATACGTTGGAATGTAAGACTGTGCCAAGAGATAAAGAGCTATTGATTCAACTCTTCCATGACTTTAATCTCATTATTTGTAAGTTAGGGCATAGCTGAGAATGGCATTAAAAATAATTAGCTATTGTTTTTGTCTTACATAATATTATTGAAAAATACAGGCCAGAGTCTTTCAAAATGTCCGAGTTTCAAGTAAAGGCTCAGAGTCAGAACACTGTCTGTCCACCCACTGCTCCAAAGAATGCTTGTAGGAGTCTGCTAATCTAATGAGTCTAAATGTTTTCAGTTTAAATGTCTACATCTGAGCTGATTTTCTAGGCTTCTTTTATAGATAATAGAGGAAAGCAAGTACCTCTAATCTTCTTCCTTCTCACTTAATTTTCCAAAACAGCTCAGATGACTCACAGGCCATTAAGTGCATATTTATGAGAAAACACCAGAAAAATTAACTGAGAAAAACTAGGCTGGAGCTGATTCCTGGATGTCACTTAGAGCACCCCTCTGCTCAAAGCAAGACTAACTGCAATGTTAGATCTGGTTGCCAGGGGCTCTCTATGAACTGTTTTTTGCCAGCCTAGAAAAGGGAGTGATTAACTCAGACGTGGATGCTCATATTGCACATGTCCTCATGCAGGCAGAGGAACCCTTTCCCCTCTGGCTGTTTTTGTGCGTGTGCTTGATGAGTGTTCAGATGGCCTAGCAGCCGTCAGGAACATCTGGAGCACAATTAAAAGTAGAAGAAAAACTGTGATGCTAAATAAAGAAAAGCTATAAATCAGCCCACCAGAAACATGCACTAAGGTGAAATAGTTCCATAACAATTTACCAAAGAAACACCTCTCTCTAGAGAAGTCACATTCAGACCTTTTCCAAATGCACTTGGCATGTCAAGCGCAATGATTTAGGGACGTGATTGAGTTTGAATTTTAAACTAAATTTAAACAGTTTGAAGTTTAGTGTCTAAATTTAGCTACTGACATAGGGGTGTGCACAGGCTCTCCAGGTATCTTAGCTGTGCTGGAGTCAGGGAAGTTGGAGAGATTTAGGTATCCAGTGACTGGGGCTATGGCATGGACATGTGTCTTGTGTCACTTAGAAGGCCCTAGGATGTCCCATCTATAATTCCAGATGGAAAAGTCTTTCCTGTAGGTGTTTCTTGTGCCACAAATGCCTTCTGTGCCCTGGCTGCTGTCTCCCATGTCCTTCCATGATGCTGGGTGTCTTTGAAGGCCACCTAAAGTGTCTTAATATTGAATTGTGCATATTTCCACCCACCTGCCAGGCCTTTTTAGGTGGCATCTGTCATAAGAACCATCCTTTCTCTGAGAATTGGAAATTGCCCCTGGAAAATGCTCCCTCTGGATTATCCACAGTCCTTGTACAAACTGCAGGCAAGTGTACAGAACATAAAGGTTTCCCTCCTGAGACCAACACAGCTAAGCAGGGTGTCATAATAATGGAACTGAAGTCCTTAGGGACCTTCCATCTTCCCTGGGAATTAAAAAAAGGAAGTGAATGGCTTAGTGAAAGCATCTGTGCCATGAAATATAGCAGATATCAGTGCCATTGACAATTTGCCTACTGGTTACTGTGAGTCCAATTCCTTTATTGCTTTGAGTCTTCATTTGCCTTTAAATTAAATTGATATGACAAAATTCCTAAAGGTTTTGAGATTCTTGAATGGCAAAGATGTGTAAGAGCTGAGGAAAATTGTTTAATGCTTAAAATAGGAAATTAGGAAAGATTTTTCTTCAAACTGATCCTGGATCTTTTGAAAAAAGAAATTTCTGAAAAATAAATGCTGGGTAATTGAAAGGAAACTACGCTACAAAGGTTTTAGACAAAAATAGAGAAACATCAAACAACCAGGACAGCAAAGGGAGTTATATGACTCCAAGTAAATAAACCACACAGTTAAGTAAAAAAATTCACCTCATTGTTTAACTCAAAATTTTGCTTCTCTGATAAAAAAATAACATCCCATTTTATTTATGAAAATATTAATAGGACTTGATTGCAGAAATGACATTTCCATGATAATTTGTCATTATATTTATGAATGTGCAGCACTCTGCTGGATTTTTTACAAATCTGGATCAACAAGAATGAGTTAGAAAGAACAAAAGAATCCAGATTCACTAGCAAAATATTTCTAAATTTTTACATTAGGGCCTCCACCACACTCAAGTATCTACAGTACCTGGTCAGGTTTGAAGACTCTGTTCTTCTCCATGAAATTCAGAATTCTGCTGATATTAAAGGAACCAGATGACACACCATTCTCACCAAATGAGGTATGGGACCAGATCTTTATACACAAATATTTTTTTCCCACTTTCTTCAGTCCCATAACTTCATTTACCAAATGTAGTAAGATTCCCATTGAAAAGAGGTCGATGTACCAGCTGGATGAAATCATGGTGGATTTAAAACTTTCTGAATGGCCATGCTCAGAGGATGGGGATCAGTGTAACAAAGCCTGGTTGGAGTTCAGTAACTAGATTTTTCCCTATTTTCAGCACACCCATAATTTAAAACACATAAATGATCCTGCTGAAATCAGTCAATATTCCTTCACTATTTAAAATTATACATGTTTAAGTGTTTCAGATGAAAAAGCAATTCCAGATTAATGACAAGATAAAGCTCAGCTGCACAGTGACTCTTGGACAGGATATGGAAAAAATGCCTAATGAATTTATTGTGGAAGAGAATATACTGCAATATCTGAAAAAGGAAGGCAAATTTCATGACTGCCACAGCATCTGAGGCTGCTTATGAAATTCTAAAATAGAGTGCAATTGAAATGCAGTAATTTTCTTTTTTTAATTGAATACCAGGAAGGGAGTTTTGCTGAAAGCGAGCCAGCTATTGGCACGCTTCTTCAGCAATCTATCATAGCTTTGCAACTTTATTTTCTTGTACAGCACAACGTATAAAAAGAAAGCAGATACATTTATTTACCTCGAGACTTGTCTGAACTGCCCACACACCAACGCTGGAAAGCAGGAGAGCAAAGTCACCAGTCAGGTGTCGTTCTCCTGTGTGTCCTGTCGCATATCTGGCAGACCTGTGGGATGCCTTGGATGCCCACAGGTGTCTTGGGTGGTGTTAGACAGCCGTGCTGGAGCAACAGAGTTGAGACCTGTGCCGATGACAGAAGTTGCTTAGACACTTCCAGTGCCAGTAGGCACATGGATATGGACCACTCCACAGAAGGGTCAGTCTTGGTGTCAGGCTCATGGAATGGTCAGGGTTGGGAGATCATCTAGACCATCTCGAGGATCACCTCGTTCCAACTCTCCTGCCATGGACAGGAGAGCCACCCACCAGACCAGCTTGCTCAGAGCCCCATCCAAACTGGCCTTGGACATCTCCAGGGGTGCTGAATCCACAGCCTCTCTGTTCCAGTGCCTCACCACCCTCCTAGCAAAGAGTGTCCACCTGGGCTGTTCTGTGCTCATTCCTTCATCTGCAAGTTCTCCAAAATGAGTACCTGCCTTTCCAGTGAAAGCAGGAGTGCTTGGATTTAATTGTATTATTCCCACATATTCTCAAGAAGAACCTCCTCATCCCTGCACTCAAGTCCTCTTGTCAGCTAATCTATTTTTAGTATTTCAAGCAAGGATATTTCTAAAGCAGTGGTTTGTTTTGGAACTCCTGTGATATTCAGGAGCAGAGAGTTGCTGCAAGTCTCTAGAAATCTCCAGCTACCTGGAGTTATGGATTTTTTCCAGCTGTTCATCCTTTCTGGGAACTAGAAACTATGAAGTTACATGACAGTGCTTCTGTGGAACTTTTCAGATTACTTGGTTAATGTTTCATTCCTTAATTTTAAGTATTTGTACCAATCACCCACCTGTTACTGTGCTTCTTTGTCCTGCTTCTTATAATACCTATTTTCAGTTGCTCAACTGAAGCAAAATCAAAATTTCTAAGCAAATTGCTTCTTTAGAACTATGGCATTTCATTCTGTAAATGGAACTAGGTCATGGAGCTTGTCAATATTTTAAGCATGTTAAGACACAAAGGGATTAAAGTATTAAATACACGCCTGACAAACAAGAACACAATGAATTATAATAAACTTACACTAAAATACAATTTATTCAAACATACATTTCTTAACCTACAAAATGCATGTAGCTTTCAAGAAAAATGTTTTTATTTTTTTCCTAAAAGGTAGCCTGGAGAATTGAAACAGTAAACCTTTACTTAAAAGTAAAATCCTGTTCAGCCTGGAGAAGAGAAGGATCTGGAGAGATCTAAAGCCCTAAAGTGGCTACAAGAGTTCTGGTGAGGGATGTTTTACAGAGAGAAAGGAGTCATAGGATAATGGCTTTAAATTGACAGAAAGCAGGTTTAGGTTAGATAATAGGAAGAAATTCTTCATTTTGAGGGTGGTGAGGCCCTGGCACAGGTTGCCCAGAGAAGCTGTAGCTGCCCATCCCTGGAAGTGTTCAAGGCCAGGTTGGATGGGCCTTGGAACACCCTGGTGTAATGGAAGGTGTCCCTGCCCATGACATAATCTTTAAGATCCCTTCCAACCCATCCTTTCTATGATTCATTTTCTTCATCTGCACATGTGCCAACTGCTATTGCGCCTGAGGTATTTAGCCTGTTACTAAACATAGATGAAACCATGACTGATCCCTCCTGTTTCCTTGTGAAATAATGTGTTATGCTTCATTAACAGTGAGGATAACCCCAGCTAAGTTTAGCTGTCTAAAATCAGTCATCTAGCCTATGCAAGGCTTATAAGCTTCTAAAAAACTCTTAGAGAGGAGTGTCTCCAGGATGTGAGATATCCCACATTGAACTAGACAGCCAAAACTCTTGTCCAAACGTATCTCATAGGTTACCTGCTTTTCTTCATCACTTATAGCCAGAATTAACACTTTGCACTCTCTAGAAGTTCAATCCTAACCAGTCTGTATTAGCATTGCTTCAGTTCAAAGCCATATGCCACAACAATTCCCAACCTGATTGGATTCATTAATGATTAAAAATAACTTCGTCCTGCATGGTAATGCTAAAGCCTCAGGATTTATGGGAGCTGAGGCACTGGGCAGCACAGGACAGGCTGGAAAACCCCGAAGTGATTTCTGTAGACATACAAGAGAAACTTCTCTTAGACAATGTGTTTCTATTATTTTCAGACACTGAGATAGAAAGAGCTTACGTGTGCAGGCAGTGTTGACTTTGAGGAATCTGAGGCAAATTCAGGAGGAGGTGTTAAGAATTAAATATGCTGTGATGAGAGGCAACAAGATTGATTTAAGATTTAGGCAGGAAGCAAAAGTCTTTAAATGAAAGGGTCATGAATTCTGCTTTTATGAATAGCGAGGCATCAAGCCAAGCAAGATAGAAGAATTCCTCTGCATTTCTTCAGGTGACTCTGCAGAATTGCTAACCCAGTAAACACACAGACCAATACACTGACCTTCCAGGTCCTTATCCACTGATCTAGGAAGGCAAATGTCTTTCCTTATATTTCTGCAATAGAATGAAAATGTACCAAGTTCAGATCAGAAGTACGAGATGTGTGCTGCTAAGACTTACATTAGGACATTAAGTGCAGACCAGACAATTCCCAAATAAGGCAGATATTTTGATCTTTTTTTCTTTCTATTATATCTAATAATAACAATTCAGTGTGAATTTGTGCCCATGGCAGCCTCCAACATGATCTAAGGGGATAGTGTTTATTTTTGTTTAAGTTAGATTTTGGGTTCTGATATAGAAGTGAGCTAAATATTGTTGAGCAGGGCTGAATTGGAAATATAAAGATAGTAATCTACTGTTGATCTCAAGGTCTTATGCACTAAATGCTGTGATAGCAAAGTTTCCTTCACCATACTTTGCCCACCATGCTTCAGTGTGCATTGAAGCACTTTTATTGCTGAAAATGCTCCTTATGCCTGTCAACTAACAAAGATAACAAGAATATTGTTTTGTCCTTAGTAAACCAATCTTCTGTGCTGCTACAGAAAGGAATCATACTGTCCAGTTGTTACTTCAAATCTTATTGTCCAGTTCTTATCTCAAATAACACCTACCCGAGAATAATTTCTATGTGTTAAGGTTTGACTAAGGGCTTAGAAGAGGAATGGGCAGGATTTGCAGAGAAAACACTCACTCAGACACAGGCACGTGAGTACATTTTTAGAAACACAGGAAGATGCCTTTGAAGCATCCAGAGGGGAGTTTCATCTGCCTCAATTTGAAGGTTTAACTTAGGCAGATGACTGTAGGAGTTTATATCATCTCATTTGCTGTGTTATTTCTCAATGAGTTGTGACTCTTTGAAGTTCAG
The DNA here is from genome assembly GCA_013390045.1 of Picathartes gymnocephalus. Taxonomy (NCBI): domain Eukaryota; kingdom Metazoa; phylum Chordata; class Aves; order Passeriformes; family Picathartidae; genus Picathartes; species Picathartes gymnocephalus. The sequence goes on along the minus strand of WEKY01009526.1, from coordinate 85,440 downwards.
AGAGTTTCATGCTCTCTTTACTGCATCTCACCATTCACAGCCTGTCTCTGCTCATGGCTTCCAGCACTTTTTAAATTCTGAGGATAAGGATAAAATGCATAGAATCATAGAATCATTTAGGTTGGAAAAGAACTCTAAAATCATCAAGCCCAGCCATTAACCCAGCACTGCCAGACCCACCCCTAAACCATGTCTCTAAGCACCACATCTACATGGTTTTTGAACACATCCAGAGACCATGATTCCACCACTTCCCTGGAGAGTTTTCTTGACAGATTCCACTGATGTCAAATAACTTGGCACACGTGTAACAGATTTGGAAAGTGAAAGAGAAAATTAGTATATCCTAAGTATTTTTGCTCATGTTTAAACATAGCTTGATTTATTTATCAAGTCTGCCTCTTGCAGAATTTTCCATTTGAACAATGATAATATTAACACATAAATACTATTTTAAATCTCAGTCATATAATAACTAACTTTTTTGAAACACACCTCTTTAGAGAAGATATATTAACATATTAAAAAATGCATTCAGTGAGGGGAGATGAAAGGTTTTCTTTGCTCATACAGATGTTATTTTTAATTTAACTTGTCTCTCACCTTTCCTCAGAAATCTCACCTGCTTCTGCAGATCTGTTACAGCAAAGCTGTCAGCAAATGCCAATCAAATGCCAAATGGAAATAGTGCACCCTGTGAAAGTAACTAAGCTGAAGCGAGTGGGTGTAGAAGCCTGGGCAACCGGGAGTTTAAGCATTGCAATGTCTATTGCAATAACCCAATGATTATTGTGGAAAAGGGCAAGTTAGAACAGGATCTGGCTGGAGAAGGGGCCGTGCAGAGGTAGGGCAGCACTTCTCTTGGAGTCAGCTTCCCTGTTGTGGTCCATGGAGACTGCACAGCAGAGAGCAGTGCAAGGGTGGGAATGGGGACAAGGAGTGGGCAAGACCTGCAGAGTGGGACTAGGACCAGCCAAGACCCTGAAAGTGCTCCAGCCCATTTCCAGGAGGATCCAGGAGAATGGACTGTGCATGAGAACTCGTTTGCATGAGAAGTGGAAAAAACAGCCCCAGGGCAGGGAAGACTTGTCTAAAGAAAGGATGACCCACAGTGTTCAGGTGCTGCCCCACGCCCTGGACACCCAAGGGCTGGTGTTTTCCTTTCCTCTCCCATCTGATCTTTCTCTCTCTCTGCGTCTCCATTTCTTTTTTTTATTCTTTGACTTACCTTACTATTAAAAGATAGGGGCAGAACAACACCAATTTCCTTGCCCAGTGTGGAGCTTACTAAGAGAACTTTGTAAGGTCATTTGGATCGTTCTGGCTTTTGCTGCTCTTTTTCAGCCACAGGCATCTACAAATCTTGGATGTTGTCTTTTGCTTGGGAGTGGGACATGACAGCGGGGGATTCCAATCCCTCACTCAGAGCAACCTTCATTTTGGTTTCAGCTTTTCTCCAGGGTGACTGGGATCATAATCTGCTTCCTGGCATCTGTTTTTCTTGCAAATCACAAGGTGAATGTCCAGGTCATATACTGAACCATCTTAGAAGCAATTCTACAGCCACATTTCTAAGCATTTGTTCTTATGTGCAAATAATCCTTCAGAAAACCAAAAAATTGCATCAATGTAATGGTTTTAAAAGATTAAAATATATATTCTGACAAAAGCATAGGCTTGATTTGTCATTATTTTGTGTAAAGAATAATTTTTTTTTCTGTGAAAAGGTGAATCAGATCTGTGATTGACATTGTGATATTTGGTTTTGTTAGAAATAAAAAAAGACCCCAATAAAATTGCAAAGAGTGAATGGAAGTTTTTATGTGGAAAAATCAATACATTGAAAAAAATTAAATTATATGAGGCTTGATGAGAACATTTTGTTTGATTTGTGGCAAAAGTTTTATTTGTCCTTAGCATGACTTTGGATTTTATTGGTTTGGAGACATCTGAAAGAAATTTCAAGTAAATATAAAATAGAACTCCTTTATATTAGAAAAGAGCTTAAATGTTTGACTTTCTTAAAGAGGTGCTTGACTTTCTCAAAGAGCATCCTTTCACCCCAAGGCATTCAGAGAAGTCATGTCCTTCTGACCAACCTTCAGGACCACTCAGGGTGGTGGCCAGGTAAGTACTGATCTTGCTTCCCAAAGAAATCCAGATGTCTTTTCCTTCCAAAACACTTAATTTTCTGCTCTGCAGACATCACCCTGGTGTCTTTGGCCAGGCACTGAAGCAGGAGATGGGGAACAGCCTGCAGCTGGAGGGAGCAGGATACAGCTGTGCCTGCAAGCAGGAATTGAACCTGTAACAGCTAACAGGTTTTGCAGTTCAATGAGGGGCCCATTAGTGCAAGCCTTCCACTCACATGTATTTTCCTCTTTACCACTACTTACCTTTTATTACTTATCTGATTTATTACCTTCATCAGGCAGAAGTGTCCCACAGGAAATCTTTCAGAAAATACAATTTCTGTTATGGGAGAATTGATAGCCCACTAACTTTTAAAAAATTGTCTACTAAGAGAACCACACAGGCATTGGTTAATATATATTTTTAATATCCTTAATGCATCTGTATACAGCAATTACAAACAAGGGAGTTAATTTAAAACATATGGTTTATATGCACAATATATCTTGGAATTAATAAAGGACAAGCAGACAGGTGAAATCAATGTGAAGAAATATATGCAACATGTCTCATGTTAAACACCATTTCTGGCAGAAATCTGCGTCAAAAGCACCTTATAATAGTCTTTCTGTGCTGTTCTATCTCTTAGCAATTCTTTTTTCCAAAATCCTACAGCAATACTGAAAATGAGAACTTTCTGCTAACATGAAATCGATGCGTTGCTTAATGGCTCATATGAACATCTCTATCAGGAAGTAGTGGACTTTCCCATAATTGTTATATGTAGATATTTTCTACACTAGGTATTATATGTGCCCCCATTAGCCCAGAAACATTCCCTGCTTGCAAAAGTAGGACTGCAGATCTGAGATGCGAGCTCTGCATCAAACCGACCAGCCCAAATCCAATCGAATAACGAAGATCAAAAGTCATTTTCATTCAGACAAGGAGGAAAGACTTGTGTAACTTTTATTTGTTTCAGGCTGAGTCCTTTGATCTGACACCCCTCTCAAACCTACTCCAATGCCTGCTGTAATATGAAATTGAGAGCAGTTTTTTTTTCTAGAAGTGAAGCGTTTTCTCTGCCTTTTTAAGCCGTCCATCCAAGTTCTGATGTCAACACTGAATTGCAGAGAGGAGAATCATATTAGACTTTTCTTGAGGCACAGAGTGAATTGACATAAATATGAGTTATTGGTTAATATTGTTGTTTTTGTTGCCAGGCCCGATGACTGTGACTCCTATCTCCAGTGCTGCCCAATATATTCAATCAAAAAAGAACTATGTCTTGCCCTTTTGGGTAAGCTGTTGCCAATAATTTCTTTGACTCAGTTGACTTATTTTTATTACTGTTTTTGTTTTCTTTGTGCTGATATTTCTGAAGCCTTTCCTTGACCCTGGAAAAAGTATTTGAAATGAATGTATTTAATATTTTTTTGTAGTGAAAGTCATACTGTGACTCCAATTTCAAAATGAATTGATAAAAGTTAAGAGTGTCTCTATTTGTCAGAATTGCTCTTCATGACTATTTGCAAAAAGAGTAAACATTTCTTAAATATCTTTTAACAGAGTGAATTAATAATTTTTTTTTCAAAAATCCGTCATCATTACAATACTTGCATTCTTTCTTTCTTTCCTGCTGTAGAATGAGATGAAGAGTTTTAAATTTTATTACAGGACAACTGCTGCTTTGGATGTACATAACTTTTTTTAAAAGAATGCACAATTTTCAATTACCAGTGCTTAAATAAAGGATCACAAAATGAAAGTGCTTCTTCAAAGATATTTTCTTAATTTTTCCAAGCCTAATACTTACTCTGTTTTTCAGGTCAGTGTATAAATTGAGTTTGATTTCAATCAAATTTTCTGTATTAGAAGTATGGCTTTGCATCCTAAAATTTATCTTATTTCTTCCTTCTGGTTTATTGTGATTTTTTTGTACTACTGTTAACCGAGAACTGCCTGCTGAGACCACAACCCTACATTTCTAGATGCTGAAAGTAAAGCAACCATCACCCAGAAAATCTAATCCAAATTACCCAGGCAAAAAAATCATGAGAAGAAATCAGTGTGATCCTTGTTTTATTGCTCAGGCACTGAGGTGCATTGGAGATTAGTGGCAAAATTCATATTGGAGTGGTAGAAAGATGAACTCTTCCCTCTTGTGGCTGTGGCTGCAGGACTCCCAGGGTCCTTCTCACTGAAGGAGAGATTAGCCCTGGGTAAGCAGGTATGAGCTGTGACCCCATAGGTTCTGTACCAAGTTGATTTATCTGCTTCCCTCTCCTATTAAGAAAGTCTGAAACATGGCAGTCAGAAAAAAACCAGAATTCTGTATGCTAAGCATTTGCATAATCACATATATTATGTATTTCCCTTGCATTAGAGTATTTTATGACAGATTTACTACAATTTTCAATTATTACATTCACATGCTGCAAGGTATCTATAATATTTTAGGGTTATATAATGAACTCTGAAGTGCTCAGAAAACATCACTGTTTTTCTGCCTCTCCCACCTAGACCCTTTGATCATTCCAAGGAAACATTCTCATGGACTGACACTTCCCTCTGTCAAAATATATTTCCAAAGGAAAGCTGGGTCACTGCTGCAAGCAACTGTACTCTATAAAGAGTTGCTGGGAAGTTAAGAACTAGAGTTTTGTATTTCTGTAGGGTTTCTTTTCTGAATACTGATGGGACATGGCTCTACCAAGTAGAACCCATTGGCATTCACATTGTCCATCTCTGAGATGAGGTCAGGTGCAGCTGCCAGCACTAAAACCTTGTCAGCTACTTTCAGTGAGAGGGAAAGGGCACTACCTGCTTGATTAGGCCAGATAAGATGCTGAGGAGTAAAACTCCTACAACTGAGAAAGTTGTGAACCCTCTGGGAGCAGGGATGGCAGCAGCTTTTACTTTTCTTCCCATCCATGAGCTCAGGCAGCACAGAGTTACCTGTGCTTGCAGTGGAGAAGTCCCTAGCACAGCTTTGGATGAACTATCTCAGGGAAGATAATTTACTCTTGTTCTCAGCAGGCTGAAATAAACCAATTCAAGCTCTGCATGGCTAAACCTTGTTTTGTGTTTTGAGTATTTCTAATTTGTTTTGCAGCCTTTCCTGTGGACTTGCCTCAAGTTGCATGATTTGATTTGCTCCCACTATCCAGCAGGCATGAGAACTCATGTGGCATTACAAATGGGGTGGATGGGTATTTCTGCATGGATCTTACAGCTTTGGAAGTATCTGAGTTTCCTGGTTTTTAACCCCTTTGGGTGCACACGTGTGAGATTTGCTGAGCAGGAGGGAACCTTGCACACATGCTGCCTTTCCCCTTGCTATGAGGACTTACTACTGCTAAGAGGAAAGGAGATTGGAGCACTGGCAGTTTTGGAAATGAAGGGTTTTACTCCTGACCTCCAAATTAGCGATGGAGATTCCATTTGCTTGAGGACTCAATATTCTCATGATCCTGCAAGAAAATAATAACCTATTTAATGGGTTGGAAATTAAATTGCAGGCCTAGCAGTCCTGCTGGTTGTGTAGACAATAAATCTGGAGGCAGTGCTGGAGAGCATCCTCTGGAGCTTTCTGGACTAAGAGCAGCCCTCTTGGAAAAGGCTTTCTCAGGTGTATTCAAACAGGCACACTGGTCTAGAAAATGCTTCTGAGACATCCACACCTGCTGAAAGGGGTAGAAGCTGGAGTGAGACTGGATGTGGTACCTCTTTGGTTCATTCTTGCTCTGGAATCCTGGTCTTGGCAGTGGGAGAGACATTTCTGTTGTTACAAATAGTAGATGAGTGTTTGCTAGAAAGTCCAGAGGAGAAACAGGAAGATTCTTAAAGGGCTGGAGCAACACTCCTGTGAGGAAATGCTGAGGGAGTTGGGGTAGTTCAGCCAGAAGTTTCCAGGAAGACCTTCTAGAAGATTTCCAGTGAAGGGAGCTTATAAAAAGAGAGGTGGAGAAGAACTGTTTACAAGGGCATGGAGTGATAAGAGAGGGAATGGCTTCAAACTGAGAGAGGGTAGATTTCAATCAGATATTAGGAAGAAATTCTTCACTGTGAGGGTGGTGAGGCACAGGTTGCCCAGAGATGCTGTGGATTCCTCATTCCTAAAAGTGTCCAAGGCCAGATTGGATGAGGCTTGGAGCAATCTGGTCTAGTGGAAGGTGTCCCTACCCATAGCAGGGGAGTTGGAAGGATGTGATAATTAAGGTCCCTTCAAGACCAATCCATTCTATGATCCCAGGCAAATTATGCAAATGAGTTCAATAATTACATCTAGAAGGCAGCATAATGTCATGCTTCTCTTATTAAGTCCTGCACTTCTTATTAATTTGTCCCTTTGGGATTTTAATCTTAGGAATAGTATTCTAACCCTTACTAAAATTGATGGGCTTTTAGTGTTTTATCTGAGGATCCTAATTCTTCTTTCCATCTTGTTTTGAACCCCTGTTTCCTATGTAATGCATGTGGGGACTGGTGCTCTTGGGGTTATTTCTTCAGCATAACTTGCTCCTGACATTTGGAACGAATTAGAAAAGCAGCTGAACCAGCTTTTGAAAGAAAGGCAGTAGTTCACTTTCATAACAGGTTTTGCTGACCCAGTGATATCATGGATGTATCACTGACTTCCAGAGGAGCAGTGCAGAAGGTTGCTCCATAAATTAGGCATAAAAAATGCAAAGAGGATTTTTTTCTTGCCTTGTTCAGGAAGGCAGAGCAGCTGAGTGCCTCTTTCCTTGTCAGCAAGATCCTCATAGATGCTTTTATTGGCTGGGATTGTCAGTCCCATGAAACCTTCAGCCATTCAGCCCCTGGGCACACTGTGAAAAATTCCTTGTACTTGCCTCCAAAGTATGGGAGAAACATGAACAAAAAAGGCAATACGGAAAGAAAGAGGCTTCCTGGAGCGTTTTTCTTGATTGGCAAGTGTGATCACACATAGGTGGAGGTGTCATCTCCAGCAGACAAATGGGAGACCCTGCTGCTCTCCAGATCTGCTTTCAGCTCAGGCTCAGGGGGTCTCAGGTGGGTTCAAAGCCACCATTAAACCTGTGAGTGACCCAGGAGCCCTCCACCATGACTGGGAAAAAAGCTGGAAAGGGAGCTGGATTTGTCATAGAATATCACAGAATCATAGAATATGTTGAGTTGAAAAGGACCCATCAATATCATCAAGTCCAACTCCTGGCCTCGCACAGGACACCCCAAGAACCTCACCATGTGAGAGAACATCGTCCAAACACTCATTGGACTCAAACAGGCTTGGTGCTGTGACCACTTCCCTGGGGAGCCTGTTCCAGTGCACAACCACCCTCTGGGGTAAAAGTGTTTTCCTCATATCCAACATAAACCTGCCCTGACTCAGCTCCAGCCATTGCCTGCAGTCCTGTCACTGGTCACCAGAGTGAAGAGATCAGTGCCTGCCTTCCGAGGATGTTGAAGACCACAATGGGGTCTCCCCTCAGACTTCTCCAGGCTGAACAAATCAAGTGACCCCACCCAGTAGTTCCTTGAATAGTCCCAGGGATGGTGATTGCACCAACCTCCACAGGCAGTGTGTTCCAAATGCTTAACCACTCTTTCTGTGAAGAAATTCTTCCTGATGTCCCACCTGAACCTTCCCTGGCACAGCTTGAGGCCATGTCCTCTTGTTACCTGGGAAAAGTGCCCAATCCCTACTTGGCCCCACCCTCCTTTCAGGGAGTAGAGAGTGAGAAGGTCCCTCGTGAGCCTCCTTTTCTCCAGGCTAAACAATCCCAGCTCACTCAGCTGCTCCTGGTGCTCCAGCCCCTTCCCCAACTCCATTCCCTTCTCTGGACCCACTCCAGCCCCTCAATGTCCTTCCTGGATCGAGCGGCCCAGAACTGGGCACAGCACTCGAGGTGTGTCCCCAGCAGTGCCAGCACAGGGGACAGTCACTGCCCTGGCCCTGCTGCCACACCATGGCTGGCACAGCCCAGGTGCCATCGGCCCTCTTGCCCACCCGGGCACAGCTGGCTCGTGTTCAGCCACTGTCACCAGCACCTCCAGGTCCTTCTCCACTTTGCACCCACCCTCACCCCATCCTGTAGCACCGCAGGGGTTGTTGTGACCCGAGGGCAGCACTCACAGCTTTGCCGTGTTGGACCTCACACTGTTAAGCTCAGCTCACCCATCCAGCCTGTCCAGATCTGAAATGCATTCAGATAACAGACCAGAGAGGGTCAGAGAGGATCTTTCAGGCATTGAAATCTGGATTTAAAAATGTATTTTGGTATATTTAGATGTCAGCTGGAGGTCTTGAGAGGCTTAGAGCACATTCTTCACAAGTTTTTCAGGTGGAATTTTTTTGCATAATTATAGATATCTCTGTCTGACCAAATGCCTGTCAATGGCAACAGGAAAGAAATTGGTGATTTTAGAGAAAGTTTTGTCTGATTGCAAAGTAGATGAGGTGAGAAACAGCTCATATGTTTCATTTGGTAGTGATGCCCACGTCTCTTTACTGACTTTGAAGAGAGCTTTCACGACTAGATGATGTTTAGAGAACCCTAACGTAGGTTTCTAAAGCTATGGATCCCACATTAAGTAGTGAAATAACTTCAGAAATCAGGCACTTGGTGAGATGAGGCTGCCCCTGGACTTTCTCTGAAGCAGGTGGTCAGATAATGAAAAAGAGAATGGGCAAATAAGCCAGGCTGGGTGAATGAATAGAGACATGTGACTACCCAAGGACAGTGTTTGCTTCTGCAGATCCCATCCAGAGATGTTCTCAATATACTTTCTGGACTGTAGTGAGTGAATCCTGACAAGTCCCACCTGCAGCTGGGGTTTACCAGGACTGCCAGCTCAGCTGGGACATGGAGAGGTGCAGCAGCTGCATTTCCATAACAGCCACGACAGGATTATCCCCAAACCCTCCTAAGAGCACTCTGGGTGACTCCTGATGAGGCCACATAGAATTGTATGTTAAAGACAGGGATGAACTTCAGAGAGAGGGAATTAAAATCAGAGCCCCTCAGCTCTCTCTGCCATAGTTTTCTATATGAAAAATTGGAGTAGTTTCACTGTTGATAGCCTTTAACATTTTGTGCATGCAGATCATAAATTCTTAAGAATGGGTTTTATCTCTTGTTACTTGTCTATACAGTAAGGGCTTAATCTCAGCAGGAGCCTGTGGGTTTTCAAGTAACTCAAATAGTGTGGTGTGTGATTTACTTACTTATAAGGAAGCAACTGTTTGACTCTGTTCTAGAATTTAAGAAGAACATGTACCCAATATTCTGCCCACCACAATAATAACAATAACAATTCCCAAATGTACCATATAAAGTGGTTAGATTTATGAAAGTGTCTGGTGCTTTTTTGGACTCAGTTCTCACAGATGACCTGATCATAATTCAACTCCACTCTTCCCCCACCCCTGCCAAACCTTAGCAAACTTCACTGTGTTGCACTTGCAAACAATTTCTTAGATATATAGCTCTGAAATAAATATTCCAGACAGTATGCTTTTTATTAACTTAAAAAAAAAGAGACAGATTCAGTACTTCTAGGTTTCAGCTAAGCAGCATGTATCCTTTAAAATGGCAGAATATGTAATGTTAATTTAAAAGACATGGGGTCTCTGCTTTGGGAGTTCGGGATATACGAAAGGTTCAAAAGAAGTTTTTAGAAATCAAAAAGTTAAACATAATGATCTTAAAGGGGGACAAATAAAAATGTGGATAGAAAAGATGACTTTAGAAGGAAGCAATGATTTCTTAAAATGGGACTAAAACTGCCTTAATGAAGTGGCAGAAGGAGCACTTCACAAGGAGCTGATTCAGCCTTGGTGACCAAGAGCTGAGTGAGAGGAGGCTCAGTGTCCAGGAGGATGCTCAGTTCCCAGCAGAAGCTGGCTGCAGCTCGCCCTTGGTGCTCCCAGCACCTTGGGCTTGAGCTGCAAACCGATGGTGGAACCCTGTCCCCTGGGAGATGGTTCTCACCTCCTCTGGCTAGGGGACTGGGCAGTGATGGGCATAGCCCTGGTCTGGCTCCAAAGCCTGGCTTAAAGCCTTGCCTGGACTGTCTGCATGTGCGAGGCCTCACAGGATTTACTGTCAGAGCTGTGCTTTCTGCTGGATGGTGCCTGGCTTGGTGGGAATCTGGGAGATTTCACGAGCTGGGATTTACACCTCTGTGCCTGCTGGGAGGCATAAATGGGCCATAAACGGATTGCACATGAATATTGGAAGTCTGCCCTAACCCTGACCACATGGGCTGCTTTCACTGTGTTGGGAAGGAAATACTGCAGGTGTGCCTGGAGCAAGGTGAGGCCTGGCTCTATCACTCAGGCAATGGGCTGTAGCCAGGCTGAGGGGCAGAAGTGCTCAGTCCTGAGGGGATTGATGCAGTTCTGGGTACAAATTCAGTGCATGACTCTGAATGCATGCAGAAATATTAAAGTAATTGAATTTGCATGCAGATAGCAAGGCAGGGCTGGACATATTGTCCAAGGGTGAATGTTTGTGCCATTGGCTTTCAGTTCCACTTCTTTTGCAGACCAAGTTTTTGATAATAACACAGCCATACATCATCTCCTTTTAGTAAAGGAGGTGCCACTGGACTTCCTCAGCTCACAGCTTCTCATTAGAGTCCCTGAAATTTTAGCTTGGATCTAAGAAAAATATACTAGAACTTAGCACAGCAACAACAAGGGTTGGATCTTAGGGAGCTGGAAGGCACCCTTAGGAGGCAGCTGGACTCGTGAAGGGTTTGGGGGCTGAACTACATTTGCAAAATATGTTGAGAATTGAGTGGATCCGTTGGAGATGTTTTGTTCTTGTGTAAGCAGCTACCACATTACCTTAACCATAAATCTTACCCTCTCAATTTTGTAAACACTCAGCATGCAGCAGGACTTGCTTAATTTTCTCATTCGATTACCTGTCTCTATTTAATAGGAACCATGGAATTCTACAAACTAATGCAAATACATTACAAAGCTAATTAGCTGGAACTACTGTGCTTGGGAAAAATGTAGGTTGCCATATGCATATGGCATCAAATATGCACTTTGGTTTCTATTATGGTGATGGCTTTGTGTTAGCAGCAGTCACAGATTGGCAGACAAATGAGAAAGGATTTCAAATGCAGTTTTAATTGATGAAATAGTTAATCTGGAAATTAGGATTCTGCCTCTCTGCAATTGTCAGTCACACACGGTGAGTTTCCAGCTTTTGAAGTGCATTTTGCAGATTTTCTGCTGTGCATAATTTAACGCGGTTCTCTATGCACCTGCCTCCCAGCCTCGTCCTCCCCACAAGGACTGACAAATTCTCAATCAAAGTGAGAGAGGAAAAACTCTGCTTCTAAAATGGCCTGAATTACCATCTGGATCAGAAAGGGTTGCTCATTAGTTGTCTCCCAGGATAAAAATGGGCCAGCTCACTCTCTCCTTATACCAGTTTTGTCATGCTGGTTCAAACCACTGAAGAAATTAAAAACGGGGCATGTTCTCAGCTGGTGTAAATCCACAGAATTCCAGTGACTTTAGTAAACCTATTCATATTTACACCAATTGCCCCACAAATAATTTAAGGCCAGAAGAGTTTATTATATTGATCCAGCCTGACAACAGAGGCCGGAGAACTTCATCCAGGAATTTCTGTGCTGAATCCAATAGGTTATGGGTGAAATAGAGCATAGCTTTTAAGTAAGACATGCAAGACTGGAAGATTATCAAGAATAAGTGACTATAAACCCAAGATATTCTGTAGTTGCTGTGAGCTGAGATTCCAGAATTGAACCCAAGGACTCCAACAAGAAGAAAGCTCATCACATTTCCCTGCTAACCACTCCTAATTCCCTCAGCTATAAAAATACACTTGTGTTTGCATTTTGAAACTCCCCAGGGCTGAGATACATCAATTGGATTTGATTAGCCCTTCATCAGTGATACTGGAAAGCTCTCTACATATCAGATGTCTTTTCCTTGCACAGAGTATTTTAGTTCCTGATAAAGATATTCTGTTTCTTTCCCCCTCACTATTAGGATTCGGTGAGCTCCTAAAGTCACAGGGAACCACTCCTGGCTTGAACCATCAGGAAGTCCAATTCCAAGGGAAGAAGACGAATTTAGGAGATTTTTAAAAACTCTGTGTGACTGTGAGGAGCTCTCCACTACCCGGTGCTGGAGGTTGTTACCCCTCTGGGGTAACCACTTGTGATGGAAACGGAGATATGGAACAATTGGTCTTTTGCCTTGGGTTTCATGAAGAATTTAGCAACCCAGAAGGATCCTGGCCTGGCTGCTGTGCATGTAGGCAGTGCAACTCAGCATAGCTTGGTGGAGACCTTTCTGTTTCAGGCTCCGGTGAGAGCTTAAACTTCTGCTAAAATTACCACCATCAGCTCAAGGAGTGGTGAATGTTTGGGTAGATTCAATGCGTCAGGTACTCCTGTAAAAGCCTTGTAGAAAAGGGGGATAATGTGTATGACTCAAACATGGACAGAGAGATAGCTGTGGAGCCAGCCAAGGATTGCTGGTGGTAACAAACTGTGAGAAAGAACAGGATGTGGCTGGAGAAGGGGCTGTACAGAGATAAGGCTACTTTTTTTTCTGGGACAAATATGGACTATATGGGGGATCAAGACCACCAAAGACCCCCGAAGCCCTCTGGCCCATTTCTAGAAATGTTCAGAAGAATGGATGGCACATGGTAATGAATTTGCACAGAAAGCTGCCAGCAGACTCTCAGCTTACAGAAGCTGTCACTGACTCGGTCATTGGAGCTTCGTATTGATTTCAGTGGAAATATGCCAACCTCCATCACAGGATGTGCCTGTGAACCTCCACATCCTCTGTCTCCCAAGTAGTCCCACTTCACTTCTGTTTTGTGTAGCTGTCAGAACCAGGCTGAGGGTGCAAGGCAGTGGAGAGCCAAGCTATTTACTTGTTTGCTGAAATGTTTTAAATTTTTTTTGAACAGTCAAATTACAAAACAAGTGGTATCCACCAAAAACCAGAGTCTAACCCCTGTGCCAACAGGCAGGGCTGAGTGGCAGAGCAGCCACTGGTGTAACCGATGCGTAGAGTGAGAGGAAGCCTGACCAGGGAGAGGTTGATTGAATTGGCTGCTTTGCTCCAGCTTTGGCCCGAGCTGCCCTTGCTTCCATCTGCTCCATGTGCATTGTCCTCAGGAGCAGCTGATGCAGAGCAGACACATTCAGAAGTCCTAATTGCCACAGATGCAGTTTCTGTCATTCTGGACTGCACTCTGGGCTCTCTAGGACATGGATGGGACAGCTGGGGATGGAGCTTACTCATATGGCGCTGCACAGTGAGATCCTCTGCCTTGTCTTGTTTGGGAGATGGGATCAGCAATGCTCCAGCAGATGAGGAAATATGTCCCTGGTTAGGAGGTGATGAAGGTATGGATTCTACCTGATTTGCTGCAGGAAACTGAGGAGGGGCAGATACTTGCTTAAGCAAGTAATTTGTCTGGTGTAGCTGCTCCACTTCAAGACAGTGAGATATTTATTTTCTTAGTGATTGATAACTCTACCTTGTCAGTGGCTGAGCACTGGCCACATACAAGCTGGTTCAAATTCACCCTCTAAAATCTCACAGTTGGGATTTGTATCTGGACTGTCTAGTTCCCAGGTCTGGCCTCAAGACTCTTGCTTTCTGCATGTTCTGTACTCTTGTGCAGGAGCCAGCTGGATGGTGAGTACTTAGTCACTTTTACACGTTTTACCATTTTCACAGGCTCTCAGAGACTGTTATGAAGTGTCAGCTGTATTGATGGTTTCATGAATGAAAGATAGGCCTTTGTTTCAGTTCCATCTATCCACACAGTTTCTGCTGAGTCTGAGGAGTTTCAAAAGAAATACACTTTCCTGTTATACACAGTCTTTCAAAATGGTGTAATTATCTCAAAGACAGCATGTGCTAAAAGCCCTGTAGAGAACACTGAAAATCCCTTCATTGATTTTAGGCCTTGAACCAGAACTACATTTTAATGAAATGGTTGTTTGCACATTTGTGCCTTCTCAAGCATCAGAAGGCTCTGGCTTTCCCTGGACGTGTCCTGTGAAAAACCTTCCATCAACTCCAATAGCACTTGTATCCCAGTGGCTCCAGCATGAGTCAGCTCCTTCGTTGTTTCCACCAGGGATGCAGGGATAGGATGTGATAGGATGTGCAGGAATGGTTCAAAGCTGTGCCAGGGGAAGTTTAGGAAGCATTTCTTCACCAAGAGGGTGGTTAAACACTGGAACAGCATTCTTGGAGAGGCAGTCAATGCCTCAAGCATTTTAAGAGGCAGCGTCTAAGACGAATTTGGACAATGCCCTTCCAACACGTGGGTGAGTGAAGTACACAGGGGTGCCCCTGCTTAAGCCATTTCCGCTGGTAGCAGATTTGGATCCTCTCCCGTGGCAGGTGTAGCCTGCAGGTCACTGGGGACAGCAAACCTCTGCTCTGGATGCTGAGAAGTGGCTGAGGTGAGTTCTGTGGGTTGCAACTTCTTTAGGTATAAAACTGGGCCTGGAAGAAATTGTGCACCACGATCACAGAATAACAGAATTGTTGGGTTTTAAAGGACCTCAGAGATCATCCAGTCAAACCCCCCTGCCAAGGCAGGGTCACCTGGAGCAGGTGACACAGGAATGTGTTCAGGTGGGTTTGGAATGTCTCCAGAGAGGGACGCTCCAAATCCTCCCTGTGCAGCTGTTCCAGTGCTCTGCCATGCTCCATGTAAAGAAGTTCTTCCTCAGGTTGAGGTTATGGCCATGACTTCTCATCCTGTTGCTGGGCATAACTGAAAAGAGTCTGAAATCAATTATCTTGACACCTACCTTTGAAATATTTTTATGTTTCGTACTTTTCTACACCCTCTGGTTAGGGGTAGCCTTGGAAAGGGAGGATTTGACCACGAAACGCTTGTCCAAACCCTTTGTGACCTCAATTATCCCGTGTCTCCCTTTTCCAAACAGACTTTTCTCCTGCTAATGCAGCACTTAGGATCTTTCTCAGCACCAGCACACACAAAATGTGGGGGAAGGAAGTTATTGTTCAGATTTGTTTACTTTGGCACCCTCTGGGTTTGACATTGTGCCAGGAAGCAGGTGCATCATTTGACAAATGCCTTACTGTGGTGTCTGCCTCCTCTCTATATCCTCAGCTTGTAATTTTCAATGGATTGATGTACAGCATCTAAAATACAGGAAATTCAGCTTATTGACAGTTTGATAGTTTGATTTCTCAGTTGTTAGAACAAAAAAAAAAACAAAAAAACAAAAACAAAAAAAAAAAAAGTGGTACTGAACAACATTACTGGACCAGATGGAGAATTTACCAGGTGCATCCATATCTCCATAACTTTGGAACATTCCTCCTGTGCAGCTACTTCACCCTGTGCTAACTGCATCGTGCACTAATGAAATCCTTGAGCACAGAATCTGTCAGAGAAAGCATATTGCTGAATAAGAGTTGTTGTACACTCTTCTACTCAAGGAAAAAGAGAGGTCTGCACATCAATGACTTCTTCGATTTCCTGACTGAAGGGGTTGGAAGTGAAGACAGTGTGACTGATGAATATGGTGGACAGGGTGGAGAGAAGAGGAAGTATGCACAGTGCTACTTTAAAGCAAAATTAGGAAAATGGGTGATTTGGGATAGAAATTCTAATTTCTGTTCTCAGTCTCTTGTTTGTTTGTTTGGTTTTTTTTTTTTTTTTTTTTTTTTTTTTTTAGTTTT
>WEKY01009526.1:30023-69562 GCA_013390045.1 Picathartes gymnocephalus | reverse complement strand
TTTCTTTTTTTTTTTTTAGTTTTCTTCCTAAATTTACTCATGCTTTGGCCAAAATATTTTGCTTTCCTTTGTTTCCATTATGCCATGATCTTCTTCTCACCCAATGCTTCTCTTTTGTGTGTCACACAACTCCTTTCCTTCTCTTCATGTTATGTGTCTACCTTATCTTCAGGATGTTAATCTCACCCAGCTGGAGTTCACTGCTTCAGCAGTGTGTCCTGTTCCACCCATGTCCAAATTGTTTTCCTTTGTGCTCCTAACATGGGGACCTCTATTTCAGATTGTTTTGCTTCTCTGTGGGTACAACTACACTGCTTAGAAGATCAGTATGAGCTAGGGCCATGTACCACTGATTTTTCATGCTACATAGCTGCTAGTATAGGCCTAGGACAGTTTTATCCCATCTCAAGGTGCCACTGACCAGACAAAGCCTTGGCAAGGTTGAGGGGAACTCATACATCAGGGAATGAGTGTGTTGGGCTGTATATTCAACATCAAACTGGGTTTGGGTCCTGCCTTTCTATACCAAGCTGTCCCTGGATGCTTTGTCTCCTTGGATGTCCCACACATATCCTCAAGCCAATGCCACAACTCACAACACCTGCCCTGATTTTCCTGCTATCAAAACAACAGCCCCATGGGGTGCAATGGCCCTCACAGATTTTGAGCTGGAATATGCACAGCAAATAACAATAAATATATCTTCAAGCCACCTCAGGGGGCACAGGGCAAGGAAGTGTGCTAGTGGGCAAGGTCAGCTGTTTTGTCTCCTGCTTTATTTCGCAGCAGAACTATGTCAGTAAGTTCCTCTTGTGACAAGGGCCATGGTTTGTTTTAGGATTGTGGTGATGCTACGTTGTCTCTCTTTCTTCTTCTTTTGTACCTTTTTGCTTTAATTTCATAAGGGAGCACAACCTGATAGAGAGCAGAGTTTTGGAGAGAGATCCTTTGCCCTTTACACCCATCTCTGTGCTGTTTCATCATAAAAAAAAAGCAAGTTAAGCAACCTGTTCCTGGGCACAAGAAAAGTTATAGAGCCAGTCAGTGGTACTGGGAGGGGGCAGCAGATGCCTGGTGTGATCCTTGCCCATGGTGGACACATGAGGAGAAATCACACAGAGGTGCTTGATATGGAGGGGGAAAAATAAAAAGCAGTTCTCAGAAAATAGAACGACATTTTTCTGCTATGGATAAATGAGGACACACTCCTTGGCCTGGAGGCCAACTGGCACGGTCTGGCAAAAAACCATGTAGCTCCTTGACATCAAGGAAAGCATATTTAATGTGGAGCTAAATTCATGCTTCTCCTTTGCTGATAAATTCAGCTTGTTTCCTGCTGTTCAGCTGGAACAAATGCTTCCATTCCCACTGCCCAGATATCAAACTCAGGAAATAACAAACCCTGGAAGCGCCTTTTTTTGCTTGCAATACATAAAGAAATGTTGTGGGAAATTTTTTTGTCACTTAAACGGTTTTAAGAGTGTTTCTTTGTCAGTTAACCTGTTTTAAGACTGTTTATTTTTCCTGGGAAATACCTTTCACTTGGTAATTTATTTTAGTCATATGAGTTTTATTAAAAAAACATGTGAAGAGTTAGTTTTAATGACATCAACAGAATTGGAGAAACAATTACAAAATGCTTTTATTTCAGCTGCTCACACTTGTTTTAATCAATTAATATTAATGGTGGACAATTAACTCCCCTGGGAGCTGATTGTGCTGGACTTAGAGTCTGAAAATACAGCTGCAATAATTTAATTTTTTTGCTTCCAGGAGAAAAGATATCTGTTTTTCTTGTAGCAGAGAAAAGAGGAAATAATGAGAAAAGGAAGTCAATGAGAAAACTAAATACTATCATATTTATACACTGAGGTGAAAATATGGAGGAATCACCTCCCTGTGGATTTGCTCTGCTCTTAAGCCATTAGAATTGTCTCAGATCTCTGCATCTGGTCTCTGTACACAGTGAAGAAAGGAAGCTGAGCTAAAGGCTGGGTCTTCTTCTTCTTAGACCAAGGCTAAATGAGGCTTTTGAATTAGGACCATTTCCATTTTAATTTTCTGGAGAAAGAACTGTTATTAAAAAGCAATCTATTGTCAGTCTGGCAGTTTTTCCATTGCAAAACTAACTGATATTCAGAACTTTGGAGTTGCTACCCTGGAAGCTATTTTAATATCTTGGCCCCAAATTTTCTCACAGAAAAGAAATCCCCATCAGACCATGAATTTGTTTATAAGGGCAACCCTCTCTCACTAAAACAAATAGTGCATTTTTACAAATATGTGCAGTATTTTTCTGAACAAACACCTTGCAATTCAGTCAATGAACACAGAACTTTTCAAACATCTGCTGTAGAAAAAGTCTGGAAAATCCCAGCGGAGGATTTTACAAAGAGGAATTCTGGACTAAACTATTGAGCCCCCTCTGCTGAGGTCTAAGGGGAACTGAGAAATTAAGTCCATGCTCAGTCTTGTGAAACTATGGATTTCCAGCTGAATTAAATAAAATTTAAAACACAGATGAAAACATAATTCTTTTTGTATCATGTCTGTGTCTCTACTTGTTTCTGCTGTCATGGAGCAGGTGTGACTGTACCAAGGTCATCAGAGTTATATTACAGTTATATTATAAACTAAGTTTGAGAAGAGATTTGGAATCTACATTTGGTTTGACATTACCCCTCTAACAGTGCAGATACTTGTCTAGAAGGCTGTGGATGGACTTCAGTTGTGCCCCACTGCTCCCTAGACTAGCAGCAAGCTGACAGAGATGAGATGGAAACAGTGAATCAGGACATCAATCCCACCCAAATAAAATTCACAGCTGACAAGAAATCTGCCTTCACAAAGCCCAAGAATCTCATTTTTATGATATTAGGTAAACTGGGAAGATGTTCTTCCAAGACACTGCAGCACAGTGTGGTGATTATTAGCTCAATTCATTGCCACAATTACCACAGGCCATTTAGCACAAATGTTTCCCCTGTTCCCATCCATTATTGCAGTAGCTTCAAAAATGTCAGTGTGTGCAGCTGAGAGCACTGCACGTCATAAAAGAAATATGGTTATATGTGACCAGCACAGCTCAACCACACATTCATAATGCAAAACCTCTGACAACACCTTTCTGCTTGAATATTTAGGAAGAGGCTACCACTAAAATCAGATGTTGGACCAAAATTCGATTTTTGTCATCATTAGTCAGTTACTTATCACATGAACAATTGTTCTGTCCTCTTGGATTGGGTTCACATCTCACCTCTTGTCTTCACCTAAAATTTCGCTGTCCAAATCTGAGCTACTTTCCTTGGATTATCTGCAGATCTGACACAGAGAAATATGTATTTTCAGAGGATGACTTTTTTGCATCCTAAAACAGATGTCTGGGATGGCATAGAGGACCATTTTTTTTACAAGTAACTTGAATTTGGTGAATTTGCTCATCTTACCCTAAATATAATAACAATGATTATGATAATGGTAATGATAATGGTACTGATAATAATAATAATAATAATAATTTGTATTCTAACCAAGTAAATTCACTCTTTTCTCTTAAAGCCTGCCTAGCAGAGTGACCTCGGGGAGGCTGGGAAGATGTGGAACTTCAATTCCCATGGGAAGAGCAGTCAGAAGTGGAGGCACTGCTCCCTCCTGGCATTGCAGAGCATCCTTCACTCGAATCCCTGGGATCCACAGCATGTGGAGTGTTTCTCCACCGAGCTGCAGAGGGATTTGGGTACCTACAGATAATTTATAAAGGACAGATGCCTTTCAGTGGCAGCAGTCAGCTGGAGTATTTCTGTCAGTAGACTAAGGAGAAACACACCTGAACTTCCAACCTCCCTTTGGGATTGTAGCAACAGTAGCTGTATTTGTTTAACAGAAGTAATTTGAGTGTTTAAACTAAATATATTAATTGAGACCTGGAAATAATCTTTGCTGAGTATTTTAAGCTGTCTTCCTTGAAAAGGAGTCCAAGCCCACTGTGTAGAATGGTTTGCAGAGATGGCACTGAATTTCTCCTTTAATAAAGGGCAGCAGGAATGATCATTCTCTCTAAATACAAAAGGGAGATAAAGTTACAAACCTACAAGATACTTAAATCTCTCTAAAAAGGCTCTTAGAGATGAGATCCTGTGTGATGGTCAAATAATGACACAAAGCCAGAAGCAAGGTCACTGAAGAGCCCGCTCAGCCCTGCAGCCTTCACACGGTCACCACCTCGGAGAGCACAGAGGGTGATGCTCAAACCTCCAGCCCTGCACCCGGTCACACTGGGGTGCTCTAGGGGTGCTCCCACCTCTGCTGTGCAATCCCCTCAGGCAGGAGGGGAGGAGGGAACAAACACTCATTCCCCAGCAATGTCAGCTGGTCCAGCGACCAACGGGGGCACAAAAAAAAGCATTAAAGTGCATTGTATGAGAGAAAACAAAATGAGGATTTGCTGGATGGGTCAGAGTGACAGTCTTTGCAAATCCTGGCTTTAAAGAAATTACTCAGAAACCCCACGTAGTGCCCAAGAAAGTGCTGAGGAGGCTCTTGAAGAAATCCCATTTCAATTTGCTTATTTAAGTTAGTAGAAAAAAGACCTCCTTGTTATCTAATTTGTTGATGAGTTCAGACACTTTCTGGAATGATTTCTTGCATAATTTACCTTATTGATACATTATTTATAAGTCCTCATTCAATTTCAGGCTCAGGGTTTGGATGTGAGTCTTACATAATGAGTAGCTGGTGTCACCTCATGTCAGAGGAATCAAAAGTGGTTTTGACAGCCCTTGGATTGTCACTAAAACAGCAATATAATCAGAGTTAATTTTTCACTGCTGAATCATTGCAAAATGCTCCCCTGCCATTCCCTCACAGGAATCTAATAAATTATAATGTCCTTTATCTGTTGAAGAAAACAATTTGCTAAGGAGCAGCTGTTCCTGGCTAAAATGCTCCATAAACTGAGATCCAGTATCCATGGCTGGAAGAAGTGCTTTCATGATGTATTTTTTAAGATGATACATTCCCTTCAAGTTTAATCTGGATACATGGGTATGGGAAGATCCATAGTGTTTGCACCATGGGCTTCAGAAGATGGGTATTCTGCAGATTCCTCAGCAATACACATTGAATTTAAAGAATTCAGTGAGCCTTTGGATTCTACACTGTCCCTGGGAGCTCAAGATTTCCTTTCACTTTCTGGAAAAGTGGGTAAAAAATATATACATATTGAGAAGAGTGTATGTGTATTGACAGTGTCTCCACTCACTGTGGATGGGAAACACCCTTTAGTGACAGGCACATAATACATTTTGATAGAGAAAAGAGATCAATTGGTTGCTTGAGATAATAAATTGCTTTCTCTTGTTCAAAAGTCTGGACCTAAAGAGCAAAAAAAGCTGTTAAGCCTGTCCCGTTGTAAGCTGAAATATTCTGTTTCTGCCTTGTTTGGTTTAGCAAAGCAGGAAAAGAATTATTACTTGAGGTTTATTCCATGCAAGTTTGTTATCTAATCTGTCAAGCTTTGAATCAGACTGGCCTTTTTAATGTAAGAATCATTCACAGTCTTCCCTGTGAAGTGTGCTGGGTATTTTAGATGGCATCAAATCCCTGCCTGTCATAAGATCCGCTGTAGGAGCCTTTGTTGCTAACTTCAGGCAAAGTGAGTTTTGTGTTTTTAGCTGTATTTCAATGATGGTTTAGAAATAAATATATGGGTTTGAAATGGGTTTTCAATTTCCCTCCAAAAGGAAATCATTGCTTCTTATTTAAAATTTCTAGATTTGTACCTGTAGTTGCCAGTACTCATGGTGTGCTGCTCTTCATGGAATGCATGTGAAGAATCATGTTAAAGTTCCCTCTGATGCCCAAGTACCAAGCACCTTGTGCTTTACTGCTTTTTGCAAACAGATGCTTCATTATTTTTGCTAGATGACTTCCAAGAGATTAGTGGGCACTATGGTCACATTTCCAAATGTCCCTGCACCCTTCAGCACCTGACCCACTTTTTGAAGGAAAGGGCAAATGCAGATTCCTTCCAACTCTCTGACTTGTCCTTTGAAAACAGTATCTTTTTTCAGACTTTTTTTTTAAATTATTTTTTTTTAGAAGCTGGGATTGGATTTGATGAGCATTCATGATGAAGATTAATAAAAGCCCTAAATTCTGCATAAACAGACATAATCACCCAGTTTCAAGCAGGTTGGCAGTAAGTCAGTGGCCAAAATATTGTAACCTCTTTGCTGAATCCCCATTGGGGTCTGAGGGACATCATTCCCCAGCCCTGTCCATAATCACCCTTCCACACCACGGTCTAGTGGGAATTCATGAAGTGGTGTATTTAAGGATGTAAATAGAATGGCTTCTGCCTGCCCTCCGTTTGCACTTGCAGGTTTGTTTATGCACTGGAGGATGCTCCCAGCTCCAAGCTGTGCCTGGCGAGCCTGGAAGTGAGCAAACACTTTCTGCTACAGATCAGGAGGCAGCAATGCAAACAAACTGTCCTTGTCAGCAATATTCCCTCAGGTGAAGACAGCCCATGAAGGGAAAGAAAAAGTGAAAAGTGTTGGTTGGGACAGGTACTGTGTTTTGAGCTCCATCTGTCACTGCCAGTGAAGTGCATCTTTCCAAGTACACCCTCTCCTGTCACTCACAGGACACCCAGCCTTGACACCAGGGGTGGATCTAAGCCAAACCTGAGAACTGCTCAGAGGGCAGGAGCTTGTGCACATACTGTACTGGAGGAAGGATGGAGGAGCCACAGCTTTGGCCACAGCAGCTCTCCTGCTTCTGGCTTTTCCTGGTCACAGCGTGAGCTCTGTGCCCACCTACCACCAGGCTCACAGCCCATGCTGTATTATCCAGCCACCTCATTGCAGAAAAGAGGCACAGAGGTCTCTGGAATGGTTTTTGCCTCCATTTTGTGAGACTGGGATAAGGGGAGCAGCCACCCTGACTGGAGTTGGCCAAAAGAATTTGCTTCTTTTTTTTGTTCCTAACAACTTTCATTCTGGAACAATGTTTGCTGCATTTGAAGAATACAGCTTAAGGGAGCTCCTTCATATTGATGGAGAAATTGTCTATAGTAACAACAGAACATAAAAGTGTAGAATTTGTACTGCATGGGTGAAAACCAGCAGAGAATTAAAAATGTTGAAGATGCTCATGCCCACTGTACTCTGATAAGGGAAAGATGCTCACCTGAGTCAAGGGGCTGCACATGAATGCAAAAGAAAATCCAGAGGGGGAAGTTCCCCTGTCAGATGGACATTCAGCAGCTGAGTGCAGGTCAGAACCAGGTCCCAGGATGATCATGCAGGCTGTCCTGGCTTCCAGAGCTGGCACCTCTGGTCACACTCTGCATCCACCCGTTCCAGGCTGCCACCCTGGGCAGTGCTATCCTTCCACTGTGCTGGCATTCCAAGCAGGACCACTCCCAAATCCTTCTTATCTCCCTTGTATTATGTGCACACTGGACTTCTGTTTATCCATCAGAGGGGTAAGCATCTTTCAGAGGGCCTTGACTATGGCCCAATACACTGCAGAGTTTACATGGATGATTGTACCAGACTCCATTTGGTTGGGGCTTATGAATACCTGAATGGCAGAAAAAGGGTGAGAATAAGAACTACGGAATTTGAATTTATGAACATCCATTAGCTGATGCACTGTGGCTAATTCTGGTCTCAGATCACCTTCATAAATCAATGTTCTGAAGGTTTGTGTGCACAGATTTTAAAGATTTTTTTTCTCTTCCCATGTGCCATTTATGCACAGCTTTATCTTTTCCTCTGGTCCTACAGGAGAAGGTGACAGAAAAAATAGCCCCTTACTTGGAGTGAAAGCTTCATTCAGACATGCTGGATGGCAAGAGACTTTTCTTTGAGTTCCTGAATTTTAGCAATGGTCTAATTGCAGCAGGTGTGTCAGCAGCTTGCTGAATGCCAAAAAAAAAAAAAAAAGAAAAAAAGTAAAAAAAGAAGAAAGTGCCGCTTAAGTTACTTTGATTGAATGGGAAAGGAATATAATACACTGATGCATTTTCCGGGTGTTTTATTTCTTGAAACTGCTAGAAAGAAACCAACTTTGCTGTGTTATCTCACTGAGATTGTCAGTTAAATAGAAGAATTTTGATTTGCACTGGAAGTTCAGCAAAAAGTCCTAAGCTCAGTTTTTGGAGAATGTGCATTCAAACCTTATGCCTTGACTTTATCCCTTAGATGGGTAATTTCTGATGTTTGGTAAATATAATCAAAAGGGCACAGACATATCTTGCTGCACCAGTTTCTAACAACACAAACACATGGATTTTGTGATGATTATGAAACAATTCTGTCATATTTGCAAACCTATTTGCATTACATTTTTAATGAAAGTGAACCAGAAAAAAAGAAAAAAGAAAGGAGACACCTCAAAGGAAGAACAGAAAAATAAAAATACACCCACCCTCTCTGTGTTTTCAAACTAGAGCAGAGCATCAGAGATGAAAGGACCCGCTTTTCTTTTAATCTCACAGTGCAGCTGCCTCATCTGTTGCCTGCAAAGTGTCTGTGTCACAGGAGCAAGTTTCACCTTTCTCCAAAAGCCACATCCTTCTGACAGCTCTGATAAACAGCAGGCAGCCAGCCAGGCTCACAGGATCTTCCAAAATACCAACCCTGTGACCCCAGCAGTCATTTCTCCAGGAAAGCTGTAAATCATACCCTGGCTTTGCTGGCTCCCAGGGATCTCAGGGAAGCAGAGAATAGCAAAGCAACTCGCCCTTGCTGATCTTTCCAGCTCGCTCCTGTGTGAGCATCCCAGCCCCAAGCAGTGACAGTTTTGTCTTGCCCCCTTTCATCTAAGAAATACTTTAAGTTGAACAGCTACAGAGGAGGGACTTGGTTGTCCCCTTTTTGCTGCCAATGGAAAGGCAAATCCCTCTGGGATCTGGCCATTCCTACCCTGGGACGGGCCTTCACCCCAGGATAACAGCAGGAAAAGAGACAATGGAGCTTTTGGAGCATATTCTCTGAATTCTCATTGTTTTAAGCTCAGGGACGTCCTATGCCTTTTCTTGAGGAAAGAACATCAGAAAATGGTTCTCCCTCATCATGTGCCACTCCAAGTGTGATCCAGCACATCAGTGGATTAGACACAATGGTGAAAGGCTGGTGAAGAATCACATCCTCACAATCTGTTTGAGCTCCACCAAGACAATTTTTAAAGATTATAACAAAATTTTTATTGTGGCAAAGGAAATAAAAAGATTCTCATGCAAAACCTGTATTTGTTGGCACTTTTTTCTATTTATGAGTAGGGCAAAATTAGCACCTGGGGGATACTGTAAATTTTTCTAGTCCTGATAAAAAATAAATGAATACCACAAATCTTCAGCAGTAAAGTAGTTAATAATGTATTGATCCCTGAATTACAGGGTAAAAGTGCAATATATCTTTTTTGGAGGGCACACCTCCATTTTCAGGCATTCTTATTCACCCTGGATACATAAATCTGCATTACTGAGGAGAAAGTTTAGCACAAGGTAATAGTGGTGGCTTATCAAAAATTTATTAAAGAGTGACTTAATCATGTAAATGACACCAGGGCATGCAAAGAAAAAGAAAAGATGGGCTGGTGTTTTCAAAGTAAACACAGCAATGCAATATTTCTTCTGATTCCTATACAGAATAACAACTACGTACCAATAAGCTGTAGACCAACCTCACTTTCTTTGTTTATGCAAATATTTATTTCCATATACAAATATATGCATAAGGCTTAATTATAATCAGAAAACTTAATTATAATCAGAAAGCCTAATGATTATCAGAAAACTTAATTATCACGAGCAAAAATTTACTTTCTCTTTTCAAAGCACGGCCTTAGTGAAGTAACTGGGATGTGAACCTGTTACTATTGAAATCACAGAATAAAAAAAAATCACTGTGAAGCAAAAATCAGGCTCCTAACTCTCACCTGAGTTGCTTCATGGTTAATTCAGTTACTCCTGGTTCACCAACCCTATGCTTGTCTTTCTAGATTGTGCAAAATATCTTTGTAACTCATTGTTCATTAAAATTGAGAGTTGTTTGGGCTGCAATTTTTCCCTAGTTAGCGATGATATTGCAGCACAACAAACTGGAGCAGTCCTGAGTTAATGGCAGCTGAATTCACAGAAAGCACCATGGCAGAGGCTTAAACAACCTCACTGACGGCTGCACAGGAACGTTTCTGGCAGGTCTGTTGAGTCAGGGCTGGACATTTCATTATGAACAGGTACTAGAGAGGTCTTCTTCCTCACCTTCGCCTTGCTTCAATATTTTATTGACTTGGATTTTCAGTTTGCTACAAAACTGTGTGAAACTTGCAGAGAGAATGGGCAGCAAAAGGAAAAGTTTGAAGAAAAGAAGATTGTTCTTGTTGAACTTACAGAATCAATCACAGAATGGTTTGGGTTAGAAGGGACTTTAAAGGTCATCTCTTCCCAACCCTTTGCCATGGGCAGGGACACCTTCCATTAGATCAGGTTGCTCCAAGCCCCATCCAGCCTGGCCTTGAACATTTCCAGGGATGGAACATCCACAACTTCTCTGGGCAACCCGTGCCAGTGTCTAACCACCCTTGCAGTAAAGAATTTCTTCCTAATATCTGACCTAAACCTGCCCTCTTTCAGTTTAAAGCCATCTCCCCTTGCCAGAAGTCTCTCTCCATCTTTCTTGTAGGGCCCCTTTGGGTACTGGAAGGCCCTGGGTCTTCTAATACTCCAAATACTTCCTTTAATAAAGTGTCATTTACTTGACAATTGTAAAGTGTCTCATGTTAACCCCTAGCACAGAGAGGAGATAGAAGAAAACCAAGTGTTGCTTTTCTGCTGCCATGCCAGACCCATGGCCAGGAGTTTCAGGAGCACAGCTCACTCCAAGATACTTGTCCACTCCTCTCAGAATACATTTTCAAAAGATGGCAGTGCCATGGCCTCTGTTGCCTAAGCTTAGACCTGTCTGTTCATGTTCAAACTAATAAAGTCTTTATCTTCTGAATTAGGAATGGATCTGCACATGGGGAATGGTCATTTGCCCAAATTAATTAAGCTTGGGAGGTTTCTTGAGTTATGTCTACAGTAGCAGCCAAACTTGGACAAATTCTGAGTGCAGGCTGCAGTGTGTAGTTATTGGTGCTATTCAATTGTAAAATTGAACATTTATGTTACCAGAAGTGTTCATGGGCTCTCTTTTTCTGTATTTCTTGTTGCTACTGCAGAGATTTCTGTATTACAGAGGAATTTCTTCATATCTCTTTCTATTTACTTGATGATAAAATGAAATCATAACCCTGATTTGGACATCACTGCTTATTGCTATAGATGTGACAGGGATGCTACAAACAATATTATCACCTGCATCATCTGATATGTGTCCCTTAAGAGCTAAGAGTACATTCCTTTTCTCTACCCCTTAATATGGTGTCATATTAATTATAAGCTTTTTACAACACAGAATTTAGCCCCACAAGTATTGTTGTATCACCTTGGTGTCACTTTTGCTTCCTGGACAAATAAAAGCAAGGACAAGTGAATCAATTAATTCTTGGGAGAAGAGATTGTCCTATTCAGGTGGTCCTGAATCAAAAGGACAGTTCTGAAGTAGCCTGGCAGAACTTCCACCTCTGTATGACTGAGCACCAAAACTGTGATTTACACCCAAAGATCCCAAGTGGCTTTGTCCTCACTTGTGCTCATGGCTTGAAATGTGTCTCCATTTCTCCATATTTGAGTTGGGGACAGCTCATTTTTCTCGTGCTTTAGAAAAACTACAAGGTTGACACTGGTGCAGAATTGCCATCAGTCTTCAGTAGGATGTTCTATTGATTTCATTAGCAAATATCAGCCTAGAAAGGCTAAAGTTATCCTGGTCTAAAGAAAACCAGAGTGGAAAAAATGGTGGCAAGGATCTTGCAAAGCAAGTTTTGCTCAGGCTGGGGACACAGGAGTCTGATTGAACACTGCAGGTCTCTCCCACTGCTGCATTTGGCAGAGGGTTCATCTGTTTATACTTGTGTCATTTGTCAGCTGGCTGGATGTGCCACAGATGAGGGAGGCACGTTGTTAGGTTTAGACACTCCCTGTAATGAGCAGAGAATAGAGATTTCTCTCTCAGTGGGGATGTACTGAAGAGTTCTGCTTGTCCTCCACACAGACCTGCCTTCTCTTGGGTGCCATCTGACAAAATATTTAGGTATGAACTATTCAGTAAGTTAAGCACGTGAGTAAAGCCAAGTACCAAGACAATTTTTTGAAAAGATGGGAATTGCAGATGCAGGCTCTTAACAGTAAGAAATAACATTATACTCTAAAGACAGCTCTTTTTTATATTTATGTTCTGAGCACATTAGGACATTTTCATCCATCATCCTTATGACATGGAAAATAGCACAGGGTGAGGCTAGGCAGAAGGGTAGATTTGAACCTGAGCACTCTGATGCCTCTGTCTGTAGATTTACATGATCTCGGGTGTGTACTCCTACAGTTAATTACATGTATTCATCATCTTTCGATGACATAATTCCATTACATGGCATCTTCTCAGTGTCACTGTGTGCCTCTTAGCACAGATTGGTTTGTTCTGAGGAATAAAAGGGAAAAAATAACAGTCTTCCCACCATCACCTTTTATGACCTGAACTTTTAATGTCCATAAATAAAAATGATGGCGACTGTTGTGCACTCCCAAGGCCTTGAAGCTTTCTTTGCCCATTCTAAAGAAAGGGTTTCAAGCACTAAAATACTGTTTTCTTATGAGTTTAAGATTTTCTCATGGGAAAACTTAGATTTTCTTCTGAGAGAGAATGTTCTTTGGAGGCCTTCTCAGACTTTTTCTCTTGCAATATGAGAGATTTTGGCTTGCTGAATAATAAGGGAAGAAGAGACTGAACGGCAACAGGATTTCAAAAAGTGCAATACCCAGCTCATCCTCTTCAACAACAAAGAGAAGTGAGGTGCAGAGCAATGAGGTGACTTCACTGATGTCATCCAAGGGCAGAGCCTTGTCCATTCCAATGCAACCACTCACCTCTCCTCCCTCCTTTTAAAAATGTCATGTGAACCTTGGAAATTGTCAGCCACTCTGTCAAATAAAATAATCTTTGGACAAAGCCAAAAAAAATATGTCAAAGGGATTTATTTCTTTTCTTTTCTTTTTTTTTTTTCCTTAATAATTTTTGAGAAGGAAAAAGGAAATTAATTAAGCAACTCCATCATTTGTCATTAAATGTGTGCTCAGCCCAGGCTACAGGTGTGAGGTTTCCCAGACACACTTGAATTAATCCCCCCGAGTTCTGGTGAATGGAGTTCCACATTGGTTCTAGCGGGTGATGGATGCTGTCTCTTCCCCTTCCCCTTCCCCTTCCCCACCCACATTTTTTTCAGCACAGAATTTATGGAGAACCTGGAAAATGACACTGACATTCACTACTTCTTTTTCATGGAGAAAATCAGCTAATAAAAATCTGTTTTCCAGACACTGAACATGCACCCTGCAATCTTGAATACTCAGGCCTGGAAATAAAATATCAGCAACTTCAAGCACATGCAACTGTGTTCAAGGAACACTCAGTAAGAGACCAAGACTTCAAAAATGTCAAAATTAAGATTTTAAATGAAATTTTAATTTGCCTCTCTCTGTGGCCATGTGTAGAAATGGTCCATAATTCCATGGGCCTATTTTGTTTGGTGACATGGGGACTTGGGTTGCTTGGTTTACAGCCTGAGCATTCCGTTCTAGGGATTTGGATTGTGGGTTGTAGGTTGATGTGATTTCTCTCCTTATTTATTGCAGAAGATGAAAAATAAGTAGTGATGGAGACAGATCAATATTCGGCTTCATAATTTAAATGCAAGTCAGCGTAATTCCTTTGAGCAGGTTTCATCCTGGTCCCCCGAGCAAGAAGTTAATGATCAGAGGGATTGAAGAGCTCGAAGCAAACTCGGTGCTTCTCAGGCTGCCCATGCTCTGTGCCAGTGAACTGGGCCCATAATTTATGTGCTGGACTCTTGTGAACCTTCGGAAAGAACTGACAATGAAAAGGCTTTGCAGTTTTAAACATTTGGTAAAAAAGTGGGTGCTTTTCAAAGAAATAGTAAAATGTGCATACCTGATACTCAATTGATTTTCCTGTCAAAGTTGAAGGATGAATGAATTTTCTCAAGGAAAATTTGTAGGACGTAGAATATTTTGTACACTCACAGATACTTTTTTTTTTTGCATGAAAAAATAGAACAGCAAACTGATGTCCCTCTTCCCTCTGCCCTCCCTTTTTCACTCTGGGAGGAAAAAACCCCACAACTTTTTTTCCCCCCTGAGATTTTCCATTAAAAATCTTCTTCAAATTAAAAAGAATATTCTTCCATTATGGACATTGATTCTTTCTTATTCCCCATGCAGTTTGAGAAGGATGCTAGAAATTATTAAGTTTTCAGCACAGACTTTCTCAGAAGCATGATTTTCATTCAGAGCAGGAATGTCTGAGGGATGAATGACCAGGGATCAATGTTTAATTTTACACTCTGGATTGGTTTTACTATAGACCATATCAAATATAGATGACAATGAATTAAAATAGTTTCTATTCTCTCTCCACACCCACATGTGCCTGAATGACGGGTTTGTTGTTGCCTCTTTTTTTGAAGTTGTGAACCCAGTTAGAAATACATACTGTGAACATGTACATGGGATATCTCTCCACCGAGTCCCATTCAAAATTTTATATAAATCTGAGGGATTAAATTACCAATTTTTCCAATGCTCATAGTATTAATTTCTTTATGAAAAAGCAAAACATAAATCACAAGAATTGTCAGGGCATACTAGGAAACTAGAAATATCTCATAAACTTTTCTTATGAAAAAATGAATTATTCAAGAGCAATTTTCTTGGGTTCAGGGCTATGTTCTCTCAGTTCAGATTAAAACCTTTGAGTTGCAATGCAGTGATGTGAGTCAGGACCTCAACCCCTGTACAAAAACTGCATTTGCTCTCATGATGTGACTGTTGGGGAGCTTTTTGAGAGCTATTATTGACATTTCAGAGAGGAGCATGGGAGCAAGGAACACAAGAGAGTAAAGAATAGATTTTTCCTAAATCCTAAAAAATAAATGCCTAAATTAGGGGCATTCCAGAGGGGCATGAAGACTTTACAGTCATAAAAGACTTTTTCTATCTCAAAATACTTTCTCTAAGTCACAGATCCTCAAAGTAAGGATTGTTGTGCGTCTCTCCATTGGTGATGGATGGATTTCAGAGAGATTTCTCCAAGAGGGTGGAGTAACACTGGGACAGCTCACTCACAGAAGTTGGACATCCCCATCCTGCACAACTACGTTCAATAGCCACTGATATTAACAGATCTAGGACTGCAAATATCTCTCTTCTGGGCCATTTATGCCAGGGGTGTTCAGGGGCACTGCAGTTTTGCATCCATTGCTCCTTTTCCCCTAGATCACCCTTGGTTACAGCCCTATAAACCTATTCTGAGGTCTTTAATTCATCTGAATCTCAGCGAGTGAATAAATAAGTCTTATATAATTAATCAATACTGTCCTTGAAGATACCAAACAATGAAAACTCTTGATACTAGTTCTTCTTAGAACTTATAAGCTCTAATTAGCAATGGTCTCTTATTAGTAATGGTCATAACAGCTCAGGTGTTTTCCTGGGAAAACGCAGAAGCATCTTTTCTAGTTACCTAAATTCTACCCAAAGCACCAAGTTTGGGTGGCTGGTGGGCCTGGGTTTGCAGGAGAGCAGTTGAGATCTGGCACATAACTAGAGCTTGTATGAAATTTGATTTTTTTCTCTTGTTCTAAACCAGATAATATAGGTGAGGAAACTCTTTGTCAAACAACCCTCTCACCCCCAAAAGCACTGTTGCTCCTAACAGTCAGAAGAGATGACATTCTGAGGCTGTAGAACCTCACTAGTTTTGGCTCTCAAATAAATGCTACAGGGAAATATTGAGAAGTGAGTGTACTTCTTCCTGAAGAAAATTGGAACATAAAGATACCAGACTCTAAGCCTCCAGTGACTTTCTTTAGAAACCAAGGTTTTACATGGGTTCACATAGCAGAACAACCACTCCATGGCAGAAAGAGAGGAAGCTGAGAATAGTAGAGTGAAATCAGCAGAAGCCTCAGTGTAGGGAGAGACCTGTGCTGGCTGGCAAGAGCAAACAGGTGACTGTCAGTACCACACACATCGCATACATTTGAAATAAAATTATTTGAGAACAAAAGCAGGCATGGAGATGAGGTTTACCTGCAGAGATGACAGCCTTGCAAGGGTGTACCTGTGCCTGTGGCTTTAGGACACCATTTGTCCTGGGGGCCTCACAGACACCCAAGGCTGGCCACAGCAAACCGAGAGTGGGACCAGCATGGTCTATTTGTCTCCTGCCCGAAGTGATCCTGGACAACTCTCTTTTTGCCAGAAGCCTAAGCAATGCACAGATTTCTCTCTTTCAGCCCCCTGCATGCTTTGCAGTCTCCAGGCAAACACGGGGGGTATTCCTGCAAGGTGCTGGGAGACTCAACTGCCCTTGAAGTTGGAGCTTTATGACTGAAGCATGTGATGCTTCCACCCTCAGCTCTTTCATGGTGTTTTTGCCTTCATCAATTTCTGCTTCCAGGAGGAAATCCTCCATTTAATGTAGAGGGATGCCTCTGGCTTTGCCCTGCTGCCAGCATCTTCAAAAGCATCAGCATTTTTCCATTCTAATTAAAAATGAAAACTCATCAATTATCAATCATTCCTGTGCACAGATCTGAGCTGTGCCTGAAATGCCCTATTTCCTGTGTGCATGTTTGCCTCAGTAGAGCCATTCTACCTCATGGTTAGGAAAGAGGGTGATTCTAGTAAGATAAAAAAGCACCATTCACACTTATTCAATGCAGGCTCATTCATGCTTTATAACTCTCAATTGCAGGACATAATTCCTCTTCATTATTGCTTTACTCACGTGTCCTGCAACCCACACTTAATCTCAGGTTCCCAAGTTCCCTGAAGGATCCTGTTTAGACATTTTGCTGTTTTACTAATCCACTAACAACAATGTAGGGTGGATTAAATGACCCATATACATTGAAAAACACAACTACGTGCCGAGTGACATTTTTCATATATTTATTTTGCTTTTTGAAAACACCCACCAAACTGAAATAATAATAATTTCCTCTTTCTGTAGGGTTTTGTTGCTTCATATTCCTTGCTTTATTTTGCAAAAAAAAAGTCCTTCTGATTTATTAATTATTAGCAGGATTAATTATATGCTAATTCTTTGCAAATGTCTGTGTTTAGCCAAAAATCCTTTGAAAAATACTAGGTGTAAATAAATGCAGAACATTGCCCATTATGCCTCACTGCCCCTACTGCTTCAGCAGCTCACTGCAGCAATAGCACATTTATCAAATTGCACCTGGGCAATGTATGAAATCCATTTTTGACTAACAGAACTGTGAAGGAAAATATGCTTATTTTTTGGAAAGTGCTGCTCACATTGTGAAAGTGACTGGCAGTTTCCAAAGAGAATCTGCAGCTTTGTAATTAATTTCAATTTGGTAGAAACATATTTTTACTTGACATTTTTGTTGCACTCAATTTTTTAACAGTTCAGCCTTTCCTGGCTTTGAATATTTCTGATCAATATGATCGCATTATTTTATCTCAAAGAGTCCTCAGTTTTGATGGTTTTCAATGTCTGACTTGGTAGATCAATCAGAACTACACACTGATAAGAAAAGAAATCCATCAGAAACGAGATTAAATCCTTGAAATATAATAGAAAATAGAAAACTTACACAGTAAATAAAATTTCAAAAGATACTATAACAGCAGTTGAGTTCCAATAAGAAGCAGGTCACACAGATATTTAATAACATTTGGAATGAAATCTGAGCCAAAATCAGCAATGGCTATTGCTGACGTGGGAGAAAAGATGTGCTGGACCAACAGCAACAACTGCCTCGTGAATTCCTGTGTCTTGTTTAACCTATAGAAGCTTCTGGCCAGGGTGGTACCCAGCATTATCTGCCTTTAATAGCAGCAATATGTGTATCAAGGTGATGGGGCTTTGGCAACCATCAAAGAGCACTTGGCAGCCGTGTCTGCAAGGCAGCACAGCCAGTCAGAGCAGGCTGGCTGTGCCTGGGCTGGTCCCGAGCTGGGACTGGCACCCAGAGCACTCACTGCCAGACAGAGGTGTTGGCAGAGCAGAGAGAGGCAGAGATCACAGAATCACAGAATCGTTTAGGTTGGGAAGGAGCTCTAAGCTCTTAACCCAGCACTGTGTCCACCACTAAGCCATGTCCTCAAGTGCCACATTCATCTTTTCTTGGGACATTTCCAGAGATGGTGATTCCACCACTGCCCTTGGCAGTTTGTTCCAGTGCTTGACAACCCTTTTGTGGAGAAATTTTCCCCTATGATCTGATCTAAACCTCCTCTGGCACAACTTAAGTCCGTTTCCTCTTGTCACTTGTTACCCGGGAAAACAGACCAACCTACCTGGCTGCCCCCTCCTGGCAGGGAGTTGTGCAGAGCCAGAAGGTCCCCCCTGACCCTCCTTTTCTCCAGGCTGAGCCCCCGCAGCTGCCTCAGCTCCCCCTCATCAGACTTGTGCTCCAGACCCTTCCCCAGCTCTGTTCCCTTCTCTGGACTCACTCCAGCCCCTCAATGTCTGTCTTGTCATGAGGGGCCCAGAATTGGACCCAGGTTTGAGATGTAGCAGACGCTGGCAGTAGTTGCATAAAGTCATAGAGGTAATGGTGAAACTGGAAGTGAGGTGTTTGAGGAGTGAGATAGTGCAAAAGACATTTTAGGGTGATCATTTCTTCCTGTTTCAAGCAAGGGCCCATATCTGGAGCTCCAGGGAAGAGCTCCTGGCTGGTGCCCTAAGAGGAGCAAGAGGGTGTCCTGCATTATCAAACACAGCATGGATAGAAAGAATAGATTAAAACCCCATTTTGCATCCCACTTACTGCCTGGATGCCTCCTCAGATTTTCTGAGGCACCCACCTTTCAAGAAATGACATTAATTACAAATTGATGTTAAGCACTGTGCTTCTACTTGGGGCTTCCCCCTCAGCCCCCCAATGTGCTGCAGAAGTGATGCACATGCACAGCTCAGGGCCTCGTGGGAACTGTGTGCTATCAATATCCCTCCAAACTGGTCTGAAAACCCCAGCTCACAGTAAAGAAAAAGATTGTAATTAAAAATTGTAATAGAAAGCCAGCAGAAAGTAGCAGACAATAAGGGCTGGGATTAACAAATGGTCAGTGCTGCTTCTTCTGTGGCTTCCAGATCTACATTTTTTCTGGGCTGTGTTCAAGATTTTCAGCCTGTTATGAAACCTACTGTGCAGTCATGTGGATCAAGACAAGCTGAGCACTCCTCCTGCCTGGGGTTTCTGGACCACTCTTACATTTTTCAGACAGACACAGCTGTGCCAGAGGGGCGAGAAAACTGGAGCAGTTATATTACAGTGTTAATTTCCATGGGTTATATTTCACTTTCTTCTGGGTGAAATGAAATTAATTGGCTTTTTTATTTTTTTGTTTTTCAACTGAACTTTAAAAAATTGTGTGAGTTGATCAAAAGTCTAAGTGCTTTTAAGTATTGATGGAGCTGTTGTGCTTGCTGTGGATGGGAATTATTTCTCTGCAGTGCTCAACAAAATCAAGACCTATTTCTGTGATGTGATATGTTATTCTATGTTTTATTTATTTGGAGTCTTTCACTGGATGATTTAGCACAAGATACTGTAGGTAGTAAAATGTCCATTAGCTTAAAAAAATGTCCAGACAGCTAATGAAAAATTATTCTATTGAAAAAATGAAATAAAAATTATTTGTCTTAGGAATTAGCCTCAGTTATAAATGGTTAAGTTCTAGGAGGGTGTACCAGTGAAATATTAAAATATATTAAAAGATGTTACACTTTACTTGGATAGCCTCATGTGTATGGATTGAAGTGTTGGTGTAAGTTAACAGTAATATGCTTATATTTCATCTCCTTACAAAAGTGCCACAAGAGGGTGGAAATTGTGTCTGGATCTTGCTGCTATGGCCTGTGCTGTCCTTCATGGCACAGAGGTGACAGGATGTGGGTTAAATGATCATGAAGACCTTCTCTGGTTGAAGCTGCAGGATGCAAGCAGCACCCTATGAGTGTTTACTTCCTTATGACCTTGGCTGAAAACAAAATGTACCTCTACCTGATCAGGGCAACGATTCGGGGTTGTCATTAAATTCGGGAAAACAGAAGAAAATAATGAATAGATTCACAGAATGTCTTGCTCTGGGAGGGAGCTTTGCAGGTCTCCAGTTCAACCTCTGCTCAGAGCTGGTCTAACTTTGAATTTAGCTTGGTCAAGGATTTGCTTCCTTTCAAGTTCTGAATGTCTCCAAAGGCCAACAGTTCATGATCTCTCTGGGACCTTGTCTTAGTGCTCAATCACTTAGAATTTATCTTCCTCTTATAAAGCCAGAAATTCCCCTGCTGAGACTTAGTCTGCTGCATTTTTCCCTTGTACCATTTGGTTATGAGAAGAGCTGGGCACCCTTTCTGTGGTGGAATAAAGGACCAAGATCCCTTTTTAATAGAATCATAGAATCACAGGATGGTTTGGGTTAGAAGGGACCTTAAAGATCATTTACTTCCAACCCCATGGACAGGGATGCCACACACCAGGTCAGGTCATCCTCTTTAGGTTAAAACCCCCAAACAGTTCACTCCAGCCTCTTCCAGCTGTGGTTTTGCTAGGGATCTCATTAAAAGACAAACTCCACAGCGTGAACCAGCCCAGCCCTGCTCACTGGGAGCACTGAACATGATCACTGTGCCTGAAGAGGTGAGAAACAGCACAGGACAAACCTGCTGAGCTGTCACTGCAGGGGCAAATGGGGATGCCACCATTCAGATGCCTGTCTCTGGATCTGGTGAAACAATTCAGCTGTGAAAACTGAAAGGGCTGGAGGTAAATGAGCAGTGAAGGCTGCTCTGGCTGGTTTTTACAGATTGCTGAGGGGGGTCAGCACCATCTCAGCACTGAGGTGAATTTTGGATCTGTCTTGGTACTGCTAAGCACTGTAGAGATGGAAACACCACTGCACAGTAATCCTGTGGGAAATTAAACTGTTGATTACAGCACACAGAGCTGGATAGGATTGTTTATTTATTTATTTATTTATTCATTTATTATCAAGAGCTTTGTTATCAAAATTGCTATCGATATTTAGTAAGTAAGTGCAGAAACGTTCTCAGCTTGGCAAAAAGTTCACTCGGAAATGTTTATCTTAAGTGAGATGTAACTTTAGATAAGAATTAAGAAACAAAGCTGATAGCTTTCATGGGGCCTTTCAATGTCAAAGGAAAACGAACCTGAACTCCCCATTTCTGACCAGGTAGTGTTGCAAGGAGTGTGAGTGTGAATATTTTATGTCAGGATCATTGAACTGGTATTTCTGCAAGTGCAAATATCTCCTTTCCCTTATGAAACCCTGCAAAAAGTCTCTCTTTTTTTTCTGCTGCAAAATTAATCCAAATAGTGAAGAATCAATAGTTTTTCTTCCCTGGTTGGCTCTGATACTACGCAGTCCCAGGTTTCCAGCGTGTGTCCATAGGAACAAGAGAAAATTTTCCAACAACAAATCAACAACATCCTCTTATTATTTGCTGTTTTATTTCAGTTGTTTTATACATTTATTTTACAAAGAATTTTTTTAAGAAGTGTTTCATTGCCTTAAAATTGGATGAAGCTGTTCATATAAGAATGATAGAACTGCTACAGTTCTTTTAACAAATAAATAAGAGCTAGAAAACTACTCTTCTGTCATGGAAACTGCAGAAAAGAAAGGCTTTATCAGCCATGAACAAAAGTTTCACAATCACATTTATTTTCCTGAGGTTTATTTCACCTCTAGATCTGTAGAATATTTCAGGTTCTAGAGCTAAAGGTCTGGAATCTTTCCTTATCACTGAAATTCACTTGTTTATGCAAAGAAATAGCAAACAGGCAAGATATGCTGCTGTATTTTCGGTCTAGCTGCAGCACTGAAAAAATTTCCAGTTCTAAGGATGACATGAAGCACTGAGTTATAGTGGGCTTATGTTTCTTGATAACTCCTATTGCTTCTTGGGTATTCTGATTTCTCTTTGGCAAAAACCGTAAGATTTGATCTTTAGACATAATTAAATGTGAACTGTGAAAAGAATTGGGTTTCATTTATAGGTCTTGCACTTCTGAAACCTGTTTTCCTTTTTAGTGTGAAACAATAAATGAGTTTAAAAAGTTCTGAGGTGAACCACGTCTGATATTTACTCAATGTGGTGATCTGGAGGTGCACTTTGGTGGGCTGGGCTGTACAGTGAAGCAGAAGACCCCTGATAAATGAAGGCCTGCACTATGGAAGCCCTCTGTGGATAATTATCCAGCACAGCTTCTGTTCATATTTATCACATTGCTATTAAAAATGACCTTTCCACCAACACACACATATTTTCTAATGCTTATATTTTATGGGGCTTTGGGGTGGATCCTGCAGTGGTTTGAATCAAAACTGACAGAGAACTGGGGGCACATTACCATCCCCTGCATCTGGTGTCTCATTTCCACAAACAATCCCAAAATGTCAAGGAAGCTGGTGATGTTGCAAGCTGCTTAAAGAAAGCACTTTTTTTTCCTGAAACTGGGTCACATATAAGAGTTCAGCAGCTGCTAATTAATTTTTCTGTTAGTCTGCTGTCATATTTAGCTCATCGTGCAATGGACCTTCACTGTCAGTGCTATTCCACCCTCCAGTGCGGACCTCAGCCACTTTGTCCCAAGGTCAGACATCTTTATTAGCAGCTCTCCTTTACTGTATGAACAGTGAGCTGGCTCACCTGCTCCGATGGAATCGGATAAAACCCGACTGCAGTGTCTCCCTCAGAGGTGACCTGCTGTAAGGAGCAAGGCATCATTCAGCCATGAAAGTGATGATTTGGTTAAAGTTGTTAAAAAAAACCCCACTAACCCCAAAAAAGCCCCCACCCTGTAACTAAAAACCCACCCAGTGGGCTTTGCTGCAGTTTTTTGTTGCTCTAGGGTACTTGCAAAGCACTTTTTTGCTCCTGTCTAGAGGTGGAGGGATGTACAGACCTGTGGCACAGACAGAACTTTATATTCTCATTTTCATGTAGAGTATTTTGAGTTGGAAGGGGCTCATGAGGATCATCAAGCCCAAGTCTTAACTGCATGGCCCAAACAGGGATAAACCCCATGACCTTGGTGTTATCAGTACCATGCTCTGACCAGCTGAGCCAATCTCTGTGGCTGATGTCTGCCCACTACAAGTCAAATCTGTCAGCATGATGAAGGACCCAGCATGAAAAAGAATATTTCTGACCATTTTTGGCTTTCACATGAGAACTAATGTGATCATACATACATGCCTTAGCTGCTGCTAAAAAAGTGCTGCACCACCTCCTGCCCAGACTGAAAGTCAAGCTGTGGCAGGGGAGGTTCAGGTTGGATATTAGGAAATATTTTTTCACTGAAAGAGTGGTTAAGCATTGGAACAGCCTTTCCAGGGAAGTGATAGGGTCGCCATCCCTGGAAATATTTAAAAAATGAGTGGATGTGGCACTTTGTGGTATGGTTTAGTGGCCATGGTGATATTCAATCAAAGGTTGAACTTGATCTTGGAGACCTTTTCCAGTCTTCATGATTCTATGATTCTGTGACTTCAGTCTATTATTCTGCCTTTTTCTTAGTGTGAAGAGTACAGTGGTAACACTCATTGATATTGTCTGCACTGGGCCCTCACAGCTCAACACCTAAACACAGCCCTGGAAGAGCAGGGAAAGTTCTCACCTGATTTATGGAAAGGCTCTCTCAGATTTACTGGAATGTGTTATAACAATTTCTGTGTACTTCACAGTGCAAAATGAAGATGGGGGTGTATTTTGCTGTAAATCTTAGAGGAGCTCAGAGAATAGCACAGCCTTTGATTTTTTAGTTACTGCCATGCTGGTAAAGGGCTTTTTTTTTTTTTTTTTTTAACTGTAATAGCAGTAGAGTAACTGTAGAGAAATTACTCTTTATTTGTTTGAATAACAAAGACTCTGGGTGATGCATTAGATCACCTATTGAGGTCTTTCCCAGCTTATATTTCTAAGCTTCTGTGACTCTTTTGGGATGACAAAAGCAAAGGACAAATATTTGTCTCCTAAGAGCTTGCAGTAATTGCGAAACAATTGCTGAATATGACCTTATAGATGAATTTTACAGTTTTGGGACAATGGGCTGCTCAATTCAACAACTTTTTTCTTTCCCTAGGTGCTGTTTTTTACTGTTGATGAAGTGCTCTCTTGGTGGAGCATACGATCATCTTTCACGAGCACCAGTTGGGGGAACATTAAGTACATAACAGAAAAGGCCAGATTGTGTTCCCAGGGTGGTGTGGGTAAACTTTCTGGTTGACTTATGTGTGAGCAGCTTTTGGCTCCAGGGCCAAGCTGGCTCTTTCAGAGAGCAGCAAACCCTGGTTCCACTGCTCAGACTTGCAGAGGATGCACACAGGGCAGATGTGGGTGTGGGTCCCACTGAGCAGAGTGACCCCCAAAGCACCAGAGTTGACCTGATAATACAGCAGTGTTTTTTGGTTTTTTTTGTTGCCTGTCCATTTCTTTCTTTCTCCCTCAGACAGAGTTCTGTGAGCTGCAGCCCCTCACTGTGGAATCAGGCCTCCAGCCCTTCCTGTAAACCTACTGCAGAAAGTGCCATGGTGGTTCCTTTAGTTTATCAACCCCATATCTGCAGCAATCAGGTGTAAGCTTTTCTGTGTTCCCACTCGAGATGTGAGATATTGTCAGAAACATTCTGGACATGCTTCCTGTGGTGTACCCTGTCCTAGAGTAAATACCTGGGAGATACTGTCTTGTATATGAGAGTCCAAAGATCAATTTAATTTAAAAATAACTTTATCACAGAGAGTTTGTAGATGTTTCCATCTGTTTGGCATTCCCTCCTATGTGTTGCTGTGAAAGAGTTCTTCTCTTCCAACTACAAAAGGAACATAAATCTTGTTAATTGTCTTCTACTGGGTTCCTTGCTTGATTCCTGAAGAGCAGGACTGAAAATTGGCCAGAAATTCTCTTGGGAACCGAGGCTGTCAGGCTGAACCTAAATTTTAGGGTAACAGTGAAACAGTTCTGCTGGAAGTAAATATCCTCATTTATTGAGTCACCAGTGTCTTGCAGGAGCTGCCTTTGAAGGCTTCCAGAGGGAAATCCTGTCAGGCATCCCTTGGCACCAGCTGCTTAGGCAGGTGTAACATCTCACTGGAGATCCTGCAGAAAGATTGGCTTGCTGAGCATCAGAGAGCAATTAATCTTGTTAACATGTATTTCAGGGTAAGAGAAATTACCCTCTGCTCCATTATTTTCATCATGAGCAGCAGGATCTAAGTCCTCCATCTAGACAGACAGACCTTTGATACCCAAATGAGGTCAGAGGAATCCACATCTCCTGAACCTCACGCTCATTTAGTGAGGAAAACTTGAAGCAACCTTTTACTCACAGGCAAGTCCAAAACCATTCTGTAGTAAGATTGGGTTTAACACTTTCCTTCTTTTTCTATGCACATTTTGTAAGGCTTACCAAAATGAGAAAACTTCTCTGCAGCCATCCCAGCTGCTCCTGTGCAAGTGAGAACTACTTGAATTAATGAATGTTGTTCCCTCCTAGTCTGCGATTCTGAACCAGATCCCTGATTCACTGCAGAAAGAGTGGTCAGGTGTTGACCAGTTTGCCTGAGCAAGCTGAAGTCAGGGAAAACATCAACACGCACAGAGGAAATGGTAATAGGTGTCTCAAAGGGATCTATGACATGTGGCCATCCCCTTGTTATTCAGCTTTTTACTTACTGACAGTTATTTTTCATACAAGGTGAAACAGTTCAGGGAGAAAAATGCCTGCAGGAGACTTCTGCAGTTCTAGTGGAGTTCAGCAAAGTACTGACACTGGGAGAATCGCATCTGTCACCTCTACTAAATACAGATTGGGAAAGTAACGTACCATCAGTCATGAGGACATGGACTAATAAAATAATTTACTGTGAAAAGCTGCTGAGGAAAAACACAAATTAAATAATTTTTTCTCTCCCTGTTCGCTCTCTCTTTCTCTCAAACATGCAAAAATTCATTTGCATATTGCCTATAAGGAACATGTATTGTGAATCCACTTGCAGTGTAGCCTTTCCTCTTTATGTTAAATGACAAACTCAATAACTTATGACATAATTTTCTTACACTTTTGTCTTCTTCTCAAGTCAAAACTGAATGCTTTTTTTATGCTGAAAAAAATCTTAGTGCTCCTTAACTGTCAGTAAAATTTGTTCCATAAAAATATATTTTGGAACAGCCCGTAATATAGTGGGAAAAGCAATCTAAAAATGAAAGAACTGATTCAATTCTTTTGCAGACTCTGATGCTTCAGACTGGTCAAACAATAGATTTGCTTCTCTATATCTTGCTTTTGACTTTCACTCCCTGCAAATCTTCAGGGGACCATTACTGCAGAAATAAAAAGTGAGTTGGAGCTTCACTGATGTTTACCTTTTAAAATAGCTTGTGTGGTGAAGGAACAAGACTGCATTGTTTTTCGGTCTAAACTTTTATTTGTCATAGTCATCAGCTTCTGTACCTGGAGGAAGGGAAGGCAGGTGTGTTAACCAGATGGACAGGTGGAACAAAATGTCACTGAACTCTGCAGGTGTTGAAACAGGACGACCTAGGACAAATGGCATTTTGGATGGAGGGTGACCCAGCCAGTCAATTGTAGGCAAATTATTATAAAAATTAAAAGGAACATCTAAAAAAAAGTTTCAAGATGCAGGGAATGCTGCTGAATTCTTGCAACTGTTGTGCTGGGCAAAGGGGGAACAAAGGCAAATCTTAAACTGCAACCTTAATACACAAGGAATGTATTGGAAGGTTTTGTCAGAGGAGTTAGATACAACTTATTTATTCCCTTAGGCCATCCTGGCTTAACTAAGATATCACCTGTAGTAACTTCAGATCTTTGGGGAATACACCTCATTTCAGAAGAGCTCTGTCTGGAACTATCAGGGATGTAGAATCATGGAATCACAGAGGGGTTTGGGTTGGGAGGGACCTCAAGATCATCTAGTTCCAAGTTCCCTGCCATGGACTAGATTGTGTTGTTTCATATCCCCATTCTCCTTTCAACTTAACCTCTTCAGAGCCAGTTCTTCCCCTTTTCAATCCATGTTTATAAAAAGCCATATCTGAATGTTGTTTCCCAGTTTCTTATTCTAACACATAATGTGCTTATTTTTCAGATTGTATGGTTGGTTGGTTGTTTTTTTACCAGCAAAAATTAAACTGCCTAACTCATATAATGCACAAAAATTTATAATAAGGAAGTTTCTATTATTGCTCCTCTGTGCAAGATTTTATAGTTAAGGGCCTTTTCTGTTACTACTGTTGTATAATGATTACAGAGGGAGCCTGAAAATGACAGCTGCAGTGAGATTTCCATCTTGGCTGGACAGCAGCATGGAACATGGCATTCTGGTACTCAAACTGCTATTTCTGAGAGGCCACAGAGACCCTACAATTGGTTGTTTTTCACTAGAATTCTAAAATCTATTTTTTAATAGACACAATTCTTGAAAAAAAAATCACATAAACCATAAAATTAACTTCAAGTCTCTCAATGCCAAGCACAAAAATTTGGTTCCCCTTTCCCCATAATTACAATGAAAAAAATACACAAACCTCAAAGACTTAGTCTTGGCCCAAAGAAGAGTAAAAGTTTCGTTTTTTTTGCAAAGTGGCCAGCTGCCCAGTCTGGTGTAATCAAACAGACACACAAAACAAGCATCCTAAATATTCTCAATTTACTCTTCAGACAGGTAATGGAAGCAGTGACGGAGGAAGAGCAGAAGACACCCATATAAGCCCACTGTGACTGGACTGCAATGAACTATGAATATAAAGGAAGCTCTGCTAAAA
Source organism: Picathartes gymnocephalus (assembly GCA_013390045.1). Lineage (NCBI taxonomy): Eukaryota > Metazoa > Chordata > Aves > Passeriformes > Picathartidae > Picathartes > Picathartes gymnocephalus. Next base: position 41,522 of record WEKY01009526.1, on the reverse strand, counting down.
CTTAAAATTCAGACCAAAAGCAACAGAAAATACAAAACAGTGGCTCAGCACATATATGCAGATTTCACCTTCATTCAATCTGATTCATTTGCATTTAAAAAGTAAATTTATATTCATGCAACTGGTTGGGGGAGGGTTGGGGGTTGAGAGGTTTTATTTTAGTGGCTGTGCTTCTTGATGCAAATTTATCAGCCAAAGGAAAGACTTTCTTCCTATATCTATACAGAACATTTTCAACAAGCAGGTTTATAACTTAGTAGGGTAAAACTTTGATGTATATGTTATTTGTGTGTACCATCAAACAAACCCCAATTTTCTTCCTCTTAAGGAAAGTGCAGCAAATGATCCTTTGCAGTAACCACTATTGATATTTTCACTTACTTCTTTCCATTTAATAACCCTCATTTTTTTCAGTACAGCTGTCATGTTCAAAGATATTAGTGAAATAGGAGCACCTATTTATCTTGCAGTCATTTACCTGCAAAACAAGTGGTCTATGTTTTCATGACAGCTTTAGGAGCCTGTAGCATAAGGTATTGTAAAACTCCAAGACACCCATTCATACTTGTTCTTTTTGCCAGAGGTTTCCCTTCCCTCAGCAGTGTTCACTGTCAATATCAAACTTTCTGGATGTCTGCTCTAATTATGGGAGATAGGAGGCAGAAAGGCAGGAGCAGCTTTGGTGACAGGGAGAAAGTGGTAATTGCTTTTTCACTTAGAAAGAAAGTCAGTCAATTACACTTCTAGGGCAAGATAAAAAATCCTATTTTTCCAGTTCTGACCCAGTCTCCATGTAGGTCTGCACGATGGTACTGCTGACTGTCATGACTGTTCACATTCCTCTGTTACAGGCTTCAAATCAGCACTTCTCCCACAGTACCAAGAAAATTCACTTATATGTATTTTAGTGGTACACAGACTTCTACACTGTGGAGCTTTCCAGCCTGGCATTTCCTGACACAGCCTGTTCCTCAGCTGCCTCACTTGACCTTGGCAGACTTACGTGTAGTCTGGTCTTCCTCTTTCCCCTATGACAGGGAGTCAGTGATTAGGTGGAAGCTGAGATCAAAATTTACTTTTTCTTTGGTTAAAATCACCATCTACAACCCAAAACCCTCCTTCAGTCAGTTCCAGTGCCTAGAAAATGGAACGGGCCCAGTTTGGAAACAGTCAAAGTCAGTGGTGTTATAGTTATTAATGGGAACCATCCTCTGTGGGCTGAAATAACTGAGCTCCTTTGGGACAAAGAAGTCTCTGAATGTAGGAAAGACTTTCATGCTTTAGTTTATACAAGTCCAGGTAAAGAGTCCATTTGGGACCATTGTCTGTTTGAACAGATTTCCAACATAATTAACATTATAACTAAAAAAAAAATTAGTTTAAGTAGAGCCACCTGGGTGAAGAAATGAAAACAATGTAGGGCTCCAGTAAACTTTTTAGGTCCCTTGCTATATACAAGAATCTTTTCAAAATTCTCCTGCCCTTGAAGCACTGATCTAACAGACCCCGATACATTCACTGGCACAGATGTGGATGTCATGCTCCCCAAAGCATATCTTAGCAGGGCTGGAGAGCAGAAAACAGGGAGAAGAGACTGAAGGCCATCTCCAGGTCGAGAGGAAATGGCCTCAGGTTGCACCAGAGGAAGTTCAGATTGGATATCAGGAGCAATTCCTTCACTGTGGTCAAGCACTGGGACAGGTTGCCCAGGGAAGTGGTGGGGCCACACCCCTGGGAGCATTTAGAAGATGTGTGGATCGAAGGACATTTTTTAATGGTAGGCTTGGCTGAGCTTGCTTAACAGTTGGACATGATAATCTTAAAAGTCTTTTCCAACCCGAATAATTCCATGGTTCTGTGACACAGAGAAAAACAGAGGAGCTGTGGTGTGGGGTATCTTGTGACGCATGTGGTTCCCTGAGGAAGGGCTGTCCAGCTCCCAGTGAGGAAGGCAGTGGGAAGGGCAGGCTGTCTTGGTACAAAGCAGAGAGAGTGAGCAAGAAATCTACCTTGGCCCTGTAATGTCTTCTCCTGGAATGTCTGTAAGTTTTGCAAATCCTTTAGTTTAGGAATCCAGAGCGCTCTGACATTGCATTAATCATGCCCAAGGGAGCTATTACCCCTAAGAGAAACCAGGAACAGGCAAGCTGTCAGAAGCTGGCTGGAATGTCCCCATGGGAAAAGGAGAAGGTGACCTTGTTTAGCCTGCTAAGAGTCACAGCAATGGGATTTCCCTGCCCCAGGATGAGAAAATACAGCAAAACTAATCACCTTAAGAGGGTTCAGAGGGACTTAAAAAGGATCTGTGCATATTAATATCTAGGGAAATGCCCTGCTTTCATAAGTTCATTAGTAAGTGGTTACCTCTCTCTTCCTTCCTCATACAATTTTCTGCTCCCAATAAATCCTCCCACCTCTCTTCAATCTTGCATCCTTATCAGTAGGGAGGGGGGAGATGGTTCCTGGGCTGGAGGTTGTTAGATTTATGTTCTTGTCTTTGATCCTCTGAGCCTGTCACTCCCTGCCAGACAGTGTTATTAGTACAGAATTCCTTCAAAGGCAGCAGCAGCCTCTCTCTGACACAAAGGAAATTTTGAGGTCAGGTATTGAGAAACCCAGATGCTGGGGAAAGTACACCAACTTCTCAATGACAGTGGAGAAATCCTACACATCCTTGCAGAGGGGAGAGGGAACGCTGGAGTTACAACTTGGGAGAAATGCTGGATTTGCTTCTGAATTGGCTGGGAAAACATTTACACTTGCATCACTACCAGCAAACCATCCAGTGCTGGGAGCCGTTGTGGAGCCTTGGGGACAGCTGGCACAGGCAGGCTGAGCTGTGCCATTCCCTTCCCTCCAGAGCCTCATGGGGAGGGTCCCTGGTCTGGACTGATTCCCAAACCATGCTGGGCAACCAGCCATTTGGGAAGCCACTGGCTGGTCTGGGCCAAAACCAGAGAGGGACTTTTTTATCTTTTTACCATCATGGATGCTGAATTCCTGCACCTGTGCCCTAGTGTTTTTAATTTTCTGGTATCAACAATGGCAAATGAAAAAGAAGTTCATGCTTCCCAGAGGATCTAATTTCAGAAAATTGCAGTGGTGCAGGACCAGAAAGTCTTTGTTTTCTCTCAAGTTAGAGAGACAATGTTTAATATTGAGGACTTAGCACCCCAATAAAGATCTCTTCATTTAGCAACAATGCTGAAAAGAAAATAAAAAGCAAATCTCACACACCCTCCATGGTTCACTAAGCCCTTCAGCCCAGGTTCCTCATTCTTTTTGGGCTACCTGCCCATCAATTCAAGCTGGAAGCACAGAATTTGAAGTACTAGAAAATCATGCTCGTCATGGTGTCCCTTGCAGCTCTAAGGCACAGACTAAAATTCTCCTCTTACCACGACTGTATAAATTTGATATATTTAGTGTTGTTCACAGGCAGGAGAAAATGCTGCTTGTGCTTTCATTGACATTTCAATGTTTTTTATGATTGATGTCAAGGGGATATTTAGGTGCTTAGATTTCTATGACATCTATTCCCACTGTTTTCTCTCCACAAAAAAAAAATATGTCAACAAACCAAAGCACTTGAAATTGAGCATAATGCTTAATAATTGATTACCTTCTGTAACGAGAAGGCAAGGGAAGAAATTGTGAAAAATTTTCTGGAACACTGGGCTTGGAGAGCTGATCAGTGGTACAAATGGAAGCTGGTTTTAGTGTCAACTCTGAAGGTAAATTTCTGGGGTAAAAACTGATTAATATCTTTATTAATAACCTGGATGATGGGGCAGTGCAGTGTCAGCAAGTTCATGGACAGCATCACATCTTATCAATAACCTGGGGTTGCTATATGGAGAGTATGTTGCTCTCCAACAAGGGACATAGGTTGGGTGAAGGTGTTTCACGGAGAGCCATGAAGAGGAAATATCACCTTTATAAATTGGCAACCGATGGCCTGAGACCAGCCCATGTCCCAATAAACCGTGAAACCAAAGACATGTTAAAAACATCAAATTTGAAGTTAAAATTATGACTATACACAGTAAGATGAGAGAGCAAATTTCTGTTTTCTTAGCATGGCAAAGGAATCTCTGGGGTTTTAGGAGATCTCCTTTTTGTCTGTAGCACTACTGATTAATCCAATACCTGCAAGCATTGCATGTTTTTAGCAGTAGAGCCACTGTGCTTGGAGGTTGACATTATTTTCATGAAGAAAAATGCCCAAGGTCCGTTTATCATCCTTCACTGTTGCCTGACATCTCCTAAGAAAATAATCAGGTATTTGTGGAGACATTGGTGATTATTGGAATAGCATTTTTCACATGATCAGTACTAGGACGTGTCTACCCTGATAATCATACTATGATATTCTCCTTGGGCAGGAGGTAAAAACTATAACAATTCAATGGATTTTCTTCACCATCTTCATTAGGATTTAGACCAGGCCACTGTTTAAAACACTGAATGAGGGGATAGAGGTAACTGTGTGATCCTGTGCATACGAGATTTAATTGAAATGAATATTTTGCAAATCACATCATCTTTACTGGAATCTATTTGGTGGATATTTAAAATTCGTAAGTATGTTAGATGAAAAGTCAGAGCTTGTAGTGAACGGCTCATTAATTGTAAAGGTGTCTAAAGTCAGCAATGATCGCAGTTAGCCCAGCTGAATTGGGTCTTTCTTTGCATTTTAGCAATTTACAACTGCCAAAGGGAGAATATTGAATTAACTGAGCACAGACTCATATTGATGGGACTCATCTCACCTTATTCAGGAATGGGATTCCATCCTTCTTGTTTTTCATGCCTGCAATGTATATATCTAAATATGAAAAATCATCTTAGACATTGTTTAGGCAAGATGGAAAGCAATGGGCAATTTTATCTATTTTAGCTGTCTTTGACAGAATGAAATGAAAGGAGTCAGGATGGTTACACGATCCACTGAGTTCAAAGTGAGCCTCCATTGAGTTTAGAGCCTGGACAAATAGAACAAATATCGATATTTACTTTGTAGATGATAGCATCTGGGCAAAGGAATAAAACCAGCTGTTAGTCCAGGGTCACAATGTGTCAAGAGGAACAGGCACAATCTGTAGGAGATGCCTTCAACATGCTCAAGGTGTGAGGATCTCATCTCCCCAGGAATCTGCTGCTCTGAATTACTGGTGAAAGGGGCCACCTCATCCTTCCCACTGAAGACAGGAGACAGGTCTTTAGTGCTGACACTGTGAACACTCCATTCCCCTCCTTCACTCATGGGACAGGGTAACAGGCAGTCTATCTACAAGCTAAAGGATCTCAGCCTATTTATCACACATAAATCTAAAAATGCCCAGTCTTAGGCAGGTTACTTAGGATGTAAATTTTTGCTGCTCAGGCCACTGCAGTCCCTTGTTTCTTTGTGTCCTTGTGCAGTCAATGGTGTGTTTCCCTCGCCAAGGGAAGAAAGATGGTGGTGGCTTTTCTCTGTGTGCTGTATCTTTCCATGGAAGGCATTCCTTCCTCACCTCCTAGCTCCACAGGGGCACACCTCTGCTATCCTCTGCTCTAGTGGAGGGAGGATGAATGATGACCACATTCCCATCAGGTGTCTTAGTGTCTTCATGGTGTTCTTAAGTCTGCTTTGTTCCTGAAATGTCCTATTTTCTGTTGAATCAGTAACTGCTGATGCAACATCTGCTAAAACATGTGCTTGAGGGAAGGTGACTTTTGCAGTTCTTTTCTTAAATTCAGGTGGCAAGTGTCCAAAAAGCTGTAGATGCATGTGAGGGACTATAGCTATAGCTGGGGTAAGGACTGACCTCATCGTCTGGGCCTAAAAACCTTTGCTCTGTCACTTAAGAAAACAGACCAATATGGGAGCACTGCAAAATCAAATCTTTGTTAAACCCTGTATCCAGAGATACTTCAGACTTGAACAGATACTTGCAAATGTTTGTATTGGGCTGTATGATAATTATCCCCTCTATGGTAAGGATCATTGCTCGGTGGGATTTCAGTGCCAGGATACAGACTACTACACTAGAACAACAAGTATCCAGGTGAAGTTACATACTTCTAGGGGAAGAAAAGTCCACAGACAGCTATACAAAATAATTTGACATTTGGTTTAGGATGACACTGACTGACAAAGCACTGAAAAAGCAGAAATTTTCTACACTTTGGGTATTTTAGACAAGGTAGAGAATCGCTAATTGCTCTGCTGCCCAGGGTGCTGTGACTGCGCCGGTTGAAGGCAATCTCTCTGGGGACCTTCTGTGATCCCAGAGCCCAATCGCAGTCACAGCGAGCAGAGCCGAGAGCAGCGTGAGGAGCAGGTGAGCACCGCGAGGAGAAGCCAAGCAGGGAGGACTCAGCAGCTCTGCATGCCAACTGAGATTTATTCAGCTGATGGGGAGAGACTGAGTCAGGCCACCGGGAGTTTCACAGAGAAGGATCGAGCCTCCTATGCTCTGCTCCGGGAGACCCCCGAAACACAGGTGACAGGGGGTTTTCTACCCCAAGACCCCAGGGGTGGAGGCACAAACATGACCAATTGGGAAATCCCAAGGGTGTGGTCCAGGGGTGAGGGACAGGTTACACAGCAAACGGGAGAACAGGGAAGGAGGGATACACCTGTGGGGGCCAATGCATGGCCAAATGACAGAGACCCTTCTAGAACTTGGGGCAGGGGGGAAAGGAGAATGACAGGGGAGAGAGAGGGATTCTCTCGCTCAACCAGGGGAGGGGACAGATAATTGACAGGGAGAGTATACAGGGTCCAAACAAGGGTACATGGAACAAACCAAAATACAATTAACCAATAAAAACCGCTGCATTAGTAGAGCTTTTAGCAAAACTGGCTGCTGCAAAAGACAACATGAAAAAGCATAAAAATCAATAACCAGAAAAACACGTCCTGATTTTAAACATTTTGTTTTACGTTATAGTTCAATTAAATAAATTATGAAAACACATGTAGGTCTTCCTAGAGGAGTGGTTAGATGGGAAGTGAGACTTCTAACCAGGTTAAACCTCTAAACAGGTCTAATTTGTTTCTGCTATAAAGATTAAATGATTTTCACCCTGTGTCTCATGTTCACATTCTTCAAGAGGAAACAGCTTTTGAGCATCTCAGAAAGGAAAGCCATTGCCTACAAATGAACACAGCAAATATTTGAGCTCAGCCTCCATCAGGGTGATGGATACGTGCACCCCAAGGTTACCCATCAATTACCAGGCAAAAGAAACCAGGCTCAAGGGATTTGCTTTTTGCCATACCCATTTGCAAAGCTGCTGTGCTTAAGGGGTGTGAAGAGGAAGCTGACACTGTTCTGCTTGCAGTAGTTGGGTTTAGCATTGGATTTAATTTGATCCAAGATGTTACTTGAAGAGGAAGAAAGCATAATGCCTGCAATACTGTGGTTTGCCATATTAGGTCTGTGTTTTCCTCATGTCCACCCAGTGGTTAGCTGTAAATTGGTTTTGAGGCACTTTAGTAAATGGATAAATGAGCTACAAGCTTTAAACTGGAATTGTTGCAGTACGGTTCTGTTAGATCCCAAGGGGTAAGGATGATTCTATTACACTGCAGTGCTACTACACTGTATTTCATGTTCCCTGAGAGACCTAACAAATGATTAGTGGAGCTGAGCCTCTCAGTCACCATTAAGTATGATGCCACGTTTTACTGGTGGAATGAAAAAGTAATGCCACTGTTTTTTGCAACAAGCCAATTTATATGCTTTAAACCCAAATCATGTCCAAGGAAATATACTGATAATTACATGCCATTAGTTGGTAATTGCTGGATGGTAGATTTAGGTTCAATGTAATTTAATTCAACAGATCAACCTCAATAATAGACTTAGGGTAACACTAGGGGTATGATGGGGGTGCTCCAGATGTACCTGCTGGGGTGAAAAGCCCTGTGAGGTCACACACAGCACCTGGGGGCTCAGCTCACCACCCATGGCTGTCCCTTGCCGGGCAGGTGCTGTATCTCCATTCCAGGGGAGGGCACTTGTCCCAGCCTGGGCAGGGTGGTGATGACACAGGACAACTTCTGGCAGTACCAACCCAGGTGCTGCTCTTCTCACTGGAAGGTGTCTCTTCCCCCATTACACATTTCCAGGCTTCTCCTACACTTTTATTCAGCCAAGCTGATCCTGGCTGTGTAGTGAGTCTTTTTGCTCTTTGGGTTCTATATGTGAAAATAAGAAACTGGGAAAGGAGCCACCTCTTGGAGACTGAAGGATGCCTTGTCCTGCACAAGGCACAGCCCCTCCTTTCCTGGAGGGGCTCAAGGGGAGGGCATGACAATATGTGACAGGACTCAATGCTTCGTGGTGGCACTCACTGTGTGAGTTTTCCAGCTCTGCAGGGGGAGAGGAGGAGGAGGAATGCATGCAGCTCATCCATATATCAAGACCTGTTTTCCACCCCAGACCTTCTGTTTGTTTATTTATCTGGAAAAAAAAACCAGAATAGTTTGACTTATCTGGAGACCTCTGGAGGCCTCCCAACAACTGCATGCTATACAAATACTTCAAATTATGAAGTTCCTTGCTGTAAAATTACCTCTTTTTCCAAATTCAGCCTTTATCTTGCCTCACACAGCAGCAAAGTGTATCTGTGTCCAAATATCTCTGTCAGCCAAACTGCTGCAGTAGTGTGGAGCACATCAGCAGTATTGCTGGTATGGAAGCCAGAAATACTCCAGATTTATAACAAGTTATCAAAAGTGTTTATAATAAATGGGGGTAATCACATCTGAACAGAGCAATTCATTCCTGTACTAACTCCACTGAATTACACCTGGGATAAATTTGAACTATTATTTATTGTATAACTGTGAGCAACCCAGCTGAGATTGTGTCTGGGGATCCAGATGAAAAAGATCTATACCGTTTTTTTGTCCCCTGACTGTTTCTCATATTGTTCACAGATGGATGTCTGTGCTAGAAATTAACAGTGAAGCTGACGACTTTGTTTTTATTGAGCTGAACAAGTCAAACAACTTGTTTTCTCTTCTCAGAAGGTTTATTTTGGCCTATCTTGAGACTGAGAATTAAACCCTACAGCTGTTCCTAGTATTGATAATCAAAATCACAAAAGAGACCATTTCAAAGTCATGAAACAGTCTCATAAATTCATATTTTTTTACAGAAGAAAAGGTCTCCTAAGGAATTTTGAACTTCTGAATGTTTTGGGTCCAAGGAATACACAGTATTAATTTCTTATGAAATAGCTTCTGCCAGGCTTATGGGACACACATGAAAAACAGAGGTGGTTTGATATTTCCACACTGTCACCATTTTTGGAGCTGGAGGTTTATAATAAATGTCAAATACAGCAAGAGTTTTAAGAATGTCAGGGCAGGTAACACAGCTTGAATAGCAAGAGACTCAAAGGCAGCAGTGCCACCTTTCGTGTTAATAATTCCAAAGAAACAATGTTCTGTAGGGAATGCTGTGTTTTCTGAGGTGAGTACGTCTCCTTTTGTGAGGTTATAAATAGCAGTTGCTTAGGTAATTGCATTCCCCGGTAATTGGGGTCAGAGAACCACGGAACGTTGTGAGTTGGAAGGGACCTTAAAGACCATCTCATTGCAAACCCTTGGCAGGGCCAGGGACACCTTCCACTATCCCAGGTTGCTCCAAGCCTCATCCAGCCTCATCCAGGGATGGCACAGGGATTGATCACTGCTACCAACAAAACACACCCTGTTGTAAGCCCTCTTTGCAGGTTATTTCTATTTTTCTCTTCAGTCACCATTAAAGAGCAGCCGGAGCTACTGTCTGCTCAGAGTTTGTCCTTTTCTGTTTGTTTTATTTTTTTTGCTGTGGAAGAGTTTAGTCATATTTATCTTTCTTTATACTTATAGGCTAATCACAGGAAAGAATAGATCCATTTATCAAAGTCATCCACTTATTTCACTTCTTCTAAAAAGAGGTACTGTGCTGTCATCTCTGAATTGAGCTCAAAAGAAAAACAAAACAAAACAAAACACCAAAAAGAAGGGGAGCTCAAAATAGTCCTATGACAGTCTGAATGTACCACCCATCTCATTTTTAAATGTCTACCTTTCAGACAGGTTTTCAATGGGGTTGTTTAAGTAGAGGTTTTTTTTACACTTCTGCGTTTCTGCTCTTATAACTAAGAATGTTTGGAAAAAAATGAGAGGAAGGCTGGGAAAGGGTCTGTTTGTGTCTGTCTGTATGGAGAGCAAAAGAAGGCAAAGAGATGTGAAGCTTTTTGAAAAGAGGAAGAATTAAAGGAGAACTTGCTCACTTTTGTCTACCTGAGCTTCTGAGGAGCCATGCATGACATCCCATTGATTGGAAACCCAGCCACGGGATATCGAAGATATTCAAGCAGCATGTTTAATATTCTCGAAAATCCTTCCAATTCAGCTGTTTCTTTGCACATGGCATTGAATCATAGAATTTCTTGTGATGGTTTTGGAATCACACCCTATCCTAACAGAGATGTTGAGAAGTAACAGATGACTTGCCAGGAGGAGGGGACATTTTAGGATACCAGGGAAGTGGTAAACACATAAATAACCTTTCCCACCTCTTGTGACATGTCTGTGTGCCCTGCCTTGGGCAGAGAGAGAGAGGCAGAGAACAGTAAATCATTCTGCCCTCACTCTTCCCAGAGGAGAAACACCTGAGTGTCTCTCTCTGATGGGCTCGATGGGAACATTTTCTTCACTTCCACAACATGAGTGATCCTGCCAGGAACATGGGAAATGGCACTTGCGAGGAAAAGTTTTCCAACATTACTGAAATCCACCAGCATCACTTCTGAGTGCAGCCTGCCCCCTCACCTGCCCTCAGGTCCCTGCAGCACCATTGCACATCTATTTTAAAATGCTCCCACTGAGGCAGCACATCCCAGCCTTCCTTGGTGGGCCTGGCTTGTAACACAGCACAGAAGTCACTCCTTGTGGCAGAGGTGACAATCCCGTGTCACAAGGAGTGCCTCAGCTGGCACCTGCTGCTCACGTCTGCTGTATGCTTTGATACCTCACCTGTGAATCAATGAGTGCCACCTCAACTGCAGAAATGAGGACTATGAAATCTGCAGGGAGAGACTTCATTGCTCTGGTTAGATTAATATCAGCTCAGAATGCTTTGGGGAGGAGCAAAAAATAATAGAAAAGCAAGGGTGACTTTTGTGACTTGGCTATCACTGTGGCATTGGGAGATTGCACGGAACTGCTGCTGAAGGTCAGTAATGTCAAGGGACATGGTGAAATGATTATTTACTAATAAAAGTATAGGAATTCTTGAGGTAATTTTCATTGCTCCATATAAGTCAGTGCTGCATCTCAACCTTGAATCCTAGTTTTTTATTCTGTATCATAAAAAAAGATATAATAGACAGAGAAATTGTTCAGGGAAAGGTGAACAAAAAGAGCTAAAGAAAGGGAAGTTTTTCCTTTGAGGTCAGGCCACAATGGTACCTTTAGGCTGGCCACACAGAAAAACACTAATTAAAAAA
>WEKY01009526.1:0-29995 GCA_013390045.1 Picathartes gymnocephalus | reverse complement strand
AAAAAAAAAAAAAAGTCATGTGCAGAGAGCAACTGGATTGGATGATCTTACTAATGTTATCCAGATGGTCAAACCTGGGACCTTATTAATCTACTAAAGTTTTAATGTGACTAAGGGCAAATTGCCATTTATAATTGCATTATTCCTTCCAAAAAACACTCAAAAACCAAACCCTAATCATCCTACTATGGATGTTTCTGTCCTCAGATGTAATGTTCACTGGGCAGTGAATTCCTTATTTATTTCCTTCTACAGCTGCTCTGCAGCTTGTGCAGACTAAGGACCAAGGTGCAAGACTTTGTTATTTTTTTTGCTAGGGCTCTTTGTTTCATTGTAGCCCTTTTCACTTCAGAGAGAGGGACAGCACTGTCTTTCCAAAACTGGACTGATAACATTTTGGTTTCTCTTTGAGACCTCTAACCCTGGCTTGTAGAAGTTCCAACAGCTCCTTTGATATCTGTGGTAAGGTTTTGATTTGTATTACTTGATATCCTGGTATTTTTCTTCTTCAACATTATTTTTTTTCCCCAGTTTTCTCTGCCTGAAGATCTATTTTGCTTTTTTGCTATTAGAACATCTAGGAAGGAAAGAGCCTTTTTGAAGACCTTCCTTCCCTGGAAAATTTACACTGAAGCCATTGAGGTATAAAGTTGAAGTTCAAAAAGTGCAGTTTCACCTGACTGCTATCTCAGGCTTCCCCTTTTTTCTGCCTTTATTAATGTTTCAGCTTAAGCTGAAAATATTTTTCATCCTTGACTTTAGTCATTAACCTGTGCCTAGCTCCATGTCCCTCTAATTGGGTTTTAAACAGGTTGGTCCCAAATCTTTTCTATGCCCCTCTAAAACATGGTTACACATAGACTGTTGACAAATTAATCCATATCTGCTGCAGGCTTCTATTCAAATGAGAAAAATAGGATTTTGTGTACTATATCATCTGAACCACAAACAACATTCTCCCCCCAGCCATCCCCGAATATGACTCTAGAGACATAAAAAATTACATGGCAGAGAGAAAGAGTGGGAAAGAGATAGAAGGAAATTAAGGAACAGAGGCAAGGGAAAAAGTGAGGTCTTCTGAGCAGAGATAGTTAATGAGATGGAGAGGTGATGCATTGATGAGACACATGCAATATGCTGGAAGAAAAAGAAGATACAGAAAAAGGAACATCTTATTACAAAACCTGCCTATTCTGTAACAGATGAAAGAGAGAGTATTGCATTGTACTCACTATCAAAAACACTGCTTAAATTGGTTGCTTCGTGATGCTTATGATATACAGATGATAGAAATCTCTAGTGTTTCAGTAGTGTCTTAGGCAATACAGCAACTAAATAAATGTGAGCAGTAGAGCTACAGTTCAATTGCATCTTCTTGCAAATATCCTCTAACTCCAGACCCTCAGGAGTGTTAAATAAAGAGCTGTGCTGATTTAGTGACCCGGATGGCCCACCCCAGTGTGCGAGTTCAGAAGGAAACCTCTCTTGCCTGACTACATTTTAAAAATCTAGAGGAAGCCTTTGATGTTACTTAGCAGAACGGATCATGGCCAGTTACCAGCAGAGTGGTTCTCTAGTTACAACAGCCTACATCGTTCTCTACCAGCCCAGGACACCATGGTGGCACAGAGTAGGACTTGGGTTTGTGCTTCAGCATAAGGATTTATGTGTAGTGATGGGTGAAAAACCCTGCAGTGGTAAACTCTGTCTCTGTCCATTACCTGCAACATATGATAATTATATCAAATGGGTTTGCCCGTAAAAGTTAATGAACAAAACTGTCTCTACAGATTTCACTTTCTTGCTTGGGATTTACGCTGTGATACCTTTGACTGAAAAGCCAGGGCTTTTTTGGTAAGGTATCAGCAAGTATTTGCAAAACCCAAGCAAAAAGGCAGCAAGGTGATTCCACAATTTCTGGAAATATGCTGGTGTAAGGCTTTACTTTATGTGCTAATTTATTAGCAACAGTTATTGCATGTTGGATTTGGTTCATTCTGGAACCTAAATGTAACCCACAGGCTGCTCTACAGTCCTCAGAAGATAAAAATATCCCTGCAAAGTTCTAAGTATCTTTACCTTTCTGTGCCTTGTTGGAGGACTGAGTCAGAATACCCAGGTCACAGGGAGATGCATTTCCCAAGTCCCAGGGACTCCAGTGGGACCAGTATTGTTGTAAGGAATCCAACATCTGCAATAAAGAGAATGGCAAGGACTCTTATTTAATGCTCTGGTAAATGTGGATCACTGCATATGGCACAGGAAGGAATATTTTCATCAGTAACACCACAACTGACTTTACACATTCATGATCCTTGAGATGTGGAGAGCATAAATATTTAGAGTTACCCAGACCTTCAGAACATACAGCTCCAAAACTGGAGAATTTGTGCTGACCTCTGTTCTAAAGGTACTTCAGGAGTGTAAGTGAAGTCTGTGCTAAAGTGCAAAATGTTTTTATTTTAAGCTTCTGTAAGGAGACTGAGATTAAATCCTTTCCTTTGCTGGACACTAAATATGACCCAAAGATGGTTCTGACAACGGCAATACTCAAGAGGTGAGCAACAGAACGGTCTGCAGATGCACAGTTTTCAGCATCCAAAACCTTATTCCTAACCATTGTTTACAATGGGTGAAGGACAAAAATACCAATGCTGCACTGATTTGGAAGCACAGATCCAGAGAAGATGCCTGACTTATCCAAAACTCTACTGCATCCAGCATCTTCAGCTTTCCAACAGATGGTCACAAGTGGAAATGTGGACCTGCATGGTTTTTTAGCAACCACACTAGGGCAAAAACGCCAAAGCCTTGCTTGACTGGAAGTGAGTTTGATTTTTTTTCCCTTTAGTTTGCAAGGAAAACATAGTTGGATGAGGGACTGTTTCTCTCTTACAGAAATTCCAAAGGGTATAAAACTCCTCTTCACCTGCACTGTTTCTTTCTCATTCAGAGCTTTCTTTTCAATGTTATGCAAGATTTTGACCTTTTTTTGCCCTGAAAAATCACCAGGCTGATAACAAAAATTCAAAGCAGTAAAATGCACTTTCTGCTCAAGGAGAGATAAAGAACATGAAAGAAATTACCATTGTCAAAGAAGACTTTTATTTGCCAACAACTTGGAGAGGGCATTGAATAATGGAAACACCACCACCACCTTATGTCTTTTCAGATGATTTATTTCCTTTGTCCTTTAACATCTAACAGTGATCATGATTCAAATTGAAAAATCATCTATCATCACTCACTTTGTAGTTGGGTGTTAAAGGACAAAGAAAATACATATGGTAGGAAAAAAAGGTCAGAGCTGAGTCTCCATTGGCTTTTCAGTTGCCAGCACGTTCATTTGGTTGTAAACTTCATGGACTCAGTTCTTCCTGCCATTCTGACCATCACAAAACTTACCTCTGCTTCATTTTACCCTTCTCCAGAAGCCCAGACACATTTGTTTTAGGGACACGGTTTAGTGGTGGACTTGGCAGTGCTGGGTTAAGGGTGGGACTTGATGATAGAGATTTGTTTGAACCTAAATGTTTCTATGGCTCTATGATTTGTAGAGAAAGGGTAATCCCTCCCTGCAGAGAGTGTTTCTATTTTCAGGGAGGCTGTGTATTCTCCTTGCTTGCTGCTGCAGTCACGTGCCTGGACATCCCCTGCTCTGGCCCATCTGGCAGCTGCACATGGCAGCAAAGCCCACATGCCAAGCACTGCTTTTTATATCCTCACTAGCAAGGGAAACATTTTGGTACAACATATCTGACACAGAGGCAAAAATGGGAAATAGCCATTGTTTGACAATCTGGCATATAAATATACGATGAGGTAACTTCTCACAGCATTAGAACATATAGGAATGGAAAGGACAGTGGGAGACTGAAATCTGTTTGTTTTGTAATTGCAGGCAAACTGGGTTATGGGCAGCTGGGTCTAAGGATCCCTGCCACGGAACACGAGTTGTAAATTTTCAGGAGATTGCTAGCAAACCAATGGCTAAAAGACCAGAAATTGCAGCAGTGGCTTTTTGTGTACTCAGTCTGAGAGCACAAGAGCATAACCCCACATGAAGGCTCTGGAAATGTCAGGAACCTACAGCAAAGGCCCTTGATAATGTAGGTACTGCAACAGCGGAGGACTTGCCTGTTGAAAATACCCATATGATGCATGTCCTTTGCTACAAAGGAAGGGAACACTTTCAATTTTGTGCAATTTTCCTTTGCTGAATGGATCCCACCTGCAGGGATAAAACTTAATGCAAATAATTCTGTGTATTAACACATCAGCAAGTAAGACAGCCTTGCTGTATATTTAATTGCATACATCAGCACGTTTCCATATTTACAACTATTCTCTGGCCTTGCTCTGCATGGAAGCAAGAATTCCTCATGTCCCATTTCCCACAGCTGTCTGTCCCACATTTGTACCAAAGGCATGCATTGGTCTCCCTTTGCTACCTGGATCCTGTCAATCTTCACTTAGAAAGAGTGGTTTTGGCTCAAGCAACAGTGATTTAAATGTGTTAAACTCAAGCTCAAGATTTCACTCCTTGTAACTGATGGCTCACTAAAGCATATAGTGCCATGGGAGCACTGATGGAGGACACTAAATATCCTTCCTGGAACTATTTGCAGAAGGATTGGGAAGGACCTACCCAGCATCCTTTTGTGTGACATTTGAGTGATTTAAATATTCTGGCTTGCTTGCATAAAATACGATCAGTGGAAACACCAAAAGACAAAATATGTCAGGAAAATTATGATTTAAATTTAGCCTGAGAATTCTGTTTTACAAATCTATTTTTTTTTCTCTGTATTACAATGTTGTTTGGGTTTGTCCTTTGGACAACAAAGTCTGACCCTTATTATTTGTTTTTCAGCAATTAAAATTAGCTATCACATTATCCTCCTCTTCTCTTGATTGACTCTCATTCTACTAATTCTCCAAATAACTTTACTCTCATAGCTTTGGAGTTTTCCAAATCAGATCTTTTGCAGATCCCAGAGTCATTCCATTGTCTATACAAAAGTCTTCAAATATGTAATTTATCTGATAGGCAAATATGATAGTACTTTTATTCTGATTTTTAAAATACCATGCAAACCTTCTAAAACCATAGGTATTAAGAGGAAAATGGTGCATAAAAGTTGACTCTTGATGATTTTTTTTACAAGGAGTAGTTGTATCCTGAGGACTGTTTTCAAAGACATTTTCACTAAGCCCTTGGATTTTAATAAAAAACCAAATTGAGTAGTCAGACACTGAGGAAATGAAAGGTGAACTTGTAAGAATCTTTTGGTCAATACTTGGCAGTGCATTCATTAATTATAACAGTTATTATTGCTTCTAAAAGCACTTTCTAAGACTTATTCCAAATAAAGTTTGAAATTCTAATAATTTATTTCTCTAATATTTTTCTTGCCCTGCAGCCACATAATACCCAATTGTAGTCATTTTTACACCTACCCTGTTCCATCTAACAGAGGAATTAGTCACACAGGAGGCTTTTTTATTAATGAAAACAATTCTGTGTGAACCACTGCTTAGGGGAAAAAGCTTGTATGCGAAGGGTTTAAGGGGAAGGAAACCAGAATGGGGAAAAGATGCGTCTGCAGTGAAGCTACATGAGCTGATCTGGAGCAGGAGATGTGATGGAGGTATCAGCTTCGGGCTTTTAACTTGGAGAACTCTGAATCATGTTCCTTCCCTGGAAGTGTTCCAGGCCAGGTTGGATGGGGCTCTGAGACACCTGGTCTGGTGGAAGATGTCCCTACCCATGGCAGAGGGGTTGGAACGAGATGAGTTTTGAGGTCCCTTCCAACACAGACTTTTCTATCATTCTATAATTCTTCTCTCAGGATCATTCCTGTGCCTCATCTGCAGGGAGAATGCAGAGGCAGGGATATGAGTCAGGATAGGAAAATACACTCATCCTGAGGTGAGACATCAGTAGGGCTCACTAAAAGGAAGCTCTTGGTCTTGCGCCTGCTCTGCAGATTTTATGAGAGGGCATGGAAATAGTGCTTTCATGTCCAACTCAGCTCTGGGAGAGGGGAAATTCCTGACTGGTTCCATTCCTTATTAAGTCTCATCTCTATGGTTCTCTTGAGGGATTTCAAAGCACTGTTGGCAGTAATCACTGGACTGCACTACCGGCAGTAATCATGAGTTATCACTACCCCACCTGAGATGTTGATGTCGACTTGCCACAAGCTTAGCTCAAGCCATGTTCTTGAGGAGATGAAACATCTTCAGCATAAAAGACTCTTTTAACTAAAAACTTAAATAATTCTTGCTGTCATTTAGCTCTGCCTTGACTCTGCTTGCAGTTACTACAAGAAGTTACCACAAGTTATGAGGCTGTGGAATAGATGGGAAAGGAACATACCTGGTCAGCAGCTTGATCAGCTCTGCTCTTGCTGCAGTGATAGAACGTGGCTCTAGTTCCACCCTTCAGAGAACAGAAGTTATAGGAACAGTGCTTTTGTGCAAGCATAGAGGCCCTGCAGGGGAATGAAGGAGGATGTGCTGTGAGTGCTGGACAGAGCCAGAGCAACAACCTGACAAACATAAAAGGATGGAGGGGGAAAGCATTGCTGCAGACTAGAGTTGTCTTCTTTTCAAGTGGAGAAAGTGCTGATGGATATTTTTAATGTTTAGTGTTCAAAATCCAGCTCCTTTTTAGAGCTTGCTCACGTTGGGGGATGCATCCCTTTCCAAAGAAGGCTTTTCTCTGCCCAGATGGCTGGGGGTTTGCAAAATACCTTGGGCAGGCATGGGACCATTCTCCTCTGCTTATGCCAAGACCAAAGGCTTCTGTTCTTGCTTTGGGAAGAGCATTAGAGAACCTCCTGCAGCATCTGCTCACAAATGCCAGGAAGGAAAATCCAGAAGTGAAAATATCTGTTTCAAAACGGTACTGCATTGACTCTTTGGAAAATGGCAATGCTACAAAATGCCAAGGTCAAGAGTGCTGATGTATTTTCCATTGTCAGCTGGGAAAATAATCTCTGTTTAATTCAGCTGAATGGGAGGAACTTCTGTTTGACTCTGGTGGTATCAGGGTGTCACTCAGTGTTGAGGTGGTGACTACGTCTGTAGATTGTATTTTGGAGAAAAGCAGGTCTGTGATGCACTGTGGCTCCACTGCTCTGTGTCACATCACGCACATGGGTTTGTGCCAGAGTGGTAAAATACAGAGCAGTGATGAGAAGGTCTCAGTTGCACAATGTCCTGTAACGTCCCATCACTGCAGATGGCCAAAAGACACTTGGAAATTTCATTTCTCAGGAGATTTTCATATCCTGTCCCAAAATAAAGTTTAAAAAAGTCCCCAAAAAATTGCTTCCAGGCAGAATGTTCCATGGTGCACTGGGAGAGGAAGGATGTGAGAAGGGAAATTGGTGTTTGATCCCTTCTACATTGTCTTCTGAACTCCAGTTGTTTGTGGTTTGGAGTAGCTGGCTGGTGTTTTACACAGGTTAGCAAAGAGAACTTCCACACTCCACAATTTTCAGTATTCCTGATAGCCTCATGAGTATGTCTAAGGGGATGATATAAATTCCTTTGTGAGTCAAATAGATCTCCTGTCATCTCGTATGGACTTGCTCCCTGGAGACAAAAATTTACTGATGACCACGTGGCATTTCCTTTGCTGTATTTCATGGGACCTGAGAATCAGAGAATAATTTATGTTGAAAATGACCTTAAGGATCTCTGAGTCCAACTGTCAACCCATCGCTGCCATTCCATCACTAAACCATGTCCCCAAGTACCACATCTCTGTGTCTTCTAAATCCCTTCTTGGATGGTGACTCCACCACTTCCCTGGGCAGTTTGTTCCAGTGCTTGAGAATCCCTTTCTGTGAAGAAATTTTTCCTGATCTCCAATCTAAAGCTCTCCTGGTGCAACCTAAGGCCATTTCCTCTTGTCCGATCATTTTTTACCTGGGAGAAAAGACTGATCCCCACCTGGCTGCCCCCTCCTGTCAGGAGTTGTGCAGAGCCAGAAGGTCCCCCCTGAGCCTCCTTTTCTCCAGGCTGAGCCCCCCCAGCTGCTCCTCATCAGACTTGTGCTCCAGACCCTTCCCCAGCTCCATTCCCTTCTCTGGACACACTCCAGCCCCTCCATGTTTTTCTTGCCATGAGAGGCACAAAAGTGAACCCAGGATTTGAGGTGTGGTCTCACCAGTGCTGAGCACAAGGTGAGTGATCCCTTCCTCAGTCTGACTGCATCTAACTGCCCCTAATTATTTCCTTAGGAAGTATGTGCCTGTTCCCCTGGTTTACAGATGAAGATGTCACCCATTTTCCCTCTATAGGATGTATTCATGGGATGAGTGGAACAAAGAGAAATCATGGGCTTTTTTAGATATTTTCTGGAATTTGTCTTCCCTTTTAAATATTTCAGTGAAGATCTAAGGTATAAAAGAGTAGCTTCAGTTCAGTCAAAATAGGTCACTCTATTTTTGCTTAGTGTATAAAAAATGAAAAAGGATTCCAACAAGGTAAAGTGATAAGTTTTTGTTCTAAAAATGATGAAACTGGACATTCAAATATCATAAGAATTGTTCTGCTTGACTGTTTAGTCCCCTTGAATCTCTCTTGGGTGTGATCTCATCATGTGTTTTCTTGTCTGTTGAACAGGATTTTCTGTCTCTGGACCTTTTTCTATCTGAGGAGCAGAAACAGCACTGCAAAGGTGAGCAGGCTTTTTTTCTTTCAAGCTGCTCAAGCTCATCCCATCTCTGCTGCACTGGCCAGCACTAAACTTCCTCAATAAGACCAGAGATTAATCAATGTTTGTTTCTTGGTGGCTGCACACATGCAGGCAGACTGACTGCTAGCCGTGCATTATCAGATTTCCACAGGCTCCTTTGGCTTCGTTCCCACCGATTTCAGCCAGGCAAGGAGCTCAGGATTCAACCATCTGAGTTGTTTGGCTTATTAACTCCACTGACAACAGAATGGCTGTATTTCCTCAAGCCTTTAAATCTCAGCAGCCACAGCTCTTCCAGCCAAATTAGCAGTAACAGGAGGCGAGAGAGTGGCAATTCTGATGGAAGATGCAGCAGTGCTTTTCCCTTTGGGAGCAGAGCAGAATGTCATGCATTTATATGTCTGCAAATGAGCAGAGGCACGTATCCTTCATGAGCAAATCATCCTTGGTGGTATCCAGTGGGCAGCTGGGCTGGAATTAATAGATTATGCTCGTACCAACAATTGTTCAGGGAAAATTGCATAATTTGGAGAAACAGAAATGAAGAAGAGTTGGCAAAACACTGCAATTTTAAATTATTTTATTTCAAATAGGCATTTAATATGTCTGGATTGCTGGGCACGGTTTAGGAAGCTGAAGAAAACACCTCAGGTTGTGTATCTCTCTCTCTAGATGTCAAGATCTTGATCTGTGCTTTCTCCTTCTCATGGACTGGTTAGTGCTGGGTGTGAAGTGCCTTGAACTAATTTACCATAATCAACAAAAAATTATAAGGCAGTTAGAATCCCTGAGTGCCCTTCCACACATTAGGGTTAAATATCAGGGATGGACCAATATACACAAAGCTGGTGTTGTCTCTAGGGTATTCAGGGAGGTAAAGAGCGGAAAATTGTGAAAGGAGTCTCCCTGCTCATCTGACTTGCTTCACTGCATGAATGTGAAAACACTCTGAGCAAACAGATATGGAAAAGGTTGTTTTAACACTCGAAATTCCTAAATAAAAAACAAAGCCTTAGCATAAAGAATAAAATATTGCAAAATAAGAGAAAAACCTTTAGCAAGGCAATCAGATAAAGGTTACTTGAGTCCCCAGCGAAGGGAAAACTGGGCTGGGTAAGTTCACTAATGCATAATTGCCTAACCTAGGCTGTGAGAAGTCCAGAGCCAAGTTCCTCTGCTGCAGGCTGCCTCCGTGATTGTGAACTATTTCCTTTGTATCTCCCATCACTCAGACTCCTCTTTTAACCCCTGTAAATTGATTTACATACCCAGCACGATGTTTGAAGTATTCACATTCAGAGTTTTCCTTATAACTAAAGTCAAAGGAGTAAAAGAGATTACTTTGGTGGGCTTGGCTGTATCTTCAGTAGCTAATTAAATGGTGAAAGAAGAGATTTGAGTAGTTGAAGCCAACTGGCACAGAATGACCTGCATCTATACTATTAAACTATCTTACCCTTCAGATCAGGGTGACTGGATCCAAAGAGCAGATCAGGAATAGTTCCTGCCTTATGTTAATTTCTGAACCATGTCCAGGAGTTGTCTGGGGAAACTGCATTTGGCCAGGGACCATTCTAACAATTTAACAGCATATAGACAACTGGGATTTAACACCCAAGTGCTAAGCACAGCCTAATTTTCTGGTGTGAGATTAGCACTTAGGATGCTAATAACACCCTTAAACACACTTGATGATTTTCCAACTCCAAAATATCCCTTTCCATTGGAAAATAGAGCTATGGAGTATGTACTCTGGGTTATTTTAAACCAAATTCTACCTTTTACCTGCATTGAAATAATGACAGCAGCCTGATTTCTGACCCTTCCTATAAGTGCTTTCTCCCAGCTATTTAGAAAACCTCTCCAGCACTACGTGACACATCATGAAGCTCAAAAGCTGTTCCCCAGTTTATCTCTTAGAGAACTGTGGAGAGGCTCAGGGCTCTCAATAAAGCAGTCTTAATCAACAGCTGCTTCGTTTGTGACTCTTGACTTCTGTCTTTCTATAATGAAGAACACTAAAACATTCATTACCTAGGTGCAAATGTTTGAGGGTGATTACATGTGGATATGGATATGCCTGCAAAAACTCAGCTGAGGAGAGCTGGGGAACTATTCAAAATTTTGTATGTCAGAATCAAAGTTGTAATTTGGAAAGATAGAGACAGTATTTCCCACAAGTAATGGAATGCAGAGAAACTGAGGACTGCCGTGAAAGGAAGTCAATTGTTTATTTACAAGTCCAGTTTTCAGTAGTAATGATTTCTAAAAAGTTCAAGAAAAATGTGACAAATAAAGTAGCTACTAAAAAAGAAAAGTTAAAAAGAATAAGTGCTGCTAAGGTAATCAGCAGTTCCTTCCTTGACTGGGAAGTCCAACCCAAGGGATGTGTTGAATTCCTGTCCACTTACTTATTGGGAAAATATTTAAAGATCTCTCTTAAATTATGTCAAACAAAAGAAAACTATAAAGTCATGTCAGTGCACAGAGTAAGATATTCTATACTAACTAGAGGTATTTTTCAGATCTAATCCTAGGGAATTACATTTCTTTATTAACATAATTTGCTCTCTGTACATGGAGGTCCATGAAACCTCTTGTTCCCACAGCAGGAGTGGGGGCTGATCATGATCCCTATCATTGCTTTGCTTCCAGGCTCAGTGGTGACTGGGAGGATTAGTCTGTCACAGGAGACAGATTAGCTGAGACTGGTTTGTTCATCCTGATAAAACAACATCCAGGAGGACAGAGATCACTGGAAAACGAGGTGAGAAGAAGTGACCAGGGGTGTGTCACCACCAAGGAAGTTAAGACTATAAGATAATAAACAGCATAAACATAAGAAAAGGCTGTGAACTGGCCGTTGAGCCTAGAAAGAGGGAAAAAAGCTGGAAACTTCTGTAAATGTGCAGTGTACAGCACAGTTTTGTAAGAATGTGTCCAGTGGCAGACACTGCACCAGTGTCCACCCAGCAGCTGTGAGGTCAGCTTGCAAGGAGGAGGCAGCAGGGGACTCTGTCAGGTGTGTCCGAGTGCCACAGCAGGGGGGACACACGCAGTGCTCTGTGCTTCAGAAGGGACTGGTGGCCAAGAGGAACGAGTGTTGCAGAACTATTCTAGCAAAGCAGCAGAGGAGGAGGTTGATTTCCAGTACTTTGGCCTGGCAATTCTAAATTTGCTGTTACAGACACAGCCTGAGTGCCTGTTTTCTTTTGGTCCCTTTGAATTTTGAGAACAGAGCCTGACACATCTCTTTTCACAGGGACACTAAATATACAAACCAATAACCTCATATTTCACACACTTTGTCCCAGCTCACGAGGCAGTAATTGAAAAGCAAGAGAAAAAAACAGATCTTCATGCTGCAGGAGTTACATCTGTTATTTGACTAATTAGTGACACATAATAACCCGTAAGAGCCTTGGCAATACAAAAGCTGCTTTAATTCTGGCCGATCTCCATGAAAACCTCCCCATCTCACATTGCATTTGTAACTGCAGAGCTATGTGTAGCAGTCAGTGTTGGGAAGCAATGCATCAGTGTAATGATGCATTTTGAGGAAGAGGGGCAATAAAATGGCTGTGGATGGGAAGGCAGACACGTCTTGCATAGTTTTACTTACAACCAGGAGGAAGATCAGTCTCTTCGTGCTTCACATGACCCGTGACCAGTCCCGTATTAATCCAATGGAGTGGGCAGGTGCTCAAGGGAGAGCCCAGAGTGCAGAGGAGGTGAGAGGGCTCTGCTGTCTGGGACATCACAGAACTGGAAAGACTCAGGATCTCTGGTCTTTCTGTCTTGTTTGTTTTGGTTGAGCTTTGCTTTTAGGTAAAATGTGTTCACTCAGCACTTTTCATTTAGGTAGTTACTGACTTATCTGGTGCTAAGGAAGAAAACCATGGTCACAGCAGAATGTGGCAGTTGTGAGTTAATATTTTCTTTTACATGTATCGATTACAATGCCAAAGATTCAAAATCAATTCACTTAAATGTCACTCTAGAAAAAAGAAATCTGTCAGTGCAATGGAATATTGCCAAACTAGAGGAAAAAACAAGCCTGACTCCCCCATCCCTGAATGCATGGATACATATGGTGCCAGTAAGATAACACTGTCTTGATATCAACAACAAAAATAAGGATGAAAAAATAAGAAATATATCCTATCTCTGCATTATTTATATTGAAGCATATTATGAATTCAGAAATAATCTAAAATTTTCATTGCCTTCTCAAAAATCTCAAAACCTTCTGACTGATTTCACATCTTCCCCAACTCTTTTCTTGCATCCTCTTTTCCCTGTTGCAAGTCTATAAGCTTGCTGTCCTGTTATCCCAGCAGCCTGCACATTTCCTTCCATGGGATACAGATTTACCACATCTCTGCAGGGATTCAGTGACAGTATCCTCCTCCTCTGTGCTCCAGAGAGTGCTAACCCAACATTTGCATTTCCTGAACTTGCAGATATGTTCTGGCCCCTGCTGTGAAGGGTAGCAGAGAGCCTACAGGACTGTCCTTGCTTTTTATTCCATGCCCCTCCTTGTAATCTGTAACCAATCTATCTGGTTCTGGTAAATCTATCAAAGTACCAGAACCAGAGCAGGGCAATTTGCTTTTCACTTAAATTACATGAATCAGTATCATTTTGCTTTTAGGCTGTTCACACAATGGATTATTAATGCCTTGGGTATCCAGTGGTCTATTCCATTCCCCTGGAATCAATAGATGCTCCATATACTATTCCAGACATCATCTTCCTGCCTTTCGTCATCAGAGATGGATGGTGCTGAGGCAAAGGTCAAAAGAACTGCTTAAGGAACAGGTTTCAACTGTTTCAAGTCTGGATTTTGTATAGGTTGGATGTGATGTGTTGTTTAGCCTGGTCCTTGTTTTCCATCAATTGGTTTCACTCATTCCTAACCAACCCATGGGTATGAATTAATCTATGGGCTTTTCACAAGGTGGCTGTACCTTCTGCATCTTCTCTCACAGAGCATAAACCACAATCCCTCACCCTGAAACATAACAGTGTTCTGAAATAATAATTCCCAATGTAGGAGAGAAGAAGTCTGAGCTCTCACTGAGCAAGTCCACCTTGCTCTCTTGCCTGGTGTAATTCCTTCAGGTGAGAACAAACTACAATTCTTTGTTTTTTAATTCTGCAGCCTTAGGGCCAGCTGTGATTGTTTGTGTCCAGAATTTAGCCCAGAGAGAGAAAAAGAGAGAGAGAGTCACCAGAGAGAGGGTTTCCTGGAGGTCAGGATGATTAGAATCCCAGAATCCCAGAATGGTTTGGGTTGGAAGGGACCTTAAAGACCATCCAGTTCCAACTCTTCTGCCATGGATGCACACACCTCCCACTAGACCAGGTTGCTCGGAGCCCCATCCAGCCTGGCTTTGAACACTTCTCTGGGCACCCTGTTCCAGTGTCTCATCACCCTCCCAGAAAAGAATTTCTTCCTAATATCTAATCTAAATCTACCCTCCTTCAGTTTAAAGACATTTCCCTTCATCCTATCACTCCATGTTGCTTTTAAAAGTCCCTCTCCAGCCTTCTCATAAGCCCCCTTTAGGTACTAGATCCTTTGCAGTTCCCAAAGGAGCAGGAACAACCTTTAGGAATGGGAACTTCCTTTGGGAAGAGCTTGTATCCTTTGCAAAGAATAAAAGCCACGATTCTCATGCATGAATAACAGTGCATATGGATCACAGTGAGCTGCTACAAGGTGGCCCAAGGACGTGAACACCGTGACCAGATGAAGCCTTTGACTCTGGGTGTCCAACTGGACAAACCTTGGTCATCATTTTCCCAGACTTTGCAGTAAGTGGAGATGGAAGTTTATATGGTACTGCCAGCGCCTGCAGGCTTAGGATTAGGTCCCTTCCAATTCAGAATATTCTGTGAAATATTTAGAGAAATATAAACCAGTGTCCACTAAGGTAAAACTGTACAAAACACTCTGCTGTTCTGTGGTTTAGGATTTTTCCTAAAAGATTACCAAATTTTACACTTCAGGAAAAAGTCTGGTTTGGATAGCAACAGAACAAACCTTTCCAGTGTTTCAGTAGTACAAAAACCTAATAGGAAAAAATCTGTCCAAGTCAAAGGATTCATTAAAAAAAAAAAAAAAAGAAAAAAAAAAAGAAAAAAAGAAAAAAAGAGGATCAAAACCCAAACCAAAGACGTTCTAAACACTGAGTTTTGCACTGAAGAAAGCACTATGTACAAGTCAAAGTAACTGCACTTTTAGGTACACTTAGGCGTTGAAATTTAACTTTATTGCCACAGTTATTTTATTTTGATTTTAACACTGATATGTTTTACTAAGAAAATGTGGGATTGAAATAGTTAGTCTCTTCTTCTGTCAGAAAAGCAACATAATGCAGTCAAGACAAACTTGCCAGCCCTCATTTCCATATCTGGATGAGAAATGGCCTAAAATCTGCTGCCCAACTCCAGTCTGGACAAAGCTTTGTTGTTGATGATAGAAAGGAGGTTTTCATTGCCAAAAGGCTTTATATCCTTGGACACTGATGGGTGGTAAGAAGGAAGCATTTGCTGGGGCTGGGGGTCTCTCTCAGCCCACCCTCATACCCTTGCTATATGTGGGATTACAAATGGTGGCAGTGGGACTTGGACCCATTTTAGCTGGAACCCAGTGGATGCTCTGCTGCTCTCTACCACCTCAGGTCCCTTTAGGGCACTTCTAGCAACCCTGAACCAGTGTCTGGTTGGTAAAATTCTTATTGCCACCTACTTTGGATTTCAAAGTAATATTTTTTCCTCCGGGGACAAAAATACAAACAAAAACGTGTTGAAACAGCCCAAATAGCTCATGCAAGTCTGCTGGCAGAAGGATCCTTCTCTGGTGCCCTTGGTGATGGCATCTAGAGAGGCTTCCATAGCTTCCTTGGAGGTGGCTGCAGGAAGACCTCTCCCAGTTATCTCTGGGCTCCTCTAACCTTTAAACATGGTGAAGGGAGCGCGGATGCCAACACATCCATCCTCCAGGGATTCCCCATCTGATGGAGGCTGGGCCAAGGAAGTGAGTCAGAACTGCAGCACACTGCCGGCAGCCAGCCAGGAGAGGCTTAATCGATGTGGGGAAGCATCAGGGATGTTTCAGGCTCCCTCACTGCAGGGGAGGTGACAGCTATGGAAACAGGCTGTTTTTAGCAGCAGGACAGAGAATCCTGACTTGAAATCCTTTTTCTGGGGAAGTCAAGCAGGCAAGTTCCACATACGTTTATTGAATTTGCTTGAAAATGGGTTGCAGGGGAAATGGAGCTTGTTGTGAAACAAGAAGCTTTACCCAAAAATGAGAGAAATGGCTTAAATGTTGAAAAACTTGTTTTGAGATAAATGAAAATATGGATTTTTTTTTTTTTTGTTAGAAACAGCAGCTCATGTCAAAATTAGCTAAGTTGGAAAAAAATCAAAGTATATTAATAATGGAAAATGAAATGAACAGGTTTTAGTCTGATGCAAAATGGATTATTTGGAGGAGTTTTCTTGGTTTTTTTCTTTGTTTGAAAAGAATAATTGTCTTTGGCTGAACAAATAGACCCTTTCTTTCTCCCTTCCTCTCACTTTTGGGAACTGACCATTGAAGTGAACAGTTTCACAGTTTTCCAAAAGAACCACAAGGCTGTCCCTACCCTGAAATGCAATAAATGATGTCTCTATAGATCTGGTTGGTTTTTTTTTTTTTGTTTGAGCTCTATAGCTCTCTTGTTGCTGTTCTGCAGTGCCTTGGCCTAGACCAGCATCCAACCCAGAGTCTGATGACAGGGATGTAATAGATGGGGATTGAACTACACCTTGTCACCAGTAGAGATCAGCGACTGACTCTCTGTCCCTTCCTGTGCAGGGCTTCCTAATCTGGGTCCTGTTCCGTTGCACTCTCTCACTGGAGGATCCTGGATGTTGCTTACAAGTCACAAATATATTTGATGGGCAGCTTTCTGTGAGGACAGAAATTGTTAGTGGTGAGTAAAATCTGTGACCTCAAGAAATTTATTCTAAGCAATGCCTAATTGTCTGGGGTCAGTCGTTAGAGCCAGCTATTACATTTCTCAGTGTTGTTATCTAACCCACCATTGGGAGGGAAATAGGAGGACACTTGATGACCAAAGAGCTATCAGCCTAATTATACTGTGATGAATTCCTTTCAAATCTGTCGAGCATTTAATGCATTCTTAAATAAAGCCATCCATAATTAGAAACCTTCCATAACACACACAGGAATCTGAGTCCAAGAGAAGCTGATTAATTGTTGATGAGGTTCCTTCACTTGCTAGACACACTGTAAGAGGAGAGGAAGCAAAGCTGGAGGGAGAAGCTGGCATTGCTGTGCAGATGCAAAGAAAGTTTGCTGTTTGCCAGACCAAACTTCTGTTCTGTGGCTTCTTGCTCAAGCCCTGTGGCAGAGCCAGTTTTGTCCATTAGGGAAGTGATTTCTGCTTTTCCCATAATTTCAGACAACAGATGAAATGAAAATTGCCCCAACTTGACTGATGCTTCTGGAAATTGTACAAAAAGGGTTTTTTTACCACACTCTTAAATTAATGCTCAGCTGGACAAAATCTGAGATGGTTTTTAAAGTGTTCACACAGATTGCCATTTACCTTGTAAATGTGATATTTTCAGCCGATGCCCAACTTGTTCTGTCCACAAAAGGATCTGATGACACTGACACCAGAACATGGAGAACAGGGGAAAAACAAGAGCTATAGGTGGTTATACATGGAGAGTGCACACAAAAGGGAATTGTTTCACAGTAGGAAGCTGGAAGGGGGCCCATGGATGCTCAATTTACTGCACCATTTTGCTTACTGCGTATTTTGCCTTTCCCCCAACTATTTTCCCTTTTATTTTTCTCAAAAGAAATAAACTCTAAATGCTTCCACTCATTCTGACCATACGAAAATCAAAATACTCTTTATTATTGTACAATGTTTTATATGTTTTTGCAATCTCTGCTTAGTTTTGTGACTGTCTTGTCACAGTATTCGTAAGAAATGAAGCTCAGACCTTGGAAAATGTAGACATTTCTACTAATATAGATATATTTTCTCTCTCTAAAAGTATTTTGAGTTCCAAGTTAGATAGCTGAACTTTTCCCAAAGCAAGAACAAAATGCTTTGTGCCCTGTTTCTGTTCCTGGAGTGTATTTTTGCTGCAGAGAATATATGTTTGGAGCACAACATTTGAGAAGGGAGACTGAAATGAGTCTTTATATCTTGAGTATTAAAATAAATTTGGAAGAGGGAACAGGCTTTAAAAACCATTTCCTAACATGTCGTTTTGAGGAGGCCGGTGAGCCTGCCCTGTTGGTCGAGCCCTGGAGGGGTGCCATCTAGAGAATATTACTGCCCATTGATTTATTCGTGCCCAGGTGAGGGTGACATCCTAACCTCGCCCCTGTGTTTCCCTGTATGGTTCTGTTTGGAGTTCTGCTACCCCATTGGTGTTTTGGCCTGCTGGCCGGTCCTTCCCCCCTGTACCCCTGTTGGTTTGTATCCCTGTTCATCTTCCCGGGCTACACCCTCCTTCCCACCCACCCTTTGTTCCCGCTGGCTCATGCCCTTCAACTCCTCCCCTTCAGTCCCTGCTTAAAAACCCTGTGCACCCTCAGACCTCTGCTGTTCTTGTCCCTGGAACCCCTTCAGGGTGCAGGCTAATCAACCTCACCTGGGATTTCCATACAAGGACCTCTCCTGCCTCTGCCTTGTCATTTGCTTACCATCCTGCGTGTGCCGCGAGCCCGTGCCCACTCGCCCGCCGAGCGGAGCTCTGCCCTGCTCGGGGAGCTTATGGAAGGTCGCAGCGTGCAGCCAGCCCGGGCCACGCCGTGACATTGTTTATGTTCAGCTGTCTGAGTTCCGAGATGTCTAAATGAATGAAAATCAGAGATACAGTCAGAGTTTATTACAAAACCAGTCAAAATATATCCTTGAACTTTTACTTCTCGAGAAGGCTCTTGGTAATTCTGCATTTCTAATTATTGTGTTATATGATTGAAAACTGTATGTCAGTATAATTCATAGGAGATAATGAAAGAGAAGTATTTATTGTTCCCAAATTGTCCAATGCGTTGAGGCAAAGTGGAATTCATGACATGTCTGTTCAAACAGCATCAACAATGCTGAGAAAAGCTATTCTAACACTGGGAGATGTCTCCTGCAATTTAATTGTGGGGAGCTGTGACTGAAACTGAAGACACATAGTTATTCATACTGCCTTTTTTTTTCATTTTAAAATTTTTTCTTCTTGCATGAAAGATGGAAGATGATGGGCACATCACAGTAATGCTTGGCCCAAAGTTGAGCATGCCCACAAAGCTCTATCCTGTGCGCTCTCATGGTCTTACAGGCAGCTGGAAGCTCTCTGCAGCAGTGGATGAAGGCAGCATCACAGTCACACCACCCACTGTCTCTGTGTGAAGCTTTTCCCAAAATAAAGCTTGACATTCATATTTTTTGCTGGAGAAAGGGCAGGAAGGCAAGTTGTACCAGGAATGGATGACTGGGTTTTCTGGTTTGGAGAAAAGGAGTCTGAGGTTCAGTCTCATCGCTCTGCAGGTTCCTGAGGTGGGGAATGGGACAGGAAGGAGCTGAGATCTTTTCCCGGGGTTCCTGAGGCAGGATTGGTTTGAAGGTCTCAGCAGTGCAGCAGAGGAGGTTCAGCCTGGAAACATTTCTGTACCAAGAGGGTGCTCCAACACTGGAATGTTCTTCCCAGAGATGTGGTGGACGCCCCAGTGTTTAAAAGGCATTTGGACAATGTCCTTGACAAAATGCTTTAACTTTTGGTCAGGCCTGCTGTGGTTGGGTGGTTGCACTAGAGGATGGTTGTCGATCCCTTCCAGATGAGCTATTCTTACTCTATTTCTGATCTATATACACCAGAAACCTTTTCTCCTATATATTTCCCCCACAAAAAAAATTAAATGAAGTTTTGCCAGGTGTAAGCATGTGTATGGGGGTCAGTCTTTCTCAAATATTTATCATAATTTTTGATTCAGATAAATGTTAAGATCTAATCATGACTGGAACATGACCTGCTAAAACTGCACAAGCTAGTCTCCTTGTTTTTCTTTGCTTCCATTCTTAATCTCAGTTGTATCTATTCTTTGGAAACATGCTTAACATTGAAAAAAATCCTATTAAAATAAACAGCTTCTAATAAAAAGACTTTTTATATTTAAAAGGCCTTTGTGCTTTCCTGATTTCTATGTTTAGCCCAGCAATTTGAGTTCATCTTTGTCCAGGGCTTGAGGTGCTGTTGAAATGAGAAGAGTCATAGCATTTTTTCAGTGAGTATTTATGTTATCATCCTAAATTGTTACAGAGGAGGTATTAATGATGCCTTCTGATAAAATACTTTGTTATGTGTATTTAATCAAGGCAGTAGCAAAAGCTCAGTGTTTGCAGAGGAGTTATTTCAGCCTTATCAGCAACATGCACAAATGGCACACAATAGATGAGGAATTCACCATAAAATGAACAAACCCCAGCTCTGAAGTGCACAATTCCCACTGACAGCTGGCAGGTTGCACTGCCTTTGGGGCTGCTTGCTGGCTGACTCTGAGCTCTGGGTTCTCCAGAACCAATCACTCTTTGAGAGCTTCCTGGTCATTTTACAGCACGAGCAAATCAACTCCTATGGAATGACAGTGGAATTCCATAAACACAAGGACTGCTAGATACATTCCAGCAAAACTAAAGCTGCAATCCATCTGAACCCGTGGTGGCTTTACAGCACAGAGGTGCATACTTAGCTCGGTTCCTGTGGATCTGGAGGGCTCTTTCCCTGCACAGCGATTCCAGCAGCCCAGTTAAGAGCAGGATTTAATATGAGAGAAACTTTATGAGTCCAAACTTATTTAAAATTATTCTGCTTTGATTTTCAACTTCCTTTTTCTGGGGGGAGTAGAAGAATCACTTGGAAGCTTTTCCAACAGCCGGAAACATAATTCTGCATATTATTTTTTATCCGTTGATAAAAATACTTTTCATAAAACCGAGCAATAATGCGCCTTCAGAAGCGTAGCTTGAAGCAATGAATCACCGCCTTTTTAAAGACATAAGAAGAATCCAGAGTAGATGTTCATAACATTAAAATACTTATTGCAGTCATAAGGAATGTCAGAGAAAGGGTTCGAATTATGCCTTGAGCTTTTGGGGTTTTATGCCTGCAAAGACTCAAGGATAGCATATTATTTTGTGCAACTGTCTCTGACATTTGGCTTTAGGGAACAAATGGACGTAAACAATCCCTAGGGTGACTTTACCACCTCCCTGAGGCACAAATTAGCGGTAATGTTTTTCTTCCTTACTGTTAGTGAGTATTTTTTTAAAAAAGAGGGGAGAATTCCACAACTAAGTAACTGTTCTACTATTTTTTTTGAGCTGTGTGAGGTATGCATCTTCTACTATGAGAGAAGGAAGGAACTGAACACACATGTTCTGGATGGAGCCCGAGATTCACAGACCTTGCGGAAAGGTAGGCAACCAGTAGGGAGAAGCACCTATTTAGTTTTTGTTAATGCACCAGCATTTTTTTTACATATGTTTTCTCAAGGTCTTACTAAAAAAAATACATTCTCTGTACTTCTCATGCAAATAGGAGCTTATTAGTAGTGTTTATCCTACTTAACAGCATTGATCTTCCAACCTATGGGTGCTGCAGGGTTCCCTTACCTCACCAGCAACAGCAACTAAGTTCCTAATTCTGACCCCCTAAAAATGCAAAATAATTGAGATGGCTCAAAATGGAAAGGATGCGTGGAACTTGAGGGAAAGGACAATTTAGGGAAGACATATCTGCAGCCAGAAGAGGAAAACTAAAGTGTGCAAATTGGTAATGGTTTACGAAACAAGTCCAATGACAAAGCATCTCTGGGGAAATAAAGTTTGGGAACCCTTGAAAAAAAGAGGAATGTCAATTAAAGTTAGGGAGAAATTAATTGAATGAATGTGCAAGGAAGAGAGAAACATCAAGATTTACTTGAGTACCTGAAGCAAAGCCCAGATCAATTACTTGCTGCTGTCAGCATCATCAGTGCAATGTAAGAAAGATTGAATGCACGCTATAAAATGCACTGTTTAACAAAGTTCAAGCTATTAAGTAATTAGAATATAATATGTGAACATGCTGAATATGCTTATTTAAATGTAAATGTTTATTCACTGTTTATTTTTAGTGCAGAAAAATTACCCAGCTTGTTTAGTTGTCCTTGCTGTTTCATACACTGTTGATCTATTGGATGCCTCTAAGCCAGCATCCAGAGGCAGCTGCTCCTTTATCAATGGCATCCAGGGACTCCTCTTGAAAGGTGCAAAGTAACCTGCAAAGGAAACAAATTCAAGGTGGATAATAAATATACTTTGCTCCAATGGGCTGAGGGAACAGTGATATTACATTTCCACTTACAGAGAGATCACTGATGTGGCCATTTGTCAGTGATGTTAGGGGACGGAGCCTGAATGCCAAATCATGGAATAAGGTTTGGGTTGGAAGGGACCTTAAAGATCACCCAGTTCCAAATCCCTGCCATGGACAGGGACACCTTCCACTAGACCAGGTTGCTCAGAGTTCCCTCCAACTTGGAATTGAACACTTCCAGGTATGGAGCATTCACAGCTTTGGGCAACCTGTGCCAGTGCCTCACCACCCTCACCTATTCTCTTTCAGTTTAAAGCCATTCCCTCTTGACACTGTCCTTGCCCTTGTAAAAAATCCCTCACTAATCAACTAATATTGCTCACTGAGTGGGAAAGATTAGCCACAGTAGTAAAGGGGTTTGTTAGTAAATGCGGAAATAGTAAATTCAAATGAGAAAAGTGGAAGTTATGCTCTTTGTCGCTGGCATTTGGCAGATCAAGCTGTCCTAGGTCTGCCACTGGCAAATTGCATGGCCTCAGGTTTGTCATTTCACCTTGCTATGTGAAATCATTGCAAAGCAAACCTTACATGTAAATATCAAAGCAATAACCACTGCAAATTCCCAAATGAATGCCACAGTTTTGCTCCTGATTATGGCTTCCAAAATAACCATGAAAAGTGAAGCATGGTTTATCTGCATGGTTTTTCTGATGTTAACACATGCTGATCCAGGAGCTGGCAGAACTAGGCAGAACTGTGCTTGTGATGTGGTTAGTCCTATTGATTTTAATCCCAACACTTTAAAATCAGAGTTTGCCAGAATCCAGTCATTCTAGAAGAAAGGCAAAGAAAATGCTCACCTGCCTGAAAACAAAATCTGTAGACATACACACATTGTCCAGTAACGTGGAGAAATAAATCTGGGTGCAGGTTTTGGGGGATGTGTCATATTTAAAAGCATGCAGTGAGGTACCAGCTTTAGTTCTAAGGCCTTTATTCTAAAGGTCTGTGATATTCTTAGTCTTTTGTGACTTCAAGCCTTTCACCAAGTTCCAGATTCTGAAAAATACAAGAGAACCACTTTGTCAACAACACCTCCTGACACAGGTTGTCTTTAAAGTCTCTTTATCTCGCTTATGAAATAGGTGATCTGTCCTTGGTTGGAGATTAATGTCAGATAGGAACAGTTACATGTGAAAAAATTCCAGCAAGAACCACATCATAGTTAAAAGCCATGTCAAGGTTCAACCACAGCCTAAGCTGGATGCTCCAACATATGAGAAGAGAAATGCCAGTGATGCAGAGTAAGCCTCAGACAGGAAGGTGAGCACTGAAGTTGCTCCTCTGCTACAGACTTCCTGTATGACTTTGAGAATACCAGCACTTCTGTCCACATCTCTAACAGAGATGCAGCAACAGAGAATATCCCTGAGCACAGGAACTTGATCCTCTCTTCTGTTAAACTTTTAGCAAAGTACTTGGCATCGTTTTGTCTGGGCCAAGTACAGACTCTCAAACCCTTCCCAAACACTGTCTGGAAGTTAGCAAAGGCCAAGGACCATTCCTAGAATAAATTCCATTTATTTCTACAATGAATTAGCCTGGGAGACAATTCTGGAAATCACCTGGTCTTAACACCATGTTTGAAAAAGGTCCAGTGTGAAGTGTTGAGAAGATGTGCCCAGTCAAGAACTGAACATCTCCAAGGATGAGCTTTTCACAGCCTCTCTGGTCTCCTCCGTCAGCAGTTAATTGCTCTCAGGGTAGAACAGTTTTTCGTAGGCAATTTACATTTCCTGTCAATCCCTTGTTTTCCTATAATTGTATGAACTCCACAGAGGCAGTTTGGATGTGTTACCCTGCTCTGGAGGCTAAAGGCACACGGGCAGACTTTGTCACTTGGTCTCAGGGCTAGAGAACAGGTTAATAGATATGTAACCTCCAAGTCTTGGCTCCCATTGGCAATTTGAATGTATTAGCACTTAATTGGAGGGCTCAGATCCCAACATTGCTGCTGAATGCATAGGTACCTCAAGGGATAAGTCCCTGTGCACGGGTATGCAGAACGCATCCTGAAAAGTGAGCAGATGTATTTAGGAAAAGAACTGAAAATCCATTGATGTGTCTTAGTATCATCAAAAATTGCTCTTTTTTGTTTTCTTTTTCGTCTTCTTTTCTTGTTTGTTTGTTTGTTTGTTTTAAATCAGCATGTCCAGAAATGATAACTCCCAAAAGTCCTGTTAATCATTTAATAATGCATAGTCTGGGCCAAGCAACTGCAATCAGATAAACAACTAAGCAAACAGTCTGTGGTCCCCAAAAATATTTTTGGCCCTTTTGAATTATGTTAGATCTGTGTGGGAATACTTAAAAATATTCAGAAAGATGGAGAGTTTTATTGGCAGATGAAGCCTGACTTTTGCACTGTGTTCCTTCATAGTGCTGCTAAAAACACAGGCCACAGAGAAGGGATGACTGGAGGACTGGAGGTGTGGGACCAGCTCTTGTGTAAAAACCAGCACAAAATCTATATAGAAAGTCAGTGGTGTGTTGGGCCTAATGCTTTTCCTCTGTGTAATTACATCTTCAGGGAAGAGAAACTTTCAGCTGTGACTTGCCATTTTCTTATACAGTCACCAATATTCTG
This sequence comes from Picathartes gymnocephalus, assembly GCA_013390045.1. Lineage (NCBI taxonomy): Eukaryota > Metazoa > Chordata > Aves > Passeriformes > Picathartidae > Picathartes > Picathartes gymnocephalus. The sequence continues at coordinate 5,246 of WEKY01009526.1, read as the reverse complement.
CACATATATCTGAGAATATTACTGACATGAAAGTTTGTGTCTGGCAAACAAAACCAGCTGATGCAATGGCTGATGATGCTGGGATACTGGTGGAAGACAGTGATTGTTTCAGGCAGCAATAAAAAGATAGATTTTTATTTTAGAATAGAAACTCACTGATAGACCTTACACTGTGCCACACAGCTGAGCACACACCTCACTCCAGTGAGCACTGCATACACAATAAATAAATATACCACTATAAGACATCTGCCACACACCACAAGAAAGTAATGTAAAAGAAGCTTGGGAGTGAGGTGCATGTGAAACAATTTGAGGAAATGGATTTCACCCTGCAGTCTCATTGAGCTTTCAAACCCACGCGGTCCTTTAGAGAGTCTCAGAGGATGGATGGATCCAGTTCTGATGGATCACAGGTAGCCTGGCATGGTGCCTTGCAGGATGTTATGTTTGGTGTCTCAGTGCTTTGGCCACTACTGTCAGTCTGTCAGTTTTGGGGCAGAAATGGCCAAATTATAAGATGTGTACTGATAGAAGTCAACCATAGCACTCACATTGTGTTAACCCTGCTGCAAAGAGAGAAAATGTTTGCTAAAAAGCAGGTGGAAAAGTCAGATAAAAAATTATATTTGTTGTTTTTCTGTAAATACTACTTTTTAATAAAAGACATTCTGGAATGATTCTGCAGGGAAAATTCTTTGGCAGTGGAGGATGACAAGAGAACGATTATATGCTTTGCAGTGCTAGGAAAGTGTTCACTTCCCTCTCCATTTTGATTAAAAATATAGACATTTTGTGGCTTCTGTCTTCGTAAATGTATTTATAAGGTACTCTTTACAAAACTGTACAACAAGAAGGACTTTCCCAAAGATCATTATTTTCTCCTGAAACTTCTTACAGACTATCTGGAGACTGCTATTTCTGTGTGCCAGACTTTGTCTCAGCCACAAATAAAGCTTTTAGCTGTAGCCCTGATGGTCTGTACAGGGAATAACTTTTTTATCATGTAGTCCCCCACTTTAGGACTCATAGACCAAGGCACCATCATCTTGTACCATTTGATTTAATTTAGATCTGTGGGAATTGGGTGTGAAGTGCAGCATTTTGCTGGTCAGCATTGGATGGACAGGATGCAATCAGATCTAATTGGAAAACAGATATTAAAGGAGCTATGTGAGAGGCGAAAGGAGTCTTCTCCCAGACTGCAGAAAGAATTACAACAACATGCCCTTTTCTTCTTTAAATATGACGGGAATGTCAGCAGATCACTGCTATTCTATAGCATCATGTCTGAAAAGAAAATGCAGTGTTTGAGTCATAATTGCTTTCAGAAATATTGAAAGCTCAAAACTGGAGGATTTTTGTCAGAAAATAAGATTGGAGCTATTAAAAGACAAAGATTAGAGGGAGTAGTGCACTAAGATGCTTTGAAAATTCCACTTTCTGACCTCTGAATAGCTGCACTTTGGTGGAATTGTTCCATAGTAGTACTGAGATACTTTGGGAAAAGATCAGCACTCATTTGTGCTGCACATGGAAACAAAGTAGTGCCCAGGATATACAGACCTGGGGTACTGCTGATGATCAGGCAATGATGTATCCAAAGTGACCGGTAAAATTATGCATTTTAGTATGATTTAATTTGTAATGTTACCTTGTTGATAAAAGGATCAAGGCTCTGCTGTGGGAAGTGTTACGAAGTTAAGTAGAAAACTGGGTTTTACAGTCAAGCTACATCCGAAGGACAATTGAAAGAGTCCAGCAAAGACATGGCATAGGTATCAAACTGCACCGTTCCTGCTCCAAGGTCATGGCAAAGACATTGGCAAAGGAAAGGTGAGAGAAGCTGGAAATGATGGACATCAATCATCTTCAGAATGGGGATGAATAAAATGTGGAAAACCATGGATACATGCAGAGACTGGAGGGTGAAAAGAAAAGGAACTGGGTTTTGGAGGAGGAACCAGTCTTGTGATCCTTGTCCTTGACAATCAGAGCTGGCCTGAAGGACATGGTGGAGTGGATCCTGTGTGATAGCAACAAAAAAAACCTGACAAAATGCTCTGCAAGGAGTGATTGGGCTCTATGAACTTAATCTCCTTCTCTTTTAAAATTCTTTCAATGTGTCTGAGGGTTGTTTGTGTTTTGTTTGCTTTTTATTTTTATGATGTGTCAGGATTCAAAGCTTAAATGTATAGTATTGCAAAGTTATAGCTTGATCCCAAAGGAAATACCAGGAAGTGACTACTCCGTGGGCTGTGTTTATGTATCAGCAAGCAGGAAAACATGGCTCAAATAGATCTTTTAACAGTAACACAATCCCTTTAGAAAACTTAGAAACTTCCACCCAAAGTAATTGCACACAGTCAGCTTCTAACATCCTGAAGTCTTTTTTTTAAAATCAGAACACCTTTGTTTACTGCCTTTTTTCCTATAGACTCATCCACAGGTACTTCATTACCTGTGCATTTTGTTCTGACTGTTTAATATCTAGGAAGCTGGTGATGTAAAATTGCAAAAGTCCATTTTGGACTAGAGTTTTTCAGTCATGAAAAACTGTGAGATAATATACAGTGTGTTTAAGAAAGATATCTTTTCCCAGGATGGAAAGCCTATAAGATGCTGTGATCTTCTGATGTACAGAATTATAAACGTAGGCTGAATATGGGACGTGGAAATACAGACACTTTCTGAGTCTTCTAAAGAGCAGAATAGTTTTAAAGTTTTAAAAGGTTTTTAATGGTTTAATTTGAGACTTGTTCAACTTTGCTGTTTCTGGATTCTTCTGCTCTGTTTAGTATGCTTCTTGCCTAGGTGCCAGGCAAACTGCCTGTCACACATCCCTGCCAATAAATACACCCCACGTCACTGACCCAGGGCACTCCCAGGTGATAACCCAAGCCAATGAGATGGCAACCCGGGAGTCTTTTCAAATTTGTAGGATGAAAGAACAAACTTACGGAAAATAAACGCTCTCTTACGCTTGCTGCTCACTACCAAGAAGCTGTGTGTCTGCTTTCTCTCCCCGGGCTTCCCCTCCCTCACGCTACATGTGGTGAACCCTGCCACGATTCTGAGCAGCCTTCTGAACGGAGAATTTTTTTGACTTCTCCTGAAAATGGGAGGACTCTTTTCAAATACCCAGCCATCGGGATTACAGGTGTGGGACAATTATCTTGGAAAGTTTAGGATAATTCATGATAAAGAAGGGCTCCTCCAACTCATTACCTGGTGTAAAGAGCATGGATTGGATATTTCACCAGAAAAGGCTCTGGACTTAAAAACCTGGTCAATAGGAAATGACCTTATTTTATATCATAGTCACGAGGGTGACTATTCTGCTAGAGCAGTAGTCAAATCCTGCCAACTCGTATTAGATTTGATAAGATTAACGAATGGATTTAGCTGGGATTCAGACCTCGAAGACGAGGGAGGGGACGGCCCCCCACCCCGCTGGAAAGGGCACTCAAACATTCCCCTGGGCCCCCCCACAACAATGCGGCTCTGAGCAGGCATCCCGCCATGATGTTTGCCGCCAGGGAACCCCCAGGACTAACACCCCGACCTGGGGCACCCGGACTGGCTGCGGAACCCTGTGAGCTGACGAGCGAACACCAGCGTCTAGACATGAGGAGGTGTAGAATATACCTGCATGATGGGGGCCCAGGGGAGGACAGGGTGCGCTGGGACCGTGTGAATCCGAGTTGCCGTGCGGCCCTAAATCACCGTGGATCGGCAAGCGGCAGCACCCTGGCCATGGAGTGGACCGCGCGGTGCAGGGATGGCACTGCCCCAGCTCTGATCCCGGTCCCGGGCGAGCGAGCCCCACTCCGTGGCGCCGAAATCCCGAGTGCCATGCCGGGACTGCACGGAAGTGCCACGACCCCAATCCGAGTCCCAGACGGGTGTGGGTCGGATGACCCGCAATGGACCAGGTAGTCAGAGCCAGGGAAGCTGGATAAAGCAGATGGGTGCACACGGGAGGGCGGTGCGGGGACCCCACACTGGCCTCGCGAGGTGGCACCGGCTTGGCCTGAGCCGCTCTGCCACGGCTCGCCACCACGTGGGACAACCGAGTGGAACAGCGCATTCCATGGTGGCAGCACTGGGCAGCACTCTGCCAGCACGACCCCAGCTTGGTTCCCGGGAGGCGGCTGCCGCACTGGGGAGCTGGGTACCACGGCAGAGCTCCGTGGAGCAGCAGAGGCAGGCGGAGCTAACAACGCAGCGTGGTACAGGCCAGCAAAATGGCACGGGACCAGTGGAGTTCCAGGCTCGCCCCTGGGCAGCACCCGCAGCTCCAGGGACCTGGGTACCGTGGCAGAATGGAGCAGGACCCTGACCAGCAACCCAGCACAGCACTGAACGATCCCAATCCCCGTGCCCGGTGGGCGGTGCGCCCCGGGACCCCATCGCAGTGCTGTAACCCCACCGGGCCAGCTCCGTGAGCAACATAGCCCCGGTATGGCCCCAGAAAGTTGGCCAAGATGGGACAATTGACCACATGACCTGATCATCGTGGGATCCGCCATCATCTTCATGGAGTGTGATTTCGCCTACAACCCCACTCAGGGGGGCGGAACCACGCCCCTGGACCAGTCCACAAGGGGAGTGTCACCCGCTTCAACCCCACCCCAGTGGAACACATCAGCACCACAATGGGACATGACCCTGCCTATGGGGGGCGTGGACATGTCCCTGGACCGGCCTGCACAGAGTAGGGCACCGCCTCCGCCCCCGCCTCTGGGGGGTGGTGCCACACTCCTAGACCCACCCCATGGGGGTGCAACCCTACCTGTGACCCCACCTCTGGGGGGTGGGGCCACACCCACAGATCCACTCCCATGGAGTGGGACTCCACCTCTAACCCCGAGTCTAGGGAGTGGAGTCCCAACTCCAGACCGGCTTCCAAGGATTGAAACTTGAAACCAGACAACTCAAGAGGGGGGAGGCTTAGCCACACCCTCAACCCTGACTCCAAGGAATGCAACCCCACCTCTCATCCAGCCTCCAAGCCAACCCAGGTAGAACAAGCCTTTCCAGATGACCCAGCCTCTGCTGCCTAAAACCAAGAACCAAGGCACCACTGCACCTTCACCGCAGCATGAACTATACCAAGCCTTCCCAGCAACAGAATCCAGCCACACATGGACAAACCCTAGGTAGAAAACCGACAGTCACAGCCCCGAAGTGGTAATCCCTGGCTCTGAACCTGAGCACAGTCCTACCCCTCCTACATCTCCTAC